>JBBMOL010000206.1:1187050-1202409 GCA_037954665.1 Laguncularia racemosa | reverse complement strand
TTGTTGGGGTTTTCTATTTGATGTATTCTTTTTCCAGCAAGATTTTGGGAAAGATCATATGCTACTTGGAGATGTTTTAAAAGTGCTTCGAAAGGGAAAAACAATTATAGCTAACCTCAAGAAGTGCACTTTTTGACGCAAACTTGTGTTTCTTGGTTTTGTTGTTAGGACAGGGAAACAGGTTTATGAAGAAAAGGTTTTATGCGACCCAAAGAAGGGCCTAGCCCAACCAAGAAAATAATGTGCGGAGTTTCCATGGACTAAAGAGTTTTTACAGGAGTTTTGGGAAGGTTTTCAGAAACCCATTGCACACCACTTACTGGGAATAAAAAGAACGTGGGGTTCACTGGGGAGAGCAACAAGAAAAGGGCCTTTCAACGCTTAAAAATAAGCGATTTAGGCGCGTTACTTGCTTTCCCTAACTTTGCTAAGGTTTAAAAATTGAGTGTGAGTTTAGGTTAGGTTTTGGGAGCATGCTTATGCAGGAGAGAAGACCGATTGCTTTCTTTAGCGAGAACCCTAAGTGGGGAAATTTTGAATTCCCTATTTAAAAAACAAGGACTATAGCATTGGTTCGACCCCCGGGAGACGTGGCAACTTCCCTTTCCCGAAAAGTTGTGTCACATGATCATGAATCCTTAAAGTACTTAAGGGGAAACAAAGCTGAATAAAAAGGATGTCGTTGGGTGGGTTTCGAAACTTTTTCCATATTTTTCCCCTACAAGAAAGGTAAAGAGAATGTCGTTGCTGTGCACTATTGAAGGTATTTTATCTTACTTTTTAGTTCTAACTTTGGGTTTTTGAGCACATTAAGGAGTTATTGCTGTGACCCGAGATTTTTTGGAGGGTATGTGTTTTGTGAGAAGAGGGGGCAGGGAAAATTTTTTATAAACATGAAGGATTCTGTTTGGGGAGGTAACGGGGCTTCCAATTTGCCCCTTTAAAGAAAATTACTAGTGAGGGAGTTCATGAGGAAAGTTAATGGGGGACTTTGGCGTACTAAAACTTAGGGGTATTGCAGGAAAAACTTCTATTTGGTCATATGAAATGAGAGTTGAGAGGATTTTTGAGATGGTACTGTAGGCAAAGCGAAATCTAAGTCCAAAATCAAAGGCTTTTAAAACCCCCTTCCCATTCCTCTACCCGTGGGTAGATGTTTTATGGCTTTGTGTTGGATACCAGGTTAGACATGGTGGGATTCATTTTTGTATTGTTGATAGATTCTCAAAAATGGCACACTTCATTCTTGTCACAAACGGATATGCTTGAAATTTTTGCTAATTTATTTTTGGGGGAAGTTGTCTTTTGCATGGATCCCCTAAACAATTAACAAAGGGAAAGCAAGTTCTTAAGTATTTTGAAGACCTTGGGGGCAAAGTTAGGAACAATTATTTTTTTTTAACTTGTAAAAAGATGAGGGTCAAACAAAGGTAGTGAATTGATTTTATCACTTTGTTGAAGGCTGTAATTAAAAGGAATATTAAATTTGGGAGGATTGTTTGCGCATGTTAAATTTTTGCTTAAAAGTATAGTGCATTTGCTACTAAATTTTCCCCTTTTGAAATTGTGTAGGGTTTTTTAATCCACTAACTCTTTGGATTTATCACCTTTCCCTTTTTCTGATAGTTAATTTAGATGGCCAAAGAAGGCCGAATTTGTTAAACAATCCAGAGGGGAAGGCTGAAATTGAGGCGAAAGAGCAGTAGGTGAAAAAACCCCAAAAAGGCGTCAAAAGCTGTTTTTGAACCCGGAGATTGGTTTGGGGTTCACTGGAAAAGGCGGTTTCCCGTGCAGGTCGATTTAACTACTTCCTAGGGGATGGACCTTTAAAAGTTCTTGAGGCATAAAGACAATGCATACACGATAATTTGCCTGGGGGTATCAAGTAAGTGCCAATTTTTTAATGTTATTGACTGAGCCTTTTGATGGGTGACGTTTTTGGGGCAAATCCTTTAAGAGGAGGGGAAAAGGGAACTACCTTCTAAAAATTTAAACCTCTACTCAATCCTGGCTTCATTTTCTAGGCAAGTGTCCCCTATCGACTAGCATAAGCAAGGGTTAGGTATCGACCACGAAGACTTATAAGTACTGTACTAACGATTCTCCCTATCAACTTCTCACTATTGAGATCTCAAATATCCTAATTATTGCCAAAACCCGAAAGAAAAAATAAAATAAAAAAAAAATAAAGAAAATGAATCAAACACTCTTTTTTTAATTCAATAAATAAAATACCCTTCAAGATCCACTCCTAATTCTCATGTAGCTTTTATAATTCAACTACCCATTATTAATTCCAAACTTTGATCTGCGGAGTTTCTTAACAAATTAGAGTCTTTCGATCAAAATCCAATTTCCAAATTTAACCCAAAATAAGATCTTCTTAAAATTACATAATCAAGATTGCGTTAGGACCCAGGACCCCAAATTTGAACCAGACCGCAATGCCCTCGTTCAATACAGAAACCCCCTAAACCAAATTCTAGGATTACAAGGTATTTTTTATTCATGCAAGATTACTCTTTTACCGTTTTCTCAATCTTAATAACAGGTTAATTCCTCTAATTTGTCACATATCAAATGAATAAACTATAATTGCAACATGAACAAACCAAAAGAATAAAATTAAATTTTTAAAAGTCAAATTCTGTCCATGAACTCGGGGTTTCCAGGGAAGGGTTGAAACAATTGCCACTCAGAATTAATAAGAAAAGAAAAAACATAAAATAATTGAGTCAATAAAAAAAATTTCGAACACGAAAATTTTTTGGCCCCAACCCGAAACTTTATGGAAAATTTGGGGCAGCAGCTTTTTCTCTAGGGTTTCTCTCATGCGCCTCCTCCCTTTTCCATTAGGGTTGTTCCATTTATATTTCTTGAGGCATGGGAGCATCTTTAAGGGAAAGATACGTTTCATCTTTCCTTTTCCAAGTGAATTCGTAATGAATAAAGGGTGCCGGGCACCCAAACGGCACGGCCAGTTTCAAACCGTGTCTCCTCTGGCAAAAAATATGAAATCCAATTTTTCCAGTTTTTGGCACGGCTGGGAAACCCCGGGGAAACAGGGCTAGCACAGGGTAGCAAAAAACGGCTAGCTATAACCGTCCCAAAGTTCGGGAGTTTTCCACGTCTTCAAGCGTATCCACGGCTTCAAACACCCCCATATCACAAGTCGTGTTTCCCTTTTCCCCAAGTGATCTTTCATCTTCAGGTGCGCCCACGGTTCAGACAGGGCGGGGCCTCCACGTTTGTCATGAGTAACTTTAACTTGATCTTTTTAGTTTTCAATTATGCCCCTTTTGTGATCTTTCCCCTTCTCTTTGGTATTACCCTGAAACTTTAATTTATCTTTTAAAATCCCGAACCCGTTTTAAATTTTTATTAAAAAATTTATACAAATTACATTTGCCAATGATTTCCGGGGTTAATTTACTCTTTAAATTTTTCCCCACATTAAAGGTTTTGTTGTCCTCAAGCAAACACGGATTAAAAAAACCCAAAAGGGCCCAGTTCTATAAGTTCCGCAAATTAAGAAGTATTTCAGATCATCGATTTCATGCTACTCTTAATCATTGTATCTTTACTCAGCTTCCCATTTTTTATACAAAATAAAATCAAAAATTCCCAAAGCAACCAAATAATCAAATTTTTCCCCTTATCATTTAAACAAAAATTTCCAGAGTCAGAATTGTCAAAAGTCGATACTAGTAAAAAAAAAGTATACCTCCTTTTAACCAGTTGTAAGCAACACAACAGGGACAAAAGGGCATGTTGTATCCCTTGTCTCTGCTTTCCCTTTTTGTTTGGCCCAATTCCTTACCTTTGAAGACTTAACTAAGTTAACGACCCATGTAAAAAAATTTTCGATCGATAATCCGATTTTCATAAAGAGTTAACAACTTATTCCTCAGGTAGAAGGCGTCCCTCGGTTTACTTGTTGGGTCTATTTAAACTCAATTTTTAATTTAATTTAAACGGTTTTTTTGGTCAGTAAGTCCCAGACCAGGCGATCTTAGGTTTATGGGTTTTAAAAAAACCCCCTTCGAACTCTACCTTCTCAATAAAACAACTATCTTTTAATAAAGCTTTTTTAAAAGTTCTTTTTTCTCAGACTTTTCTCTGCCCTTTTGTGGCGAGTTTCAGCCTTTGACCCCAAGTTCGTCCCCGGTCAATGATGTTACCCCTAAAAAAGGATCCTCAGGCTTAATTACCGAGTCTATGAGGCCCACTTCTGAACTATTTATTTATTTATTTTTTTTATTTTTATTTTTTTTTTTAAATCACCAAGTTACAAGTTTTTTACGCCTTTTACTCCCCAAGTTATTGCTTACCTACTGGGCAAAAAGAAGGGCATACTAAACCATGTGACCTTAATCCCAATCTCATTTCCCCGGGAAGTAAAGGTTTTAAATGACAAGTAAGTTTTACTTACTTGGATTTCATCTTAATTTTGCAACGTATCCAAATACATAATAAGAAAAAAAATTTTTAAAGATATTTCTACAGAGGTTTAAAAAAATCTCAGCAGTTCTTGTTTGTCAAAAGTCATCACGATTAACCTTAATTAAGAGGAAATTAATTTTGATTGCATAACCTTGTATCCTAGTTTCGACAAGTTTCGTTTTCCTAACCCCTTCCCCACATTTATAAAAATTGTCCCAAATGCCCCTTGAAATGCTAAAGGGAAGCAAAAAATTTATAAGAAAAAAAAAAAAAAAAGGAAAACAAAAAAAAATTTCCGAATTTTTTTTACACGCAGTCGTTAACAGAAAGTCAAGCGACGAACAAGGGAGTATGAGAACCCTGCTAAACGAAAAGGGTCGGTGTATTTGAAAGCCTTATTCATAACAATAAAAAAAAACCCAAAAAAGCAAAACAAAACAAAAGAAACACATAATCGACTAATAAAGAACTATATCGCATTTTCTATTTCAAACATTAGTGGTTGGTCATTTTCCAAAATCATACAAATCGGAAGTAAAACAAAAGAAAGACGGGCTTTCATAAATGGTCAAATCCCCCGGGTTCAATTTCCATCGATCCACTCGCGAGGTCAGCTGCTAAGTAACTCTAAAGGCAAGGTACATCCCCGATCGGCGAGGAGAATCAACCAAACCCCGTATTTGCTGATTGCTCGTTTCACGTCGCAATCGGGATTTCCCAGTCGGGCCTGAAAGCTGCCCCCCAAAGTTTCCCCAACATAAAAAACCTTTTCATGGCACCCCTTGAGTGACGATCTCTCCAGAAACCCCCCAAGTAGCCGTGATGCGAGGTCCCATCGCTAAGCCACCAAGGGGGAAGATCTCCCCCCCAATTTTCACCAAAAGGGAAAACAAGGACTAAATAACTCTTTAAGCCTTTCCCCCTTTTTTGATGCCTGTTGTTCCTTTTGATTTCTTCCAAATCTGCAGTCAATCTCTTTACCGAATTGAAAGTCCGGGTTTTTGGCCCGGGGCCCGCTCTCGAGCTTGTTCTTGCTCCTCACCCTGCTCGGGTTCATCTCTGGCTCTTGTTAGTCGGCAGAACATCTAGTAGTAAAACCCCCACCTCCGCAAAACATTTCCGGGGAGAGGGTGCTCCTTTCCCCACAACTGTCCCGGGAGCCCGGGTTGGAAAAACCCCGTAGTTTTTCAGAATACGATAATCCAAGAGCCGAAAAACCCTTAGGTGCCCAGATCGCATGTTTTTTCAAACACCAAAAGCTGAAACCCGACAAAAACTCGAGTACTTGTAATATATCCATAGTGGTACAGGTCTGAAGCATTCCCAAACCCTTGAAATCCTCTCCAGTTGTGGGGGGCCAAATGTAATGGAGAAACACGCAGGGCAGGGATCCCAAAAAAGGGGCTCCCTTTTGATTGGAAAGGGTATATCTACCGGTTCCCCTACATTCCACACTCCATGTGCAGAAACCCCCTAAAAAAGATCAGGAAGCTGGCAATTCATCGGGTTGAAAACTCCTCGTCAAAAAATCCCCAAACATTGTAAATTTCTTTTTAACAGGTGGTAACCCCTGGCAGTAAAAAGGGACCACATTATCAATTGGGTACCCGGCCAAAACTAAAATTTGAATGTGCTACAAAATAAAACTTTGCGAAGAGTCACTCCTCCCCAACTCAAAGTGCCTTCCAAGGGGATGTTCAAGAAATAATCAAAACGTTCCCCTAACCAAATTAGTAAATCCAATAAATACTCATTAGGCTTTAAAAGTCTTCTTTTTGGCACCATTCTATTTACCTTCGTCCCGCTCGCAAGTTAGGGGATACCCTCGGGGGACCCAAGGAACACCAGTTGAAGGGGTTGGGGTTTTTTCATGCCAGGGCTTTGCCTCGGCATTTGACTACACACCTGGGAAATCTGGAAAAGTGATGAATGAGTTCTTCAACAGAGAGGGAAGGAGAAAGAACGAAGAGCAGAGAGAGGTGTGTGGGGAAAGAAGAGAGAAATGAAGGGAAGAGGGTTTTTTGTCTTGAAACTGCGAGCCCCAAAAAGGGTTATTTACGAACGGGTTTAAAAAGGGCGTTTCACTAGCCCTGCATCCCCTGACTAATTAAAAGAGCAAGAAAAATCTTATTCGGCCGGCTTATGGAGGCTTGTGATTAGCCGTTTTGTAAACCGTGCTATCACTGCCTTTAAGAAAAAAAATTTTTACCCCGTGGCACGGCTTGTGGGGGATGGACGTGCCTATAACCGGTCATCCCCTGGACTAAAAACACTTTTCACAAAGCCCGTACCCTTTGGGTGAAATTGACCATATGTCCCATTTGTTAAAATCTTTTGCCGAAAACCCCAAAAAAATGCAATGATGAGACAGAAAAAGAAAAGAAAACTAACCTAAAGAGATGGGTTGCCTCCCCCAGGGCCCTTTTTTTTAACTCTTTTCTCGCCAAAAAATAATTGAACTTAACCGGATCTTCAATAGAGGGCTTAACTGGAAAATCCCTGCATCAAAATTCTCCCTCTCGTTGTTATTCCAATTTAATTTTTATCAAGTGAGTCAATTTCTTGTTTAACCCCCTTTCGTCCTTTAAATTTTTATACCCTCAAAATAATTAAAAATTTTTTGCATAAGAATCGTCCACAACGGTATCAGCTGCAAATTGCATAAAAGACATCGAATCCCGATTTTTTATCCCGCTGGGGTTTGTTCATAACCCCTTTCCCCCAATGCGCAGCACTAAAGGCCCTACCCACATCATGTTTGCTCGGGCTGTGGTAAAAAAGGGGCTCCCAAGAAACAAAGGAACGTCGTGTCGAATCCATGTCCAAGATCACAAAATCAAAGGGGAAATAAAAATTTTTTCTTTTACAAAAAATCTTCAAAACCCCTCGGAAACTTCATGATCGATCTGCCAATTGAAGGTCATCCGGTGCTTTTGGGTCACTAACCCCCCTTTTGAAAAAGGAATTGGAATAAGTTTAGCTAGCCCCTAGATTGCTAATGCTTTTTTTACGGGGAAATTTCCAATGGAACTGGTATGGTTAAATTCCTGGGTCTTTCAATTTTTTTGGAATTGTTTTGTAAAATTGCAGAACAACCCCCAATGTTGCGTGGAGATCTATTTCCCCTTTTCTTTTGTAGTAAACTTTAAGAATTGGCAACCGGGGGATTGGAAAGGGTTCCCCAAGTGGTAAGTTGAATTTTTAATGTTTGAAAAATCCAAAAAATTACCGAATGTTCCCGACCTTGTCGTTTGCGCCTAGCAGGTATGGCAATGGGGGGGTTTTAGGGCTGGAGTAGGTGTCTTTTCAGTTTCCAAATTTTTTTTTTTTCCTCTATAACTCTCCCCCTTTTTGCTTTTCAGTAGTTTTGCCTTTATAACAGTCTCCTTCCCCCTTCCCCACTAAGAGAGGTTTCCCCCCCTTGTCTGTTTCACTTCCTTTCCCCTCCTAAGAGTTATACCTTACGTTTTCCCTTTGGGGTTGGGCTTGTATTTCCCGGAAGAGGGCCCTTTCGGGGGTCAGCAAGCGTTAAAATCTGCCCCCTTGGTTCTCCAAGTTGTGGGTTTAAACTTTATGTTCCTTTGGCGGGCCTCAGTGGATTTATGGGTTGCTCTAACGCTTGAATGAACTTTTCAATCATATCCTCAAGGGGTTTGATTTCTTCTCTTGGACAGGAGGTGGGGTTGGTCTTTGGAATCCGGGCAGGTGCATTTCTCCTTTTGGGTTGCTGATTTCCAGGAGAAATTTGGGATGATTATGCCTTGGATTATAAGGTGCTTTTGGGTTTTTCTGTAGTATTGGGGATTCCCTATATCAACACGTTTTGTCACTTCAGATACCACTTGTTTAAAGAGGTTCAATTTGGGATATTGGTATGGGTTTAATGGATCCCTTCACTTTTGAAGCGAGTGCTCTACCTTTCGCAATTCCTGTATCAAATCGACTTCATAAATCCCCCGCCTTGTGCTTTTTTCCCTGGTCCATTGGTGTTATTTTTGGCCATGTTCCAAACAAACTCAAGACTCCTCCGGCGTTTTCATTTAAAATGCCCCAGCCGCCATCAAAAGTCTGCGAGTTACAAAGTCAATCCGTTAAAAGGTGGGGAAATTGAGCCAAATTTGGCATTTAGGATGTGGACCCTCCAAGAGATCCTTAAATCTATCCTGCTTCTGGGGGCTGTGATTTGTTGGAAAATGATTGAATATTTCTCAACTTGGGGGAGTTTTGATGGTGGGAAATAATAGTCCCGGAAAGCTCCCCCATTGGGTCCTGTGGTGATGGAATCCCGGTTTAGTGAACTAAACCCCTGCCTTCTTCCCCGGAGAGTAAAGGAAAAAAAAAGCAATTTTTGTGCTTCCTCAGATACTCCCTTTTGCTTGACAGTTGCACAAATACCAAGAACATCTAAAGTGCGCATGGGATCCCCTAGACAAACCCGTCAAAATGGGATTGGGTTTTAATCAAATGCATTTAGAGGCCTTTATTTTGAAGTGTTGGGTTCTATTGCTGGTTGCACAATACCGAACCAGTGTGTCAGAGTAGGACAGCGTATTCAACCATCTTCTTCGTTTATTTTGCCCTTGGCCCGTTCTTTAATTGCCTTCTAAAGGTTTGGTCAATTTAGGATCAAAGTCAGAAGCTTAGTGAAGATCCTTGTCAAAAAACCCCACAGACAAACTATAAATTAAATTTTCCCCAACAAATTTGAATGAAAGCAAACGAAATTAAAGTAAATAACTAAAAAGAAAAAAAAAAATAAAATAAAAAAAATAAAATTTTTATATATAGTTAAAGAGTAGTGTCAATTTTTTCCCCAATATTAAATCCCGGCACGGGCCAAAACTTTATGGGCATTGAGTTCTAACATTTTAAACCCCACCAATCCAGCTTACATCAGTTCTCAGGGGAGTGTACCTATCGATAGCAGTAAGCATAAAAATAGGTATTATCCCCGAATTTTTTAAGTACTAGAAAACGTTTTCCCCACTACTAATTTCACTATTGATGATTCAACTATCCTAAATTTCCTAAAACCCGAAAAAAAACAAATAAAATGAACAAAATAAAAGTAATCAAAAACTCCTTAAATTAATTTTAATGATCAAACAACCCGCCCAAGATCCCCCCTAATTCTCTGTATTTTTTCTAAATTCCAACATCCCATGTTTTTTTTTCCAAACTTGATCTGCGGAGTTTTTACAATAGATTTGGTCTTTCCAAAATCAATAAACCTAACCTAATTTGCCAATTAAGACTTCTTAAATTTTAAATAAACAAAATTCTTAGGGTCTTAAGACTCTCAAATTTAACCCGCCCCCATGATGTTCAATACGAAAACCTTCCCTTTAACCCATCCTAGGATTACAAGGGTCTTTTTTTTCATGAAAAAATCTACTCTTTACCGATTTTCCAAATTTAAAAACAAGATATAATTCCATCCTAATTTGGCACATATCAAGATGAATAAACCCAAAAATTTCAAAAAAAGAACAAACTCAAAGAAAAGAAAATTTTTTAAAGTCAACAATTTGCACATGATATCAGGGGTTTTTCAAGGGAAGGGTATGAAACATTCCACTCATGAATCTAATAAAAAAGCAAAAAATAAAATAATTGAGCCTAAAGAAAATTCGAACCAAATACTTGGCTTCCCAAACCGAAAACTATTATGGCAACGCTCTGGCACAGCTTTTTTCTTGGGGGGTTTTCCGTGCCCCCTCCCCCCTTTTCTCATTGGGTTGTTCCCTTTTATCTTTAGGCATGGCCGAGCATCTTAATGGAAAAATCGATTCTATCTTTTTTTCCAAGTGAATCTATCAAGTGAAATTTAAAGGTCGCCTTGGGACGCCTAAAGGCACGGCCCGATTTTAAACCGTGCTCCCTTGGTCGAAAAAAAAGTAACCCTCAATCTTCCAAATGTTTTACGGCTAGGAACCGGTAGAGCACTGGGAGCAACACGGTAGAAGCACGACTAAAATATAACCCCTGCCAAATTTTGGGTTTTCCAGTCTTCCAGCGTTGCCCCGGGTTAAACACCCATATCCAAGTCGTGCTTCCTTTCCAAGTGATGCTTTCATCTTCAGGTGCGCCCACGGTTCATGACACGGCCGTGGCCTTCCAGTGTTGTCCATGAGTAACTTTAACTTGATCTTTTTAGCTTCAATTATGCTCCTTTTGTGATCTTTCTCCTTCTTTTTTGGTATTTACCCTGAAACATATATTTATTCTGTTTAAATACGAATCCGTATTGATTTTATTCAAAAGAATTATACAAATTCATCATTAATGCCATGTTTTTACCGGGGTTTAAATTTACTCTTATAAAAGGGGAATGATGAGATCCCATGATGAGAGTCAAGTCGGAAGAAGGAATGTGGATCCTCTTGAAGTGCCGCCTGGGGCGATCACAAGAAGTCGAGCGAAACGACTCAAGGAAGCACTTAACGGGTTGATAAAGGATGTTTTATGAAGCCGGAAAGGATTGGAGCAATCATGAAGTTGGAACGGATTGGAACAACCATGGGAGACCCTTGCTCTTATATAAGTCACAGGGACAACGGGTTGAAGAGGGCGTGTACTTTCAAGGCACGGCCGTTAGGAATTCCAAGATTGCACAGAATCATACACGGCAAGACACACGGCTAAAAGGCACGGGGGTTTTAAGGAGACAAGAATTAGCACAGAATCATACCCGGGCCCTGTGTCCCCTGCCGGCCAGCTTTTTCTGGTTTCATGTTTTTACGCAACTTATCTAAGCTACGTCATTTTGGACTTGTTTTTCACGAAATTTTAACCTTTGTATAAAAGCTCCTAGGGTTTTAGAAACAACTAAGAAATTTAATCTTTTGAACATTAAACACTTTTGAGAGGCACCTCTCTTGGTTCTTCAAGAACTAAATCGAACTTATCGGGGTTGATTTCCGTGTGTTCATCCTAACTTATCAATCGGTCTTCCATCCCGGTTGTGGCGTCTTCATTTTTATACCAAGGTTCTTGTCTCGCTTATAGACAAAAGGGTCGCGGTTTCCACTTTAGGTGTTTGGGCGTCTTAGGCAACAAATTTCCGAACGTATTGTATTGGGTTTCGACACGGGTTGGCATGGTTCGTATCACTAGGAGTAGAACCGCTTGCTTCTGCTCTCCTTTTGGCTTGGTGGGTATAAATTTTTCTTCCTTCTTCCATTGGTTAGTCTTCCAGGTGGATGAACCAGCACCCTGTTGAAACCATGCAGTACTATTACCTTTCCTCCTGTGTTGGTTCTCAACCTTTATAGCCATATGAACCATATCTTCCAATTCCCCATAATGCTGCAATTCTACTACATTTTGTATCTCTCTATTCAACCCAGCAAGAAACCTAGCCATGGTAGCCTCTCTATCCTCCTCTACATTTGCCTTAATCATAGTAACCTCCATCTCCTTGAAATACTCATCCACACTTCGGCTTCCCTGCTTAAGAGTTTGCAATTTGTTGTGTAATTCACCATAGTAATACGCAGGCACAAATCGCTTCTTCATCACCCTCTTCATCTCTTCCCAAGAACTCAATAGGTGGTTCGCCATTCCTTCTTCGATTCAACATCAGTTGATCCCACCACACTATGGCATAATCTAAAAACTCAATGGCAGCAAGCTTCACTTTCTTTCTCCCACTATAATTATGACAATCAAACACCATCTCTACTTCTTCTCCCTCTCTAAGTACGCCTCGGGATCATTCTTCCCTTAGAAAGGAGGAATCTTCATCTTTATACTACTCAATTGATTATCCTCTCTATTCCTATCTCCTCTATCTTCCCAGTCCCTAGTTCCTCTATTCCTACTACCATAACCTCTATAACTCCCGACAGAAGGTTCATCAAATTCATCATCATACATTTCATCTCTACCCCTTTGTACTCTCTTTGAACAACTCTCCCTTTTACGCCCTTGGAAGACGTTTTTAGATTGCTTTAGTTTTTGCTCCACCATCTCATGAATTTGTTCCATGCCCTCCTGAAAACATCCTCTTCATCTCACTCCTCAATGCCTCAATCACTAACCTAGCATCAAACTTCCTCTCTCACCTTCAGGAGAATGTTGCCTTGACATAGTTCCTGCAGTAAAAGGTTAGTACTAACACAAATATATATGATTAAGACTCACGTTTCACTCCATTACGTGTTTCACTCAAAGGAGGGTTTTACCCCAAAATCATTCGTGTATTCTCACAAGCAATGATGATATAAAACTCACTAGTTCCTCTTCTAAATTTTTCTCTTGAAACAAACCCAAAACCTACCCCCTTTCCCTTCCTTTAAAAAAAATCAACACAACTCTAGGGGCTCAAAATTTTTTCCTTTTTTTTTCTTTCCTTTTTGTTGCCTTTTTTTTTTGTTCTTTTTTTCCTTTTTTTTTTTTGTGGGGTTTTTTTTTTTCTGTTCTTTTTTTGTTTGTAAAAAATTTTAATAGGATGCACTACACTCTCGAAAACAATTTAACACTTTAAAATTGATTTCAAAGCTATGACAACATGAAACTTGACATGAAAAATTTGGGATATGAACGTTTGGGGATTTTAGGGTTTTGATGTTCCCCTTCCTAAAAACCGAATGATGTTTAAAAAAACCTAGGCTTTTAAATACCAAATTGATACGAACCCACCTTACTTTGGGGATAAAAAAAACCCAAACCAATACTTTTCGGAATTTGAAAAACCCCAAGATGCCAAAAAAAAAATGAGGGGAAACCCCGCGACCTGTTTGCCTATAATTTGAGGCAAGAACCTTGGTATATTCTTTTAGAGGGCCACAATCGGGAAAAAAAGCCCAAATTGTAGTGGGATAAAAAAAGGGGGCCCACGGAAAAAATCTGATAAGTTCAAGAGAAGTTCTTTAGAGAACCAAGAGAGGAATTCTTTTCCCAAAGGGTGTTATTAAACCCTTAATATGTCTGTTCTATGTTCTGTTCTCAACCCCTTTTGAAGCTTTTATTTGGGTTTTTCAACTTGTAATAATAAAAGCCAAAAAAAAAACCCCCTAACATTTTATAAAAATCCGGAAAAAAAAAAAAACAAAAGGGGGAAAGAAAGGCCCGGGGGCGTAGTAGCCGGCGTAGGGGTGGGGACGTCAGGTTAAAAAAGGCCCGGGGGCGTAATTTAAACCAAACGTAGGCCTTCTTTTTGTACGAGAATGGCAAAAGCCGGGGTTTTAAAGGGCCCCGGGGGGGTGCTCAAGTCAGCGTTGTCAAGGCCCCGGGGGAGCTTTGGGCCTCCTATGCTTTTTTATCTCCTTGAATGACTTGTACAAGTGCAAGTTTTTTTCTCTTGGTTTTCTCCAATCCTTTCCACTTCATGGGGGCTCCCCTATCAAAACCCCTTTTAAATGCTTCCATGAAAACGTTTTTTGCTCGGTTCTTGTGATCGGTCCAGGGGGGGCACTTCAAGGGACCCCCATTTCCCTCTTTGGCTTTTGGGTCCCCTCAAAAGCTGCTTTATTTTTTTCTAAACCCCAGCAGCTATTAAAAGGGTTTATAGTCGTAAGGGAAAAAAACCCCAAAAAGACCTTTAAAATAATTTTAAATTGCGGGGGGGAAAAAGACAAATAGGGGCAATGACGCCGTGTTTTATACGCCGACGGCCCTAAAAAAGGCGGCGTAGTAGCCGGCGTAGGAGGGAACGGGGGGGGATTTACACCGATGGCTTTGTGGATGGCGTTTTTGTCCCTCTGTCGCGCTTAATTGAACCCGGGGGGTTTTAGGGCCGGCAGCGTTTTAAACCAGCATTTGTCAAGGCCGACAACTTTGACCTTTTGCTTTGATCACCTTGAATGAAATTTTACAAATGCAAGTTATTCTCATGGTTGCTCCAATCTTTTCCCGGGTTCTTAGATATCCTTTATCGCCTGTTAAGTGCTTCCGTGAATCGTTTCAAATCGAAATTCTTATGATTGGTCCAGGTGGGGCCCTTTAAAAAGGATCCAAAAATTCCCCTTCTTTGCTTAACTCCCCCCTCATGGCTTTCATCACCCTTTTTAAGGACAAGAAAGGGCTAGAAATTTAAAATTAAAAAAAAGACTCTCCCTAAAAAAAACCCCGAATTTTTCTAAAACTCCCCCATAGTTTTTTTTTAATTCCTTAACCTCTTTAGGATTTTATGCGAAAAATGCAGGTCGATTTTTTGGGAAAAAATGACCTAGGCAAAAAAAAAGTCGAAAGAATGCTCTATACCTCTCAAAGGTTGGGGAAACCCCCCTAAAAAAAGTCATTTAGGGAAAAAAGGTTTTCGTACTCATCCAATACCTAAGATACCATAGGGGGTAGATGGGTAACGCCCCCCCCCATCCCTAAATGATAAAAAATTTTCCCGGGGCCCCCACCTATACCTTAAGAACTGGATTTTTTGGGTGATGGTTTCCCAAAACGCTTATATTTTCACTTTATGTCCATATTCTAAAAAACTTTTTAGAGAAATAATTTTTTCAGGTACAATAATTTAAATTTCCTTTGGGGTGCCCCAAAATGTCCTACATAGTTGATTTGGGCATGGGACATTTTTAGAATTTTTTCAATCAAAGACCCCTGGGGATTTTTTCCATTCCGAAGCATTGGCTCATAAGAAATTTTGATTTTTTTGTACTTTGTAATTGTTCTAGGGGCCCATTTTATGTTTTTATTTTTTTTCTTTTGGGGCCCCTTTCATTTTTTTGTAATTTCTATTTTGGAAACCCGGGCACCTTAAAAATGGCCCCAAAATTGTAATTTTTCTCCATTTTTTTAACCCTTTAAAGGGGTAGCCCCAAATTTTAAAAAAATTGCTTATGTAGGGTTTTTTAGGAGGCCAAATTTTTTAGATTTTTGGGAAAATCACTTTTCGTGAGAGGGCTTAGGGGGTTTTCCCAAATTTCCCAAATTTTTTTATCAATCTCAATTTTTTAAGA
>JBBMOL010000206.1:883702-1186550 GCA_037954665.1 Laguncularia racemosa | reverse complement strand
ATTTGACTAAGTTGATTTTCGAGATTCCTAATGGTGGCTTGTTGATTTTGCAACATTGTGTCAGTCTTTTGCATATAACTTATCATGAGTTCTTCCATTTTAGACTGACCTTGCTGAGATGAGGTATTATGATTAGGATATTGTTGATGGGGAATATTATGATTAGGACCTTGCTTTTGAAATCCAGGAGGTTTAAGTGCGTTGTTATCATTTCTCCATGAGAAATTTAGATGGTTATGCTACCCTGGATTACAGGTGTTTGAATAAGGTCCTTGATTACCTCTTTGGAAATTGTTGACAAAATTTACTTGCTCTCCATGGGATGAGGAGGAAAAGTTTCCAGATAGGCACTCAAGAGTTGAGTGTGGTCCTGAGCATAACTCACAACAAGAAATTTGATTAACATTAAAAGAAGGTGTGGAGGTGAGTTTACTTACTTGGGCGGTAAGAGCAGAAATCTGAGCTGTTAAGGTGTCCATGTCATTGACAGATGCCACTCTAGACTTACCTCTTTCATGTTGCCAATTATGTGCACTAGAGGCCATTTCATCTATCAAAGCACTAGCCTCATCATATGTCTTACTCATTAGTGCACCACTAGAAGCAGCATCTACCAAAGATCTCAATGTGTCATCTAAAATGAGATAAAATATCTCAATAAGGAGATTATCTGGTAATCCATGATGGGGGAATTTTCTAATTGCCTCCTTGAATCTTTCCTATGCTTCATAAAGTGATTCACCACTAAACTTAGTGAAGTTTGTGATGTCATTTCTTAACCTAGCAGTTTCTAGCTGGTGGAAAAAATCTCCTTAAAAATTTAGATGAGAGATCAACCCAAGTGGTTACAGAGTCTTGTGGCAGTGAATTGTACCAAGCCCTAGCTTTTTCTCTAAGTGAAAACAGAAAAAGTTGTAGCCTAATTAAATCATCAGATACATTATTCATTTTCACTGTATTACAATATTGAAGAAATACTGCAATATGCTCATCGGGACTCTTATTTGGATATCCTCCAAATTGATTTGATTGAACCATTTGAACGAGTGCTGGTTTTAACTCAAAATTGTTAGCTTGAATTGTCGGTCTTCTTATTGTAGGACCTGAAACAACAGGTACCGTGTATTCCCGAAGTGCTCTACCAACACCTTGAATCCGATTATTGTCCTCATTCGCCATGTTGTCTTCTTTCGTTCTTCTCTGCTCTCTTCTAAGTTGTCGCAAGGTGCGTTCTATCTCAAGATTAATTGGTAGAAGTTCAGCACTTCTACTTTTGCGCATAAAAAGAAATTCAAAGAGAATAGGAAACGATCACACAATGATAAGAAAAATTAAATAACAAAATAATTGTGCCTAAATTAACAATAGAATCCAAAGATGGTCTAATATTAATCAATCCCCGGCAACGGTGCCAAAAACTTGATCCACGCAAAAAGAGATACAAAATGAGCGTAAATAAATACTAGCAAGTGTATCGGATCGGATCAAGTAATATAGTGAGAGAAGAGTGTCGAACCACGAAGATTGGTTAAGTAATAGACCTATATCAATTTCTATTATTATTTAGGCAATGATATTTGATGAGATCAAATGTGAATGAATTATACTAAATGCACAAAAAGAGAATTGTGTTTGAAAAATGATGAATTGATGGTGGGAAATAGAATCTACCCTAATTCTACTAATCATATTGCCTTCATGTTATAATAACTCATAACTATATGGATTTTCACAAGAAATTGACAAAACCTTAATCCCTTTTCAAGTTTTAAAGTAACATTACCCCAATTTAATTTAATAGCTCCCGCTAATTAAAATCAATGGAGGATTCTAATTCACAATCATAAATTTCCTAATTATATGATTGCCTAATATCTTTAAAATAATTTCTCCTAATCCCTTAGTGAAAAATTTAATAAAAATATTGCATGAAATACTTAGGTCAATTTCTAATAAAATTCAATAACGCTGCTTCCGCATGAATTATTAAATCTTACTTAGGAATTCCTAATAAAATCTAAATTTCTCTTTCAAGTCATTTACATTCCTATGCCTTGATTTCAATTACAAAATACAATTCATAGCAGGACTTATATGAAAATTCCGTATATCTATATGTCTTATAACATGAATACAATGATCATTTTAGTTTGAATTATGGCTTCATCATGTTTCCCACAAGGATGATTTAGAACATTATGGTATGGATTGCATAAAAACAATTGAAGTAAATAAATGCAATGGAATTCATATTGAATAATAAAATAAACTGATAATTGGTATATAAAAAAATTAAATAAATGAAACAATTGCTATAATTTTCAAGAGTTTGTAAAACTTCAATCTTCCGAATTGATTCCTAAACTTCTTCAATTGAAAGCAAACTTGAATAACATTCTTTCTTCAAACTAAAATTTAGAATAACATGAAATGTAAGAGAATCTAAAAGGAGGATGAAACCTAAAGTCCCTAAGGGAATTCTAATGATTCTAAAGATAAAAAAAAAACAAAGGATGCTCAAAACAAAGGATCAAAACAAGGATACTAAAACAAAGGATGATCTCAAGGTTCACACAAGGGGTCTATTTATAGATCCAAAGAGGAGGAGGATAAGGCTGATCTGATGAGGAATTGAGTCAGTAAATTAATTAAGATACGATTTTGAGAGATTTTCGCAATGGATATCCGAGGAACAATGTAGGCCGGCTCAAGGCCGGCAGCTTTGATGTGTTTTGAGGCCAGTTTAATGTAGGCCGGCTCAAGGCCGGCAGCCTTTGGTAGTAGGCCGGCCTAAGGCCGGCGGCCTTCAATGCAATCCTCTACTCGCTTCTTCAATTTTGTGAAAAACTCCTCCAATTATCTTGTAATTTACTTTTAGGTCCTCAAAACTTGAATTTTCACAATAAACACCATCAAATATCATTTCTATATATTTTCTTATAGTATTGAAATAAATTTAATATAAATCCAAAAGAAAATATAAGTATAATGTGATCTTATCATAATTCTAATTGTCATGTAATATGGGATTGCTTGCATAGTTAATGAATAGTGGAATTCTCTAAATTTATTCATGTTGTTCATGTAGTGTTGCTAATTTGATGTATGGCCAGCATTGAGTTTGCATTGATTTCTTAGAAGTTAATTGGAAAATCTCTTGTTTGAATAGATCATGCATGAATAAAGGAATTTGTATGTAATCTAGGGATAGAGAACATAAATTTTTCGTATTAGATTAAATTAGATAATTCAACCTAATTGAGGGTACAAGAGTGTTAATGTAATTCTAATTGATTTTGATAAAAGAGGAATCTTTATCAATGCGATTAGGATTAGGAGCTAATGAATCTGGGAAGAACATTGGCTTAGTGTTAGATACTCCGCGGTTCAGAGTTAACCATTGTTCGTTATCTGATTTATAAAAAAGGGTAAAGTTACATGATAATTAGAGGAGTAGTAAGGGTAGGGTATGTTCTTAATTATTGGATTTAGTAATCAAGTTATTGTGTTATTTTTAATTGCTATAGGTTTTGTTAAGTGTTTTTAATTTAAACTGAACCTCTCAAATTTGTGCGGTTAGATAGTCGGTTTAGAGTTATTATTGGTACTTGCTGATCCCTGAGGATACAATACCCGAACATAGTTCTATACTATTACAATCGATAGGTGCACTTGCCTATTTGCTCGTAACAGAGAGTCACAGAAAAGGGATTTTTTTAAATTTGTGTGATTACGGTCAGCAACACACATCAATGTACCCCTTCTCCATTAAGTCATTGACCTGCCTTTGAAGTTCCTTTGTCTCCTCTAGATTGCTCCTATAAGCTGGCTTGTTTGGAATAGA
Organism: Laguncularia racemosa; assembly: GCA_037954665.1. Classification (NCBI taxonomy): domain Eukaryota; kingdom Viridiplantae; phylum Streptophyta; class Magnoliopsida; order Myrtales; family Combretaceae; genus Laguncularia; species Laguncularia racemosa. The sequence continues at coordinate 1,182,706 of JBBMOL010000206.1, read as the reverse complement.
TGCTCCGAAAACAAGGTCAATCTGGTGCTCAATACCACGAATAGGTGGTAACCCTTTTGGAATCTCCTCAGGGAAGACATCTTCAAAGTCCTACACAATAGACATAACCACACTAGGCAAAGAGTTAAGAAGTTCGTTAGTATTCAAACAAGTTTCTTTAAAAACCAGAAACAACATAGGTTGCTTCATCACTAATGCTCTCCTCACTACACTCGCTCTTGCCACACAACTCTCCTTTTGCAAGGCTGCACTCTCCTTTTCACTCACCAACAAAGTTGATCCCCCCTCAACTTGGCCTCTCACACTCTTTCCAACCTTCCTCTCTTTTTCCTTTTGATATTGACTTTTGTGTTCCTTTTCTTTTTCTATGTCTTTTGCTCTCTCACTCTCCCTCTGTTTTTCACTCACCTTATATTTTGCAAAAGATTGTTGTAGCCGCAACTAATCCTCATACACCTGTTTAGGTGTTAAGGGTTTAAGATTATAGCTTTTGCCATGGTGAACAAGTGTGTACTTGTTAGAAAAGCCATCATAAACAACCTTCCTATCAAACTGCCATGGCCTCCCCAACAACACATGACAAGCTTGCATCGGCACTACATCGCATAATACCTCATCCTCATACCTACCGATGCGAAAAGCAATTAAGGCTTGCTTACTAACCTTAGTCTCGCCACTATCATTCAGCCACTGCAATTTATATGGGTTAGGGTGCTTAGTGGTCTTGAGACCCAACCTCTTAACAATGAAAGTACTCACTACATTAGTGCAACTCCTCCCATCAATGATCAATCTACAAATATGGTCACCTAGATAACATCTAGTATGAAAGATATTCTCTCGTTGCACCTCCTCTTCTTCCTTCACCTACACATTCAAAGCTCGCTTCACTACTGCCGCTAACTTCCCTACTGCAGGCTCTTCGTCATCACTAGCATCCTCCAATGGAGGCAATCATCATCTTCACTATCCCCCTTAGTCTCATACTCACCATCATCGCGCGCATCATAACACGTCTATTCGGACATTGACTAGCAATATGGCCTCTGCCTTAGCATTTAAAACATTTAATGTCACGATTTTTAGGAGTAGAAGAATCAGGTTTACCTTGATTACCAGGAGTAGACCCCCCTTGCTTCTGCTCTCCTTTTGGCTTAGTGGGTAAAGACTTTTCTTCCTTCCTCCAATGGTTAGTCTTCTAAGTAGATGAACCAGCACCCTGTTGAAACCGTGCAGTACTACTACCTTTCCTCCCATGTTGGTTCTCAACTTTTATAGCCATGTGAACCATATCTTCCAATTCCACATAATGCTGTAATTCTACTAAATTTTGAATCTCTCTATTTAACCTAGTAGGAAACCTCGCCATGGTAGCTTCTCTATCCTCCTCAACATTCGCTCTATTCCTTGAAATACTCATCCACACTTTGGCTTCCCTGCTTAAGAGTTTGCAATTTGTTGTGCAATTCACTATAGTAGTAAGTAGGAACAAACCGCTTCTTCATCACCCTCTTCATCTCTTCCCAAGACTCAATGGGTGGTTCGCCATTCCTTCTCCTATTCAACATCAGTTGATCCCACCACACTATGTCATAATCTGAAAACTCAATGGCAGCAAGCTTCACTTTCTTTCTCCCACTATAATTGTGACAATCAAACACCATCTCTACCTTCTTCTCCCATTCTGAGTATACCTCGGGATCATTCTTCCCTTGGAAAGGAGGAATTTTCATCTTTATACTACTCAATTGGTTATCCTCTCTATTCCTATCTCCTCTATCTTCCCAATCCCTAGTTCCTCTATTCCTACCACCATAACCTTTATAACTCCCGATAGAAGGTTCATCAAACTCATCATCAGAAATTTCATCTCCACCCCTTTGTCCTCTTTTAGAAAAACTCTCCCTCTTACGCCCTTGAGAGACGTTCTTAGATTGCTTTAGTTTCTGCTCCACCATTTCATGAATTTGTTCCATCCCCTCTTGAAACATTCTCTTCATCTCACTCCTCAACGCCTCAATCACTAACCTAGCATCAAACCTCCCCCTCTCACCTTCAGGAGAATGTTACCTCGACATAGTTCCTGCAATAAAAGGTTAATACTAACACAAATATATAGAATTAAACCTCACGATTCACTCCCTCACGTGTTTCACTCAAGAAGGATATCCCACAATCACTCGTGTATTTTCACAAACAAAGATGTTATCAACTCACTAATCCCTTTTCTCAATTCTCTTGGAACTAATCTAAACCACACCAAATTCTTCCGTAGGATTCAAGAACAAACTTTTTGGCTTGAATTTTTCCCCTTTTCTTTCTTTTTTTGTCTTTGTTTTTTTTCGTTCTTTTTTTTTTTTTTTGTAACAAGATTACTAGAATGAAGCAACACTACTCAAGAGACAATTAACACTATGAATTTGAGTATGAAGCGATGGTAATACGAAACTTGATATGAACGATTGGAGTTAGGGCTTTGATGTTACCTTTCTCAAACCAAATTGATGTTTAACAACCTAGGCTCTTGACACGAACCACGCCAACCCGTGACGAAACCCAATACCAATACTTTCGGAAATTCGTTCCCTAAGACACCCAAACACCTAAAGTGGAAACCGCGACCCGTTGTCTATAAGCGAGACAAGAACCTTGGTACAAAAACGAAGACGCCATAATCAGGATGAAAGACCGATTGATAAGTCGGGATGAACGCCACGGAAATCAATCCGATAAGTTTGATTTAGTTCTTGAAGAACCAAGAGAGGTGCCTCTCAAAAGTATTTAATGTTCAAAGATGTATATTGTTCATTGTTCTAAACCCTAGGAGCTTTTATACTAGGGTTACAATTCGTGTAAAACAAGTCCAAAAAGACGTAGTTTAGATAAGTGGCGTAAAAATGCGAAAGCAGAACAAGCTGGCCGATAGGGGATATACGGCCGTGTACCTTTCTATACAACTTCTAGCAACATACACGGCCGTGTACACAACCGTGTACTTTTCTGTGCACATTCCGGTCACATACACGACCGTGTACTTCTGGTCGTGTATCTTTCTGTAGATTTGCTTGTCTCCATATACGCTCGTGTACTTTGGCCGTGTATCTTTCTGTGGATTTGCTTGACTCCATACACGGCTGTGCCTTGAAAGTACACGCCCTCTTCAACCCGTGTCTGGTGTGACTTGTATAAGAGCAAGGGTCTTCCCATGGTTGTTCCAATCCGTTCTAACTTCATGATTGCCCCAATCCTTTCCGGCTTCATGGACATCCTTTATCAACCCGTTAAGTGCTTCCTTGAGTCATTTCGCTCGACTTCTTGTGATCGGTCCAAGCGGCACTTCAAGAGGATCCACATTCCTTCTTCCAGCTTGACTCTCATCATGGATCTCATCAGCTTTGATACCAAACTGATACAAACCACACCCACGTGTGATGAAACCCTATACCAATACATTTGGAATTGCAACCCAAGATGCCAAAACAATCAAAGTGGAACCGCAACCCGTTTCCTATAGGTAAGGCAAGAACTTTGGTATATTCTGTTGATGCCACAATCGGGATGAAAGAACGATTGATAAGTCTGGTTTGAATGCTACGGAAGGGATCTGATAAGTTCAAGAGAAGTTCTTTGGAGAACCATGAGAGGAATTCTCTCAAATTGTAATATTCAATGTTGTATGTAAGTTTTATCTTCTGTTTTCCAACCCTAGCAGCTATTATTAGGGTTTACAGCTCGTAAGGAAAAAGCCCAAAACAACAAAACATAATAAAGTTGCAGAAAAATAACAAACAGACAATGTACGCCGGGTATATACGCCGGCGGCGTAGAAGGCGGCATAGTAGCCGGCGTAGGATGTACGTCGCGCTCTAATTGCAACGCCAGTTCAAGGCCGGTAGCATTTAAGCCAGCGTTGTCAAGGCTGGTAGCTTTGACCTCCTATACTTTGATCTCCTTGAATGACTTGTACAAATGCAAGTTCATTCTCATGGTTGCTCCAATCTTTCCCGGCTTCTTGGATATCCTTTATCAGCCCGTTAAGTGCTTCATTGAATCATTTCGCTCCAATTCTTGTGATCAGTCGAGGTGGCACTTCAAGAGGATCTACATTCCACCTTCTAGCTTAACTCCCATCATGGCTTTCATCAGCAAGTGTGCATGTCAGGTCAGTAGACAGAATTACCCCTAGCATAGACAAAGAGAAAATGATTTGTAGGACGGGCAAAGAGGTAGTTGGACCTGATGTGAGGCAGACAGTACCAAGGTCGACTAGTAGGAAGATGCACCAGATTAAATGCTTCAAATGCAATGGATTTGGACATATGGTTGCATAGTGTCCCAATAAGAAAGTAATGATAGTCATGGAGGGCATTGAAGAAGAAGCTATCAAGCCTACAGATTTGTCCATGGCTTTGCAGGAGTACTATGATATCAAAACGCTGAGACACATGAGGATAAAAAGGGTGAACGTTACTTACCTATTAATGTGTTGCATAGGGTTTTGACTTTATCTCTAGATGCTAGGGACAAATAGAGGGAGAACCTATTCCATGTACCTTGTTGGATCCGAGGTAACCTTTGTGTGCTATTCATTGATAGTGGTAGTTGCACTAATATCATATATGCTGCATTAGTAGATAAATTACAACTAGCCACTAACCTGCATCTTAGCCATTACAAATTGCATTGGTTAGATGACTGAGGTAGTCTGCATGTTACACAAAGGGCAAAGGTGCCAGTCAGTGTAGGAAAGAAATACAGTGATGAGATTATTTGTGATGTGTTTCCTATGTGCACCTTTCATTTATTGTTGGGTAATCCTTGGATGTTTGGTAGAAACGTGTTACATAACACGTTCAGAAACACTTACATGTTTTGAAAGGATGGTACACGGATAGTCTTGAAGCCTATGTCTCCATCTGAGATGCGCTCTTTCCAAGAACAAATTAGAAATACCTTTGGTTCTTGTAAAAGTCAGGCAAATAAAGACATTGGGTTTCAGTCTAAGAGATGACCCCTTAGATTTGAGGGTAAATCTTTTAGAGGCTCGAGGAGAAGATGCGCATTTACCTTGCGGTTCCAACAGTAGGGGAACCTAATTTAGATGTATGATCCAAAACATTCACATGTGTCTACTTTTTTATCTAACAATGTTTGGTTTTGCATTATAGCAAGTAAATTGATCAATTTTACAGGATGGCCAAATAATATGCACTAATGACCAACTTGCAGGACATTTTTGGATTCACATCCAACGGCCCACAACTTGCTCGACTGACTTAAAGAAATGGCCACTTAAAGAACATTGTACTTGTAATTGTTGCTTTAAGAACCGACCATTTCATTTAATAATTGTAATTTCTTTTCTAGGAACTGGCCACTTAGTGGCATATGTGTAATTTTTTGAACATTTTACCCTAATTGGAGTAAGTATAAATACTTGTTAACTAGCGTTTGTATGTAGCTTTTGACATTTTGAACAAAAACATCTTGTTACTGTGAGAAAGAGAGAGTCCTCTTGCTAATACACACACTCTTGTCAATTTTTAAGAAATTATAGCGAGTGAGGCTTGGAATTTCTTATGAGTAGTATCAAGAACTTCTAAGTTGCTTCCTTTTTATTACTAGTGTGTAATATCTAGTGATAATAGTTTGTTTTTCATCATTTTTTTTTTCACACCAATTAGGGTTCATATTGCTCCAATTTTAATAGATTGGAATTGCATGTTATATGTAATTCGATTAGTATTGAAGTCTTTTGTGTTATTTTCAAATTGATTCATGCAATTTGGTTTTATGTTTTACTAGGCATCACACCAATTGTAAGTCCAATTGTGCATTTGAGATTAATTGATCATTTATATTGGTGTTCATGTGCTTGGTCTTTTAAGCACATCATAATTTGGTATTACAGCGAATTGTTACATGCAATTGGGGTTCACGTGACAATTGGAATCATATCATTTGTGGAATTTGTTTAGTTGATTCTTCAATTACAATTGTGTGCTTGTGATTTGGAATTGAAGCATAACACAAACATTAAACATCGATAACTTAAAATATTATAAAGTCGACCTATAATTGCAGTCAAAGTTGGCACCAAAGCTAGCAGCTTTAGATCTCTATTTAGCTGGTCTTCCTTGGATCTACACTAGCTACTTAGGTCGATGGCCTACTTTTCCATGTTGGCCATTTAGGCCAACGACCTTCATTGGTTTTGAAGTTGTCAACCTTAAATCTCTTCCTCGACTTCCATGTCCGCACTCTGCACTTCAAGTAGGGCTGTACTCCTCAGTCTAATCTACTTAGCTTAATCTCGATCATCTTTGGACCAATCCTCCTAACTTGATCTTCATTAAAAGGGATATCCTATAAATTCGTGATGTCTTATCTTTCAAGTCTATCCTAAATTATATCAAATCTTAATTCTAATCCATCAAGTCTTCTCAAATCGACCTAGGGGTATCGAATGGAAGACTTAAGTTATAAGTGATGGGAATCAAACCTCTGGATCAAACATTTGGAAGCCTACTTGAGCAAATGGAACCCAAACACTCACATATTGTCTTTATTTATCTTATAATAATTGTTTTTGCATTTTGTTAGGTACATTTTGTCAGTTTTTATAGGATGGCAAACCAACACACTAATGTCAAGTGTGTAAGCTATACTTGAACCTACAAAGACAAGAGGAATCGAACTTTATTTCACTTGAGAAAACCGGCCATCTTCACTTTCATTCCACGTGGAGTAATCGGTTCTTCAAGTGCTCCTTAGGACTGGTTTTTAATCTATTTTGCATGGTTGTAATTTCCTTATTTAGAGTAGGGTATAAATACTTGTTAATTAGGTTTTGTAAGGGACTTTTGACACATTGATTTTTAGATATTGAACCATGAGGGGACACTTCTTTTCACGCAAATAGCTCTTACCATTTCTTCTTGAAGTGTGGCGAGTTGGATTTGATTTTGTTATATGTAATATCAACAATATCAAATCAATCCTAATTCCAACTAGTGCGTAACATCTGGTGAGGAATTAGTTCTTCTTTTCTATCTCTTCTTCACGTAAATTAGGGTTCCATTTTAATTTAGGGTTCACATCATGTTGATTGTTTATTGTTTAATTGAATCTTCAATTACCTTGTGAACTTGTAATTGGTCTAGAGCACATCCATAACTTGAGTGGAGTTAGCTAACTTTTGTTGGCTCTTACTCTAGTTAAGTTAACTTAGGCTAACTTATGATATATTGGGTTATCTCTAATTTCTAGACTAATCTCGGGTTCATTTGGAGTTATATCATAAATATATCTTCCTATCATAGCCTATTCGATAAAGTTTTTATTGAATGAAATTTTAAGAAACGTTTTGTCATCAAAACTTGAATTTGTACCTGAATCTTCAAATAAACAAGGGTACTTAAGCCTTTTGGTCTTCCAATTGCTAAGTGGCTTTAGTCTGATCATGATGTCTCCATTATACCTTCACATAGTAGATCTCTTTGGTCCTTAACTTCCGGATTTTGCAATCTAGAATTCTCATAGGATGTTCTTATGAGTTAGATTTTCCTTTAGTTCTAATGGCTTCAGTTCTATGATTTGATCTAGATTGGAGACATTTCTACAACACAGAAACATGAAATACATTATGTATACAAGTAAATTTAGGGGCAGTGCTAATCGATAAGCTAAATTCCTAATTCTTTCGAGAATTTCAAATAGTCCAATATATCTAGGACTCAGTTTTCCTTGCATCTTAACTTGATAGATGCTCTTGATTAGACTTGTCTTTAGATAGACTTGATCACCTATAGCGAATTCTAAAGGTGTTCGTTTTTCATCAGCCTAACTCTTTTGACTATCTTAGGATTCCTTCATCTTCTACTTAATAATCGTTACCTTTACTGCAGTTTCTTGCACAAGCGAGTCAAAAGGCTAGGATTGTTGTGTATCATATCAACAATTATAAGCATGATCCTTCTTCTATTAGTGTATAATATCTATTAGGAAGGATTTTCTTTATTGTCTTATTCTTGGCATAAATTAAGGTTCCATGTGAAGGTGACATTCCAATTCGGGGATTGTCAAATTATCTCATGAATATAGATGTGTTGATTGTTAATTGAATTGGCATATTAGATATTAATTAAAGAATGAAAATATGGCAATGCACATGAGTGTATCATAGAGAAAAACAATATCATTATCATCCCAACATGAGCATTTCTTTCCCCAACCTAAGCTACTTTATTATTTTTGGTTTATTCCACTATGTGGCTTCTACAGTCTTACAATGTACACATTAGATATTTTGACTCAATGATTGTTTCTAAATGCCAAAGAAGCTATGTAAAACTAATGAGGTGCATTCATGTAAATATTTTCTATTTTGTTTTTGGAAATGGCTAATATGAGTAAGATAAAGGAGAAAAAAAAAAGAGAACAAAAACAAACTTGATTAAAAGGAAGGAAAAAGGGACTGGTTCTACAAACTTCCTTGTTTATAACCTCTTAACGTTGGCACAAAATATGTTGAAAGAATTTATTGTTGTTAGGAAATGATATTTTAGGAACCGTTTGGAACTTAAGATATTTAATTAGCTAACAATGAAACTCACTTCATTTAATGTAGGTGAACAAAAAGTCTTTCTTGTTAACTTGTCAATATAAATATACATGAACAATTATATTCTCATCGACATCCAAAGATTAGATTTCTAATAATTTACTATGGTAGGACCAAACAAAATGCCAAGTGTTATGATGATCCTTTTGCTTGTGGCCAATGTTATCACAATGGTTTCTTGTACTCGATACATCCCTAAAGGCTATAGTGATAGTAGTTACACATTTGAGCCTATTGAGCTACCCTTTTCAAGGTAGCCTGCACCTGCACCGTATCTTATAGAATGTATTAAGCGCATGTCTAGAAAATGTGGGGTCAAACTCTTCAAAAGCATTTTTTGGGCAAGTTTTGGAGATCCTACCTCTACTTGTTGCCATGAACTTGTGCATGTAGGGGAAACATGCAATGATGTGCTCGTTCATCAAATCGCTTCAAAGCTCAACAATGTAACCCTTATTGTTCATAGGAACGATCAAGTGTGGAAAATTTGTGCTGCAAGAATTGCCACTCTTTCTCCTTCTCCCAAGGCTTAAGAAAGCACATTCGGGTTTCAACTTTTGGTTATATATACATGTTATTATTTTGTTGACGTGGTAGTTCACTAGATGAATTTAATAGGATTTTAGAAATAGTTGAGCAAAGATTTCTCAAATTAATGTAAGCATAGCTAAACAAATATAACTTGTCAAACTTTCCGATTAGATGTTAATAAAATATAATTTAAGATGGTATATCAAACTACGTAACTATAATTAATTTATAAAGGCTAATTAAAATTTTTTGCTTGTGTGAACTATTTTGTTATATAAGTTTTGATAACTTTACTATTCATGTTTAGCTTTTCATTTGAATTAAATTAGTCATCGTTGTTATCAGGAAAATGTGGGTTGGAAGTCTTCAAATGTAATTTTTGGGCATGTCTTAGAGATCTTATGTCCAGTTGATGCCATGAAGTCATGCAGATAAGGGAAAGGTGCAATAAGATGCTCATTGATCGAGTTGCTCCAAATTTAAGCAAAGTAAACCTTGTTGGTCTACAATGATCAAGTGTGGAAACTTTGTGTTACTTGAACTATCACTATTTCTCTTTCTCTTATGGCTTGAGAAAGCACATTGGGGTTTTAATGTTTTGTCCTCTATTACATGTTAGTATATGCTAACATGGTAATTCACTAGATAAATTCAATGGTTTTAGTAATAGTTTAGCATTGGTTTCTCAAATTAATGTATGCATAAGTAAACAAATATAACTAGCCAATGTTTATGATTAGATGTTAAACAAGTATAATTTATGATGATATATCTAAGCACATATCTATAATTAATTTTTAAGGGATACTTAAAATTTGTAGTTTGTGTGAGCTATTTTGTTATATAATTTTTGAGACTTTATTACATGTTTAGGTTGTCATTTTAAATTAGTCATCATTGTTGTCTTGATGTAATATAATAATTTTTTTTCATGTATTTATATTTATAATTTTTTTCCTTATCATTTGCACGAACTCTATCAATAAATAAGTTTTAAAAAATGGGGATCAATGGAAATGGCTAAAAGTTGTCATATCACGTGTGCACACACAACTTGAGAATTGGTATCCCTTAGCACATTGTGAAATGATATAGTTAGAATTGTAAAAAATAAAGTTTTAAAATGAGTTTTGAATAGAAATGTGTTAAAAAAAAATAAAATACAAATCTTAACACTCTATTTACCAATCTAATTTTAATTCTAATGTACTCTATTTTTACACCTATCCTTCAGGATTTGAGTTGAAACACTTGTCACTCTGATGCTAGCCTATTGCTATCTATGTAGTAACCTGTGAGGCAAACTAACGAGGGACAAGTCAAAACATGGTTTAACTAGTTTGACCCTTACCACTATTGCTTAAGCAAGTTATCAAAGCATAATTAGCACAACATGATGTTTGTCTACACATGAAATGAATGCAAGTAACATTTCTATGGGACTCCAAAACTACGGAAGGTGTAGAATTGGATTATCTACACTTGGGTTGTGATGTGAACTTCGTCAACCTATGCCAAAACCCGAAATCAAATTAGATCGAACAACTAATGATCGATCACAAACGAAGGGAAAATTGCAATCCGTTGCTTATAGTGAAGCAAGAACCTTAGTATGGTGTATATGCCACGACCAGGATGGAAGACCGATTGATAAGTAAAGGTATGAATGCCATAAGACAATGTCGATAAATTCAAGTTCTTCAAGAACAGAAGAAGAGTATTTGTATTTCAATAATGCCAAAAAAGTTTCTACAATGGAGTCTAAGGGGACTATTTATAGTCTTCTCAAATAAATTTAAAATGACAAGCAAACCCTAATGCAATTAATGGAAAACACAAAAAAAAAGCCAACGGCCTAAAATTATCTAAAGCTAGCCTAAAAATGATGCAAAGCCGACTCTAAAGTTGGCGGCTTCGATTTAAAGTCTAGTCGCCCTAAAAAGAAATGTAAGCCTGCCCCTTAGGTCAGCGACTTACTAGCTAGCCTACCATGTATTTTACTCGAATCCAACAAAAATAAAACCTACTCCTAGACAATTATATGATTTGCATATAGTGGTGAGTAGGGTCGAATCCACAAGGATTGGTTAAAGATATTTCTATTCAAAGGGCATAAAGATGAAAAGAAAACGAGGGGGGGTTTTGTTTATGAATCAAAATAAAGTCGAAGCAAGATAATAGAATCGTATATTGATAAAAGCCTAGCCAAAGGAATCAAGATAGTTTAATTTAAGGAATTGATCATCGATGCAAATGTTTTCTATTCTTATTCCTAGATAAACTGGTTATGGTTATTAACAAGCTCTAACAACCTATCTCTCCTTACTTTCTCGATAACCTTAGACAAGCGCTTTGAATTATTTCTCTTATTGATTAAACAACCCTAAACAAGCGCTTAGGATTTAATCTATTAATAGCATTAAGATCTAGAGAGACCACCAATTCATGCCAGTAGATTATAAGATAACCTATTTAAACATGATCACACACCTCCATAACATGAATTCGATCATCTCTTTTATAACCAAACATGTTATTGCGTCACTAAGACTAGAACAATCAAACAATTACGGATTTGACGTGCTAGTTGACAATATATTAACTTGCTAATTGAGTAGAAGAGCTCTATTCATACCAATCAACAAAGATAATAATGACAAAACGATCAGAAGATATATGAATACCCGAAAACAACGAATAGATTAAACACAAGTCAATTAGACCTCACAATTCGTGGAGAATTAAACATCTATGACCCTTTGGCTAGAAAAGTAGCTTAGCTACTCATGTTCATCAACAAAACGAAAATAAAAAATAGAAACATAATGAACCCGGTTGCCTGCTCTGCCTCCTCGTTTCCTTCTTGTCTCCAAGGTGATTCTAGATTCAAAGATTCAAAAGTTGTCCTAACCCTCTAGGGTTGGTTCTATTTATATTGTTAGGGAGATGGCATGTGATCTTTTGCTAGCAAGATATGAAAATATCTTTCCTTTTCCAAGTAGATTTCGAGAAGTAAATGTTCGTCCGCCTGGCACGCACTAACATATGGTCGTGGGTCAAGCCGTGCCATCCTCTGTGCATATTTCATGTATCATCTTCCGTGTCCAGTGTGTACCATGGCTCCACCCACGGCTAGATTTCCAACCGTGCCTTATTCTGTGCATAATCAACAAGTCTTCATCCATGCCCAGTGTGTACCACGGTTACACACAGGGCCAGATTTTAAGTCGTGCCATCCTCTGGTTGATGCTCCACAATTTCTTCTCCTTAGCACGTCTAGCTTCCACCACGGCTCCAAGCACGGTTGCTCCCACGGCCGTGCCCTAAGCCGTGTCTCTCTCTGTTCAAAGTCCACATTTCCGCCTTCTTGTCCAGTGTGTAACACGGTTTGAACCTTGGTCGTGCCTCAAACCGTGCTTCCTTCGGTGGTGTAATTCTTTGTCTTGATCCAAGTTGTAGATGACTTCTCTAAAATACTTGAATTAGCATCCTTGACTCCATTTAACCTGATTTATCACGATGATAGAATTAAAGTACCATTTCCTTATGATTTCTATAAAATCAATAATAATTTAACACAATTTATACTATAAAGATTGAGTATAAAATGGCTCTATCAGTAAGCTTGCCCCTTAGGTCAGCGACTTACTAGCTAGCCTACCATGTATTTTACACCAACCATTTAGGTTAGCAGCCTTTAATAATTTTGAAGCTATCGACCTTTGATTCCTTCCTTGACTTCTGCCTTCATGATTCGCACTTCAAATAGAGTCGTGCCCCTTGATCCAATCACTCTATCTTGTCTTTGATCATCCTTGGACCAATCCTCTTAGTGTGATCTTCATCATTCCCCTCCTCTTGAAAAGGATTTGTCCACAAATTGTCACCTGCATTAAAAAGACTCAAATCAGTAATATTAAAAATGGCACTAGTTGGATACTTACCTAGCAATTCTAATATGTAAATGTTGTCTTTGATGCACTTGAGGACTCGGAATGGACCCTCACCTCTTGGAAGTCGCTTTGATCACCTTTATGTCGAGAATCGCTCTCGACTCATGTGTACCCACACCTAATCTCCGGGTTCAAACAGTACTTGATGACGCCTTTTACTGGTTCGTTTGGCACATTGCTTCTTCTATCACTCAATATTGAACTTAGCTTTTTCATGCACCACAGCAGATGTAATATCCTAAAAATTTGAAAAACTATATAAAAATTTAAGAAAATAAGCGGAATAATATATACTTCTAGGCCGGGGTAGCGAGGATGACAATTTTGCAATATTAAAAGTTTTGAGAAAACTTTGAAGAAAAATTTAAAACATTGTGATACATTAATATTATTTTAATAATTTATGAATAACCGAAAACTTATGATAAATAGTAATAGCTTTTAAAATAGAAAAATGAGGAAGGCATGAAATTTGTTTGATAAGTATAACAAATAGATATTTAAAACAATTAGAAAGAATAATTGTATGCAAAGGAAAAAGAATAACGAGCGTAAAATTTCAAATTATATTAAATATATTTATGGAACGAAGTGAACGAAAAATATCTCTATATAGGTATGTAAACAAATAAATAAAAATAATTGTAAGTCATAATTTTAGTTCTTGCAATTTAAATTAAAAGAATAAATTTTTCAAAACATAAATTACAAAAAATATTGAGTTAAATAATGAAATTAATTAAAATTATAGATTTAGAAATTTTAAATAAAAATTTCGAGTAAATATTTAAGTCTGGAATAATTAAATTAGCTTAGACGTAAAGCTTCGTAATAAAATATTAAAATACAAAATTAAAAAATAATGTCATACATTCATGAAATATTAAAATACAAATAATTATAATATATATAAATATATGTATGCATATGGTGGTATGAATAGGGAAAAAAAAGACGCTATAAAAGGGAGAAAAGAAGACGTTAGAAGGAACGGGAAAAAGTGAGAATGAGAGAGAATCAAAGGAAGATAGCAGGGGACAACGAAGGATGCGAGAGAAAAGAAAAGAAAAGAAAAAGAAAGGAAAAAAGGAAAAATGAACAAAAAAATTCATAACTTTCGCATACGACCTCCAATCGACGATCCGTGACCACCAACGTATTCCTTAAGGTAAGTACAACTCAACAAGACTAAGTTTATGCAAAATGGAGATATTTTTTGTATTTTAGGAATAATCATTAAAAATAATATTTAGCCTAGAAAATCGATGAAATAGGTAGAAACATGCTAGATATAATGATCTAGATTATGAATAGAGTGTAATGATGTATTTTCTTGAATTTTTAGGTAAAGAAAAATTATCACGTAAATATACCCGCAAACTATTACAAATAGCCATGAAAATGAGACACAGATGAGTGGAAAACTCCATGATGTGTTACAATGTTTTGCTTGATATGTTGTGTTTGATATGGATGTATATAAGTGTATGTACAAGTGGATGTACATATATGTGCGTGAAAATGCGTACTTTCGGGTGTGGAAGTATGTGTTATATGTGTGTGTATGTGTTCGTACATACGTGTGTATATGCATATATGCACATGAGGAATAATTATGTATAAAAAGTGCGCGGAAGTAATCATCTATTTGTAGTTTTGCATAAATAGGGTCAGCATGGGTGTCAGCATGGCTATGCTCAAAGTCGTGCTGACTTCTGAAAACGTTATCTTCAGTACCAAGTTTAGCAGGAGCTCTAGCATGGGCGTGCCCGGGGTAGGGCTAAACTTTTTCTTGCTTCTAACCATTTTTCTAACTCAATACTGGCTTCAACATAGGCTGTACTGAAGGTTGTGCTGAACTGAAATTTCAACTTTCTTCATTTTTTGCAAAATTTCACCACATCTTTTGTTCATATCATCCTTAAACCTTTCTTTTGTCTCCATTGAAACCTAAAATTAAAGTTTAATTCTATAAATACCCTCTTCTTCAACCAACATTGGCTTTAACATAGGCTATGCTGAAGGTTGTACTAAACTGAAATTCTAACTTCCTTCATTCTTCGCCAAATTTCATCTCGTCTTTTGTTCATATCATCCTTAAACCTTTCTTTTGTTTCCAATCAAACCTGAAATTAGAATTTAATTCTATAAATACCCTCTTCTTCAACCAACACTAGCTTTTGACACTTATCATATGTATTTATAGTGATTGATATGTTTGTATATGTGTATTTATATATTAAAGTTGTGGATATGTACATGTGTTTATACATGTAAATGTATATGTATGTGCATGGTTATACATGTGCTTATGTATAGGAGATACGTTGTATATGTATGTACGCATTCGTGCATACATATGTATGTTTATCAATATATGTATGTGTATTGATGGAAAAGAAGTATGTGTTGGCAAATGTGAAAGCGTATGGGGATACATTGTATATGTATGTACGCGTTCATACATATATATGTATTGATGGAAAAGAGAATGTGTTAGAAAATATAAAAGATGTGGGTATTGGATTCATATATGAGATGCATGTATACGCAAATGGGAAAAGATTTAAGTGCATCGGAAACATAATGGGTTTGATTGTGAGATTTAGATTGACATTTTTTCTTATGCTTGTTGTGGAATGGTCAATGGAATTGCTTTATTTTTCTTATGTGGATTGGTGGTTATCATATATTGATTGATCATCCTAAATTAAATAATTAAAGGTTGTGATTTAATTAAAATGAGACATGCATTACACGAGACATTGCATAAATTTGTAGGCCATCACTGTCACAGGGCATCTAGAAGTAATTGTGATATTACTGAACCATCCTAAGCGAACTACTAGATTAGGGGATTGTCCATGCCTTGCCGGTTCCTTGTCCAGACTATCTTTGAGGGTGTTGCTCCGATTGTTGTAGAGGCACGGGAGCGTCCGGTGTTAAAATGAATGTATTGTGAACATCAGAGTAATGTGAAAGTAAACCGGGTTGTAAGACCTGGGCACTGATGATGGCTTTGGAATCCCTAACCCAAGGTCAAGGGGGCGTAAACCCTAGACTTCACGTTGGTTACCGGAAGACCATGTAAACTGTTGCATTCATATGATTGCTCATGCATAGCATATAGTTGATAACTTGATTTGTAATTTGCTTATGCGTGTGTAGCATTGAGAGTATTGCATTCCCATTTATTGAGCCATAGTGTGCTCACCCACCTACAGACTCTTTTGTAGGTAGTAATTACGAGAGCTTGGGATGGGATAAGATGTGAAGTGTCAGGAGTTTTTAGAAGACCAAAATGATAGAGTAAGAAATTGATTGATAGGTTTTATAAATCAAATTGTTATTTTAAGGCCCTGATGTAAGGTTTTATTTCATTTTACTGGTTAGTAGGGGATACCGACTCTTTACGATCATGGTTGACTGTGGGATACGGAATCTATAGTTATATTTTATTATATAATTATATGTAATATGACTAGTTATAAATGTAATTAACTAGTTAGAGTCTTACGATCTCTGACTCATAATACGGTTATCATGTAATGGGTGCACACGTGCCATGATGATTTTAGTAGAAACTTCTGGGCTCCCTTCCGAGGCATGACAGCAGATCTCTTTATCCCTAAAAATAGAACATTTTTAACCTCACTGAATCTCTCTTCAAAATTTTCTTTCCACTCAGTTTTTCTCTTCGCACTTAATCTTTTTCCGCTCTTTTCATTTTTCTATATGATATTACTCAACTTATTTTTAACACTCACTCTCGTTTGTTCTCTATCTTTTTGTTCTATAATAGTACTTAGTTTATTTTTGCCACTCATTCTCTTTTGTTCCCTCTCTTTTTCTATCCTCACTTGATCTTCATAAACCTCACTAGGTTTCAAATGAGTACTTGTTGGTGAATCCATCATGTTTCACTTGCCTATCAAATTGCCATGCGCTACCTAATAACAAGTGTGTAGCTTGCATTGGAACTACATCATACAGTACTTTCATCCCTATACTTTCGAATGCTCAAAGAAATCAACACCTGTTTTGTGACTCAAACTTCACCACTATCATTCAACCATTGTAATTTGTAAGGTCAAGGATGTTTAATTGTAGGAAGCCCTAATTTTTCCACCATGGTTGTGCTAGCAACATTTGTATAACTCCCTCCATCTATAATCATACTACACACCTTATTTTGAACTAGGCATTTAGTATGAAAAATATTTTCCCGTTGCGCATTATCCTCTCCTCTAACCTCTTCAGTCAAAGCTCTCCTAGCTACTAACAACTCCCCCTCAACATCATACTCTTCTCCATCATCATCCTCTAGTGGTGGCATAGACTCATGATCTAAGCCACTATCAGTTTCAATCTCACCATTATCACTCATCACCATAACTCATCTATTGGGACATTGACTAGCTATGTGTCCCCTACCCTGACATTTACAACATTTAACATCTTGATTCCTAAAAGTAGAAGGATCATATTTACCTCTAGCCTTATGAGATACCAAGTCTGATGTTTGTTTTGGTAGTGGTTTGGAATGGAGTTGTTTCTCCTCCTTCTCCCCTGTGTCAACTCTCTAATTAGTTGAACCCGGTATGGTACGTATGGTGCTACTACTCTTTCACCTAAGTTGCTTCTCGACTTTAAAGGCCATATGAACCATATCCTCCAGTTCCACATAGTGCTATAACTTTACCACGTTCTGAATCTCTCTATTCAAGCTTACCAAGAACCTAGCTATAGTAGCTTCCCGGTCTTCCTCAACATTCACGCTAATCATCGTAACCTCCATCTCCTTATGATATTCCTCCACACTCCTGTTCCCTTAGTTAAGATTTTGCAGCTTATTATACAAATCCCTATAGTAATAAGTGGGAATAAATCACTTCCTCATCACTTTCTTCATCTCTTCCCAAGTCTTTATTAGTGGCTCACTATTCCTCCTCCTACTCGATAATAATTGGTCCCACCAAACTATAGCATAGTAAAAAAATTCTATGGCATCCAATTTCACTTTCTTGACTTAAGAGTAGTTATGACAGTCAAAAACCAGTTCCACCTTTTTCTCCTACTCAAGATATACATTAGGATCATTCTTCCGTTGGAAGGAAGGAATTTTCATCTTTTTTTTTCTTAGGTTGCTATCTTCTTCATTCCTAGCTCCCCTACTTCTCCCTGCATTCCTCCTATAACTCATAAAAGAATCTTGATCAGGTTCAGCTGTCACGCCCCGAAAGGGGGTCTAAAAGTTTCTACTAAAATTATCATGGCATGTGTGCACCCGTTACATGATAATCATCTTACAAGTTAGAGATCGTAAGACTCTAAGTAAATAATTACATCTACAACAAGTTATAGTACGTATAATTAGATGATAATAAAATATTGCTATGGAACCTAAATCCCACGATAAACCATGATTGCAGAGAATTGGTATCCCCTACCAATCAACAAAATAGGATAATCCCTAGGTTCTCAACTTCAAATTCTATTCACATGTGGGTCCTAACATTTCATCTAAGTAAATCTATCCTTCACAAATCTTACTTTGTTGTTTTGGTTTTCCAAAACTCTCAACACTTCACATTTTATCCCATCCCGTGCTTTCATAACCGCTACCTGCAAAAAGTCTGTAAGGGGGTGAGCACACTATGGCTTAATGAATGGGATGGTAACACTTTCAATGCTACATACACATACAAAGAAATTACATCAAGTTATTAAACCCATGCTATGTACACAAACAAGCAAATTCAAATTACAATATTAAACATATGCTATACATGAACAACCATATGAATGTAGCATCTCACGTGGTCTTCTGGTAACCGATGTGAAGTTTAGGGTTTATGCCCCCCTTGACCTTAGGTTGGGGATTCTGAATCCACCATCAGTGCCCAGGTCATTACTCGGTTTATTTATCTTATCACTTTGTTAATTATAATATTTTCTTAACTCAACAATGAACGCTCCCGTGCCTCTCTACACCAGATGGAGCAAAAACCTAAAGGATAGGCCAGACTCAGAGCCGTCAAGGCATGACAATCCCTTAATCACTTAGTTCACACCTAGTGGAACATCAATCCTCTTGATCACTTCCGACGCATCCTGTGATAGTGATGGCCTTCAATCTTATGCAATGTCGCGTGAAAATGCATGTCAAGTTTTAATATCGTCCAATTCGTACTTTAATTGGTTTATTTAAAGTGATTAAACAACATCTAAAATCAAATCAATTCTCAATCATATCATAGAGGTAAACATCAAACATTCCATTTCACTCATCACAAGTAAAGATTATGCATTTCTTGTTACACAACATCGACACTGAACCTAAACCTCATAGACATAGACTTATCCAGTTTTACAATGGATTAAATTATCTCGGCACCTCTCTATGCCATTTCTTTTAAATGTCAAACCTCTCGAGTTGACTTACAATCATCATATCTAGCACCTTTGTGCCCTTTCTCTCAAATGCTAAAGCACTCGGGTTGCCTTACAATCATTTTTTGATACCTCTATGTCATTTATCTCACATGTCAAACCAACCACTTAGGTTGATTTACAATAAATCATCTTTGACACCTCTATGTCATCGCACTTCTCAAGTGCTTTATCACTTTCACTTCTGAGAGCCAACAAGGACATCTCGTTTTCTCTTTCGATGTCCTCAAGACATTTGTATATGATATATATATATGTGTGTATATACATATTTGTGACACACCTCTAATTAAGGATAGTTTAATAAATACTTTCCCTTACAAACTTAAGAGAGTATGAAAATAGGATCATTATGTTGTAAAAACTAAGTTTGCACTCATGATTTATATGATTGAGCTCATGAGTGTATTTTGTAAATATAATATGAAAACAAATTTGGTTAAGTATATATATACACATTCAGGAACCAACTCTGACATGTATACATAATGATACCTATACACCCTATTCCAACTAAGCATACCTATTCGGTAGCTATAGAAGGAAAAGCTAAGTTTCTATATTTTGGTTTGATTTGGAAGAAAACAATTTGTAAAACATAGGTTAGGCTTGTGGTTATAGCACTAGCGATATGGTGCTAGGTGCTATCATTAAGGTAATGACACCTATACCTTCAAACCATTCATTCCTCTACACTCTTCACGATTTCTTACCTAAGTCATTATTCCCTACTGCGTAACTCAACTCAACAACAATCATATCAAATAGCAACACAATAAATAGAAAATTCACCTTGCATAACATTCAACATACAACATAATACAATAACATATCATTAAGTTTCCCACTCACTTGGTTAAGGTTGTCGTAGTCCTAGCTGGAGTCGAGCGATTCTAGCAGGTAACTCCTTTACATTCCTGATGTCCCTAATTCCACTTAAGCACAATCAAAAGAATCAAGGAAAAAACACCTTAATTCACATAACACAAACCGGTTCAATTGAGGGTGATTTCACGTGAAGATTTGATGGGAAAATGATGATCAAATGATATAATTGTAATCTCTAATGATAATTTAACCAAATAACCACAATAAGGCTTGAGAATCACGTGGAAATCAGATCAAAATGAAGCAACACAAACCGTGAATTCCACTTCCCCTTCCAATACCAAATTAACGTCACAATGCACTAAAAATGATAGTGAATTCAATAACTAAAAGAACAATCAATCTTACAAGATTGATGTCCACGAATTACAATAACCAATAAGTCCAAGAAAGACTCAAATCTACCCTAGATATGACTCACTAGAGAAGAAATGAACAACAAGAAAGATGAATCGATATTACTCACGATTTCTCCTTATTGCACTCGCCACAATTCCAACTTCTTGGGATTGAAATTGATAAGAGAATTTTGGAATTAGGAAACCCTAAGCCCTCTCACGAAAATGTGAAGTGTTTTTCTGCAAAATTAAGCCTCCTCAAACCCTCTCTTAAGCAAGTATTTATACTTGCTACTCCTAGGGTTAAAAAATGCTCAAAATTACAAGTTTGCCACTTTTAAGGTGGCTAACCCTAAATGAAAGTTACAAAGAAATAAAAGTGTCCCAAAACCAAAATACAACTAAAATAGTTCATAAAATGAAAAATACATAAAAGAAATGCTCTCATGATGCCGGTCTTCTATAGGATCCATCGGCCCAACTCATCGCCGGTTCAGGTCGGTCCATGGATAACCCACAATCTGAGTCTGAGGGAGTTTGTCCATTGCCCTATAGAATATGATAAGTGTGCCTGTTGGAAAACACAATACAAGAATAATAGAAAAGAGGTTAATATATAAATAATTCCAAGGTCGATCTGCTCAAAATGGGCCCTCAACGCCAAGATTTGAATTCCTTTAGTTCTTGCCCTAATGATAGGTCTTGTCGATTTTTAATCCTATCATCTCCTCGGGCCTCAAAGAGATTTGTCCTCAAATCTAGTAGATCAAATGCAGTAGAGACTTTGTTTCCTCCTAGCAAGTCACCTGAAGAAATATCTCTGCAGAATCCCAATATTTGAAATACTACAAAGTGGTGATTGTCTTCTCTCCTCCATTTCCAGGATATATCTCTTCTGCAACACAAATAATGACCCATTATCCACTAAAGTTGCCCCTGTATCAACCTGTTCCACTGAAACTGTTTCCTCCTTTTCTAAATCATCTGTATGTGGCTGATCCTTATGGTCTTCTAATGGTTGGCCCAACTGCTCATTACCCTCTAAAACCTCTAAAGGTGAACATAACTGTTTTTGAACAGTTTGGCTCTCTGGTGGTCTACTCGTCTGACTATGATCATCAGGATCCTCTGAAGGTTGGCACATCGGTGTCTGCATAATTTGGTCCTCCCAGTCTAGGTAATCATCTGTGGAACCCCTACCATCAAATGAAGGCATCTGTAGCTTCGCACACTCTAGCCCTCGAGGTGGTCTAAATTCCCTGTCCGGATATGGTTTAAACCCAAAATTATCATCTCTATCTTCCCTAAGAGCATGATAATCTCCCTTTACTCTAGGTGGCGCTTGAAGGTTTACCACAGGTGGTGGTGGAAATGTCATCCTATCAATCCTTGTTGCTAATGTAGCAACAAATTTGCTAAGGTCCCAAAGTTGTTCATCTAGAGTTCTTCCATTTGTATTTCGACGACTTGGTCTACTACCCACTTGGCTATTGGCCTCATTGCCAATGTACCCATTCACACTATCATATGACATGTTTGTGGATGCGATTTATCTAAAATACAAATGTAATCTCAAATAATTTGTAGCACACTCCCTTCACTTCACCACATTTAGATAACAACACACACACTTGTACACCCACGGTGTAACAAGTTACCAATGCAACAGATACTTCTTATCACTTCAAGTAGAGTAGAATAATTGAAGCACAAATAAATACTTCCAAGTAGTTAAGATATTGAATTCAACTAAGCAAGTGTCTAAGTAATAATACTCAATAACTTTCACACTTAAATGCTTATATTTGAATTTCAAACTTCACCACTTAACTTTCCTTTCTTGCTAAAGTTTTACACCCACAATGAGTCTTAATGTGCAGCACCTTGCACTACACAAAACTCCACAAATTTACACCACCACACATACCTAATCACGTTGCACTCACTTCACCACAACACAATTCACCATGTTACAACACCTTCAATTAACATACACACATAACGCCACACATACATACTCTTCATTAATTTTACAAAAACACAACTCCATACACATATACCTTTTATACACGTTGCAACAACAAAATGTACTCCACTTCCCACAAGTTCTAACCTCAACTCACAACATATGGCAGCTTAATTCAAATTCAAAATGAGATCATTAATTGCAATATTCCACAAATGGTAAGGAGCCACTTTCAAATTTAAATGAACACACAATTAAACAATGGCTTAATGTGTGTTTTGAAATTCAAATTGCTTCCTTAACTCACACCTCAAATCTGGAAATTGCAAATGGTTTCTCCCCAATTCAGAATTACATAATGGAAATCACAACAACAAACTTCACAACCTCCTTCACACCACAACTAGTCATGGCAAGAATAAGGCAATTTTTTTGCAAGTCCCAAAAGTTGTTGAATTAAACAACACTCTATGCAACTGCCCTTCCACGAGATTATTGACCATAAAATGATACAACAACCTTCCCAATCCAACTCCAACAATCAGCAAATTAAAGCTCCAACCAAGGTAATTTCGTAAGTCACAAACTACACAACAAAATTGCGGTTCACAATTTTATTAACCCTAATTGAAGATAAATATCACAAAATCAAATAACCATAAATCCCTTCTCTCAACATGTTCTCTGATACCAAAATATGATGTGCCTAATTCCACTTAAGCACAATCAAAAGAATCAAGGAAAAAACACCTTAATTCACATAACACAAACCGGTTCAATTGAGGGTGATTTCACGTGAAGATTTGATGGAAAAATGATGATCAAATGATATAATTGTAATCTCTAATGATAATTTAACCAAATAACCACAATAAGACTTGAGAATCACGTGGAAATCAGATCAAAATGAAGCAACACAAACCGTGAATTCCACTTCCCCTTTCAATACCAAATTAACGTCACAATGCACTAAAAATGATAGTGAATTCAATAACTAAAAGAACAATCAATCTTACAAGATTGATGTCCACGAATTACAATAACCAATAAGTCCAAGAAAGACTCAAATCTACCCTAGATATGACTCACTAGAGAAGAAATGAACAACAACAAAGATGAATCGATATTACTCACGATTTCTCCTTATTGCACTCGCCACAATTCCAACTTCTTAGGATTGAAATTGATGAGAGAATTTTGGAATTAGGAAACCCTAAGCCCTCTCACGAAAATGTGAAGTGTTTTTCTGCAAAATTAAGCCTCCTCAAACCCTCTCTTAAGCAAGTATTTATACTTGCTACTCCTAGGGTTAAAAAATGCTCAAAATTACAAGTTTGCTACTTTTAAGGTGGCTAACCCTAAATGAAAGTTACAAAGAAATAAAAGTGTCCCAAAACCAAAATACAACTAAAATAGTTCATAAAATGAAAAATACATAAAAGAAATGCTCTTCATGATGCCGGTCTTCTATAGGATCCATCGGCCCAACTCATCGCCGGTTCAGGTCGGTCCATGGATAACCCACAATCTGAGTCTGAGGGAGTTTGTCCATTGCCCTATAGAATATGATAAGTGTGCCTGTTGGAAAACACAATACAAGAATAATAGAAAAGAGGTTAATATATAAATAATTCCAAGGTCGATCTGCTCAAAATGGGCCCTCAACGCCAAGATTTGAATTCCTTTAGTTCTTGCCCTAATGATAGGTCTTGTCGGATTTTTAATCCTATCAATTCCTCTTGAAGTCAGTATCCTTCTGTAGTGCTTCCTCAACCCAATCATAAAGCCGCATCTCCACTGACTTTGGTAGTCTTCTAGCACCCGATATGTGTACTCTACTCATCTTGTGGTTGATGACAAGGCATGAAGTTTCCTCCTTAAAGGAACCTTGGGTGAACAAGATTCGAATGTTGAACTTCCTTCGAATCTGTGCTTCCAACACCCTAAGTTGCTGTGATTGACTGTCTACTTTCCTTGTGTAGAAGTCGAGCAATGGAATGTCTTCGACTTGCCTAATTTAGAATTCCTTCTTCCACATATGCAAGATATCCTTGGAAGGACAACTGAAGATCTCGCATTAGGGTATTTGGCCAAGAATTATCTTCCTCAACATCCTTTGAACATTTCATTCCAAACATCTCCCAGGCCATCATCTTGGATGTTGCTTGAATCATTCCCTTCACCATCTACACCATCATAGATGCTTCTCTCGTCCATGAAGCATCTTTGAACCTTTCATTTATCCAATTGTCTCTAACATCTTCTTACGAATCATCACTTCCATTACCATACATACACCAACCTTTCCCACACACCACATGTACACCAACATACACAAATTCTTATCGATTTACATACACACTTCACACACCACACATGCACCTATATATATACACACACAACTATATCATACACCAAATTGCACACACCGACAACTGCATGTCATTATCCTCTTTTCTCCTCAAGTCCACCTATACACATTGATGTACCTAAAATGACTAAGCATAATCAAATAACAAATGGGAACAATTCCTCAATTTGGCATGATCAACAAATATTTACTTAAACCCCTATTCACGTAGATTCAAATGAAAATGAGACTAAATTGTGATATGGATCAATGTAAGAACGAAATGAACAATAGATAAGATATGGATGAATTAGAATTCCAATCAAATTGAATTGAATTCAAATATGAAATTAAGAACCCTTATTCACGTAAAAGATAGGAACAACAAATAGCACTTAGATATGACTCACTAAGTACAATTTGTAAACAACAAGAAATGATTAATATTACTCACAATTGATTTCAAGTTGGTTCTCGCCACAATTTCAAGGATAAAATTGATAAGAGATAAATTGAAAGCAAGGATGATCCTCACAACAACAAAAGAGGTGTTTTCTCAAAATGTCAAAAGCTCCCTAAAACCCTACTTAACTCTTTAGGGTTAAAAAGTTCACAAAATTACAACTATGCCACTTTTAGGGTGGCCGATCCTAAAAGACAAATTACAACCAAATAAAATGTCCCACAATGCTTACAAAATAAACAGTTCAAAAAATAAATTACAATTACAAAAATAATCTTCAATAAGCTAGCTCTGCAATGGAATTCGTCGATTCAGCTCATCTTCGTTTTTTAAGTCGCTCCATGAATAACCCACAAGCCGAGTCTTAGCAAGTTTGTCCATCGCCCTGTGAAGCCGAATAAGTGTGCCTATTGGAAAACACAATACAAGAATAATAGCAAAGAGGTTAATTTATAAATAATTCTGGGGTCAATTTTCTCAAACTGGGCCCTCATCGCCAAGATTTGAAATCCTTTATCTCTTGCCCTAATGATAGGTCTTGATGGATTTTGATTCCTATCATCTCCTCAAGCCTTAAAAAGATTTGTCCTCAAATCTGACAGATTAAATGCAGTAGAGACTTTGTTTCCTCCTAGCAAGCCACCTGAAGAAGTATCACTGTAGAATCCCAATATCTGAACTACCACAGGAGGTGATTGTTTTCTCTCCTCCATTTCTAGGATGTATCTCATCTGTAACATAAGTAATGACCCATTTTTCACTGAGGTCTCTCTTGTTTTAACCCATTCCACTGAAATTGTTTTCTAACTCATTTGCGTGGCACTGATCCTCATGGCCTTCTAATAGTTAGCCCAACTGCTCACTGCCCTCTGAAAACTCTGAAGGTGAACACAACTGTCTCTGAACAGTCTGGCTCTCTAATGATAGGCTCATCTGACTCTAACCCTCAGAATCCTCCAGTGGTTTAGTCAACTACTCATG
Organism: Laguncularia racemosa; assembly: GCA_037954665.1. NCBI lineage: Eukaryota > Viridiplantae > Streptophyta > Magnoliopsida > Myrtales > Combretaceae > Laguncularia > Laguncularia racemosa. The sequence goes on along the minus strand of JBBMOL010000206.1, from coordinate 1,156,160 downwards.
AGCCTCTAGTACCTTTGAAGGTGAACACAACTGCCTCTGAACAGTTTGGTCCTTTGGTAGTTTACTCATCTGACTATGATCATCAGGATCCTCTAAAGGTTGCAAATCTGTGTCTGACAAATTTTGTGCTTTAAGGGTTGGTTCAACTGCTCATGGCCCTCTGATGGTCTATTGATTTTTTGTTAAACCCTTTGAACCTCTAAAGGCGATATCGAATTCAGAATAATTCATTTTCCCTCCTTCTGGAATACATAAATATTCTTGAAGCCATCATGTAAGACCCTCTTATCATATAACCAAAGCCTACTCAGCAATATATTGGATGCACACATAGGTAGAATATCACACTCGATTTCATCACAGTATTTATCCCCTACACTGAAAGGTACCTTAGCTCTTTAGGTCACATGTAAACTCCCTTGATCACTAAGCCAATGCAATTTATATGGTTCAAGATGTGGAGTAGTGGCAATTTTTAGTTTCGATACTAATGATACTGCTATCACATTGGTATAACTACCACCATCAACTATAAGGACATATAAATTTCCTTGTACCCTACAAGAAGTATGTAACAAGTTTTCCCTTTGTTTATCATCTTTAGTAGTAAATGTAGTCAATGTTCGGCGCAATACATTAGCATAATGAAACATTTCACTAGACATTATTGTGTTTAAATCCAACAACACAATAATGATCCTTACACTTCTACGTTCAAGTACACAACCAAGGTATAAGTGAAGTCACTCAACTACTTTCAAGTAGATAGAATTAAATTCAACTACAAATGTTTAAGTAATTAATTCAATTACTTTCACACTTTAATAACTTATTTGAATTTTAAATTCTATTACTCAACCTTCCTTTTCTTGCCTTGGCTTCTCACCACTTAAATACACAATTGGTAGCAAGGAAAATACATACACAACACACCATTTACCACCACACAAGTTCCCCTTATGCTCACGGTTTACAATGTTTCACGCTACTAGCATCAATGATTTTGATAACACATACAATAACCAACACCAAATGTACACACCCTTCACTGAGTTTATAAAAATACAATACTACATACACTCCACAGACCACGACAATACACACTCATACACCTACGATACACAAATAACCATTGCAACACACACCCTTAACCACGGTGCAACACTTATCCTTGCTTCAATTATGATAAAATAAAAGAAGCAATAGTTAAACACTTCCAAGTAGTAAAAATATTGAATTCAACTAAGCAAGTTTTTAAGTAATAATACTCAATAACTTTTACACTTAAATGCTTATTTTGAATTTCAAACTTCACTACTTAACTTCCTTCCTTAGCCACGATTCACACTCACACTTGATCTTAATGTGTATTACCTAACACTACACATAAATCCTCAAATTCACAAATGACAATTCCCTTACTCAACACACAAACACAAGGCCACAACACTACACTCCCACACAGTGCACTCACTTCAACTTACAACAATTCACTCACGGTGCAACACCCTTCTACTCAATACACACAACATAAACTCCACCAATTCGATACTCCTTTACACCACCACACATACACACATAAACACGGCAACAATTTCAAATTGACATCCTTAATGCAACTTTCCACAAATGGTAAGATTCAATTTCAAATTCAAATGACATACAATTAAACAATGACTTATTGTGTGTTTTGAATTTCAAAAATCAATCACTACAACTCCCTTTCAACTATGGCACATATACGTACTTCCACTCCACGGCAGCACCCTTCTCCTCAACAAAATCATAACATGTTGCTTTGGTCTTCTTAACACAAACTTACAACACGTTGTAGCACAACTCTAATAACTCACTACACTCTTTTTTACACCGCAACCCACACACATACAACCATGGTGCAACAACCTTCCCAATACAACACACACAACACTTCACATCATAATCAATACCGTAATCCACATACAAGGGCAGCAAACAACAATTCAAATAAGTCTACTAAATGCAATCTTTTCCATAAAAGGTAAGATAATTCAAATTCAAACAAAACTCCTTAATGTTACTCAATAACTACTTCAAGTTAATGGATGTTTGAATTCAAATGATTTCCTTTTTTCCACACAATGCAATCTGAAAATTGCAAACACACTACTCAATTTCCGAAATCCTCTTGCAACAATTCAAGATCACACTCTTCTTGGCTTCAAATTTCAATTCTCTCAAATGATCACAATGATCACTTCTCCTAAATCACTCATGGCCAACTTAAGGAGACAAGGAATATAACAAGTACTCCACGTCTACAACATGTAGCAAGTTCAACTCCCTAAGTAAGATAATCATACCACTTCAAGTAACAACACCAACAATTCAATTTTTACTTTCAATTTCGAAATGAAGTTGTAAGATTAAGAACCCTAGATTTTAGAAATTCAAAATCAAATAACCCCTTCTCACAACCACAAGCTCTGATACCAAATTATGATGTGCCTAAAACGACTAAGCACAATCAAATAACAAATGGAAACAATTCCTCAGTTTGGCATAATCAACAAATAATTACTTGAACCCCTATTCATGTGGATTCAAATGAAAATGAGACCAAATTGTGATATGGATCAATGTAAGAATGAAATGAACAATAGATAAGGTATGGATGAATTAGAATTCCAATCAAATTGAATTGAATTCAAATATGAAATTAAGAACCCTAATTCATGTGAAAAAGTGGAACAATAAATAGCACCTAGATATGACTCATTGAGTACAATATGTAAACAACAAGAAATGATTGGTATTACTCACAATCAATTTCAAGTCGGTTCTCGCCACAATTTCAAGGATGAAATTGATAAGAGATCAATTGCAAGAAAGATGATCCTCACGGCAACAAAAGAGGTGTTTTCTCAAAATGTCAAAAGCTCCCTAAAAACCTACTTAAGCAAATATTTATACTTGCTCCATTTAGGGTTAAAAAGTTCACAAAATTACAACTATGCCACTTTTAGGGCGGCATGTCCTAAAAGACAAATTACAACCAAATAAAATGTCCTACAAAGCTTACAAAATAAATAGTTCAAAAAATAAATTACAAATACAAAAATAATCTTCAATAAGCTAGCTGTGCAATGGAATTCGTCGATTCAGCTCATCTTCGGTTTTTAAGTCGGTCCATGGATAACTGGTGTTGACCATAATGACACAAATTTAAAAATCCTTTTTTACGACTCTTTGTTTCGATCAATAAGGCAAGTGAACCTATCGATTGTAACAGTATAGAATTGTATTCAGGTATCGTTTCCTTAGGGATTAGCAAGTACTGATAATAATTCTAAACCGACTATCTAACCACACAAATTCAAGAGATTCAGCTTAAATTAAAAACACTTAACAAAATCTAAAGCAATTAAAACTAACACGATAAATTAAAATCACTAAATTTAATACCTAAGAACATACCCTACCCTTACTACTCCTCTAATTATCATGTAACTTTACCCTTTTTATAAATCAATTAACAAATAGTGGTTATCTCTGAACCGCAGAGTATCTAACACTAAGCCAATGTTCTTCCTAAATTCATTAGCTCCTAACCCTAATCACATTGATAAAGATTCTTCTTTTATCAAAAATCGATTAGAATTGCATTAACACTCTTGAACCCTCAATTAGGTCAAATTATCCAATTTAACCTAATACGGAAAATTCATGTTCTCTATCCCTAGATTACATATGAATTCCTTTATTCATGTAAGATCTATTCAAACAAGAGATTTTCCAATCATCTTCTAAGAAATCAATGCAAACTCAATGTTGGCCATACATCAAATTAACAAAACACAACGAATAACATGAATAAAATTAGAGATTTTTACTATTCATTAACTATAAAATCAATCCAACGTTACTTGACAATTAGAGTTCGGGTATGAAATAAACTGGCCACTCATGGTTTTCAAGTTACAACTCAAAAAAAAAAAAATGAAAGAAAACCCATGTGCATGAACCCTTCGGAAGATGAAGATGAATCCGTTGATGTTGCTTTCCTCTTGGAATTCTTCCCAAGCGTTTTGTCTTCCTTCGTATTTTTTTTTTATCTCCCTCCGGTATCCCCTTTCCCTCTAGAACAATGAGAATATATATATGCATGGAAACCCAAAAATCTCCTGAAATGGCTGACTTTTTTCAAGCACACGGTCTCGACACACGGCTTATACACGGCCGTGCCTTTAAATAGTGTCAGTAAAACCCACACAAATAACACACGGCTGTGTTTTAGACTGTTTGTGCTTCTGTGGATTTTCCAAGCTCAACACATGGTCGTGCTTTCAACTGTGTGTGCTTCTGTGGGCGTGTTTCCTTGACACACGGCCATATAATTTAATTACACGGCCGTGCTCTTCCCCTATTCCTTCCAAAAAGCATTTTTCTTCATGTTTTCTTATCCGATCTCAATCTAAGTTGATATCTTCTCTCAAAATAGTGGTCCTCAGTCTTGAAATTGAAATATTTTTTTCTTTTAAGTATCAAAACTCTTCAAAATAACATCAATTTATTACATATACCACTAGAATTCATCAGAAATTCAAGTGTTAATTTGTACTTATCAAACTCCCCCACACTTAAGCGTTTGCTTGTCCTCAAGTAGAATTAAGCCAAAGAAAAACCAAGGACAAGATTTTTATTAACTCAACAATCAAGAACTTCTTTTTGCATCATTGATTCTCATGATCTACCTTCATACTATACAATCTCTACTCAATCCTACCATTAGTTGTTTACAAAATACAAATACCAGAATTCTCAAGACTAATCCAAGTGACTTAAACTAGTACTCTCATCATTTAGACATAAATTCCCAAAAGTGAAATCGAACAAAGATCAATACCATTAAAGTAGAGTATACTTCCCTCTTAACCACTCCTATAAGTAATGCAATAAAGAGTAAAGGCACATTGTATCTACTTATCTCCTGGATTTCCCTTTTCTTTAATCCTTTTAAACAATATTGGGAAATTTTCCATTAAGTACTTTACTTAGTTAACCGACTCATGTAGCGAACTTTCAATTGATAATCCCGAGCTCATCACTCAAGTTAACAGACATTATCCCCTCAGTGTAGAGGGTGTCTCTCGGATTTACTTGTTCGAGTCAAATCAACTATCTATTTTTTTTTATTTATCCTTTCAATTAAAATGGTTTCCTCGGTCAGTAAGTCCCAAACCAGACGATCTTAGGCTACTAGGTTTTAAGATACCCCTTCGAACCTCTACCATCTCAATTAAATTAATTTTCCATTAATTTCCAATTTAGCTTAATTAAGTTCAGTTTTCTCAGACTTTTCTCACAACCTTTGTAGCGAGCTTTCAGCCATTGATCCCGAGTCCGTCACCCAAGTCAATAGATGTTATTCCCTCAAAAGGGCACCCCTCAAGCTTAATCACTCGAGTCTATGAGGCCCACTTCTGAATTTTTTTTTTCTTAAATTCATTACTGCCAAAGTTCTCAATTCCAATAATTGCGAAAAGGGATCACCAAGCTACAAGTATCATCTACTCCTTTACTCAGAATTACAAAACTCACATTAATTGCAAAAGAAAAAGCGTACTAAACTTACTAATGACCTTAATCCACTCCCAATTCTTGAAATAAATGCTTAAATATCAAGTAATTCTCTTCCCTTGGATTTCAACTCATAATTCTAGCAAAGAATTTATAAAACAAGATAAGAGAGTAAAAATTTTCAAAATTCCCAAGACTTTTCATCTTGTAAATCATATAACTAAATATCAGCATTTCTTGATTATTAGTAATTCATTAAATACATCTTAAGTGAGGAAACTTTTGAATTTTGATTCATTAACACTTATAATTCATATAACTTCCTTTACTCAAATCCCTCCCCCACACTTAGAGTTAGACATTGTCCCTAATGTCTACATTGAACTACACAACAAGGAAGGAAAATGGAAATAAAGGTGAAAGAGAATAGGACTCCCCTAGATCAAAATCAGAATTGCACTTCCAGCATCCACTTTTCAGAAGTGACTCAAATCATTAACATTCATGCGCACCGACCATGATTCCTTGAAAAGTACACCAAACATGTAGCATCCCCAACCTTCTCATGAAACTAAAGTCATGTACTCCACTAATCTAACAAAATCTCTAAAATGAAAAACCAAAAACTAAAAGAAAAAGATAAAAGCATAAAGAAAGAACAATAAAAGCATCTAGAAATATCATCCATCCCTATTTAAATACAAAGTTTTGGCAGAAACAAAACATAAATGAAATCCTACAGAAGGGATTCAAATAGCTAAGTCCCAATAATTATCCTTCAATCCTCATCCCCATTGTCCAAATCATCTCGATGTCCGCCTTCTTCCTATCGAAGAGAAGAACCTGGGACTCATGTATGTGGATCGACTCGGACGTCCTCATCGCTAGAACAGTTGCAAGACGCAAAGTATATCCCAAGCGTCTCACCCAGCTTGGTAAAATCGTTCTGAAGGAACCATTTTAACCTGTTCTGCTTCTTCATCATCCTCTATTGCTCCTCCTACATGGACTGAACCTTAGTAGATAATTCTCGAAGAAGCTCAGCTGATGACCTCCTTGCTCTTGGTTCCTATGGCTCATCCTCTTGAATCTCAGCCTCTTCTTGCCCCTCAGGAATAAGATCTCTTTCTAATTCAGTAAACGCATCCCCAGCTTCCTCTCGCTGTGGAGCCCTATGCCCTCAGCTGATAATAGGCCCATCCGTTAAGCACACTAACTGTCCCACACAGTCACCGGGTTCCCGAATGGGAAATAACTCTAAGTTCCTCAAAATGCACGTTATCCATGCTCTTACGAAGACACCTAGACTCCCAGCCTCAGATTGGTGGAGTATACAAAATGCAGTGAATACCCCTACATTCACCCTGGTGTGAGAATCCATGCTCCATAATTGAAAGACATCGCGGGCGTTCACCATACCCCCAGAATCCGTGTGGCCCGTGGTGGAGCGAGCAAAAATGTAGTGCAATACCCAGTAAGACAGTTAACTAAAGGAAGATCCCTTCATAGCAGAAGCGTTATATGGTAGTCTACCCAATCTGCCCTAATAATCGCTGGGTCGAAATCCTCGAGGAAATGACACAGGGAGTTGGCGGAATTCTTGGCTTTAGAGGAAAGGAGGATCATAAAGATCCATTGCCGCAATGACGTCCGTCATAAAATATCGCCAATAATCTCCCATGGCAAAAATTTCTACCTCATTGTCCAACCCTGCGCCAATGCCATCCCGGATAGTAAAAGTAGAGATAAAAGTGAGTGTGATCTCCTTATAAATCTTCTCCTCAATCGAAAAAAGATTCTGCTAGGCTTGATCTTGAAGAAGCTCCTCACATGCATCCCTAATACCAAAACGTTCTAACACTTCCCAATCAATCATGATGTTAGGTCGAATAATTTTCGAGTTTTTGAACTCATCGTAGATGGGTTTGTGCTCTTGTCTCATGCCAACTAGATAACGCGATGCTCCCCTACTACTACTTGCTTTGTCTGATCTTTTTCTCTTTTGTGCTACAGTCTTCTTGCGAGTCATCTGAACAAGAAAATAAAGAAAATGCTCATAACTTCCACCAAACAACTTAATACATCTAAAAAAAATATGAATTATCGCACAATAAGTTGTAATAATGATGAGGAATGGCCATGCATGAGGGAATACGGACTAAAATCAAGGAAGAAGAGTAAAAATAATCCAAGAATTAAACACACGCTCGTGTATTGTGACATGCACGGGTGTGTCTTTCGTAGAAACGCTTCCCTCCACCGTTCAAAACTACACACCCAAGAAAACGGCTGTATAAAACCCATTTTGCACAAAATCATCGATAATAATCTAATAACCACCCACCATGTAACCTAATAACAACCTAGGTTCCACAAAAATTCGCAAAACAAGAATACAAAACCTAGGTTTTAAGGTAAACATGGAAATTGTGCAAAATACGTCTTGAATCCTAGTATAAATAAGTAAAAACATGAGAAAAGATCAATACTAGGAAAGAATCGACTGAAAGATGCAAAAGCCCCTTGAGAAAACTCAAATTACCCTTGAAATCATGCATGAAGTGCTATGTAATCCGAAATACTTAAATGAATGGAGGAAAAATTGCATATTGAAGAAGAATCAAGGGAGAAATCTTACCTTTACCGCCTGAAATGGATCCTAGAATGCATGAAACAGAGGATAGAGAAGGAGTGAATTGATATGGAGATGATAGTTGACAATGAAAATAAAAATCAGAGGGTTTCGAAATAAAAGAACCGGCTGTGCTAGAAAGGCACGGTCTGACAAACGGCCATATACATGGTTGTGTGTCCGTGCTTTTTTCTTTTTTTTTAAACTCAGATACACGGTCAACTACACGGGCGTGTGTTCGCCCGTGTAGTTTCTCCCAGATACACGCCCATGGTATACGGCCATGTGTCATGGGCGTGTATCATTATGTGGATTTTTTTTCTCCATACATGGCTGTGTATGCGGCCGTGTATTCCTATGAAACTTGTAAAATGTTCAACTTACCTCCTTTTTGCATGCCTCACTCTCCCTTCATGCATTAGGTCGCAAAAGACAGAATTTCCTACCAAGTTAATGCAAAAAATAATAGAGAATAATTGAATGGATTAAAGAAAGAAAAACTTACCTAAAGAAATGCATGGGTTGCCTCCCATCAAGCGCTTTTGGTTAACGTCGTTTGCTCGATGGACTGAGATTACATCTGATCAATTCATAAGAGGGTGGAGTCTAAACTCCTCTTGGCCCTCTTTTTCCCCTTAAGTCTCGAAGTACAACTTCGATCATTGCCCATTTACCTTGAAGGTATGTCCATTCGGATGTTCCAATTCCACCGCTCCATGAGGAGAGACTTTTACCTCTTTAAACGGCCCAGACCACTTTGATCTCAACTTGCTCGAGAAAAGTTTCAGTCGTGAATTAAATAAGAGAACATGATCTCCCTCACGGAATTATTTCAGATGATGAATCCGCATATCATGATACCTCTTCATCTTCTCCTTATAAACTCGCATGTTGTCATAAGCTATTGCACGCCATTCATCAAGTTCGTTCAGCTGAAACTTCCTCTTTTTACTAGCGGCCTCTAAATCCATGTTAAGAGTATGCAAAGCCCAAAAAGCTCTATGTTTAAGCTCCACTGGTAGGTGGCAAGCTTTCCCAAAAACTACTCGGTATGGAGTGGTGCCTAAGGGAGTTTTGAAGGCTGTCCTATAGGCCCACAATGCATCGTCCAATTTTTCCGACCAATCCCTTCGGTGATGCTCCACTGTCTTTTCTAGAATCTTTTTCAATTCACGGTTTGAAACTTCTACTTGACCACTCGTTTGAGGGTGATAGGGGGTTGCTGATCTATGGGTGACACCATATCACTTCAGCACTTTCTCCAATTGCACATTACAGCAATGTGTTCCCCTATCACTAATTAAAGCCCGTAGTGCTCCAAACCTAGAGAAAAGTTTCTTCAAGAAGTTCACCACTACTCTGGCATCATTGGTGGGCAAAGCTTGGGCCTCTACCCATTTAGACACATAATCCACCACCACGAGTATATACTTATTCCCGAAAGAATTGGGGAAGGGTCCCATAAAATCAATTCCCCACACATCGAAGATCTCACACTCTAATATGAAAATTCTGGGGCATCTCATCACGTTTGGACATATTCCCCACACGTTGGCACCTGCCACAAGTCTTCACAAAATTGAAGGAATGTTTGAATATCGTTGGCCAATAAAATCCGGATTCCAAAATCTTGTAGGCTATTCGATTCACACTATAATGACCACCAGTTGGCTCGGTGTGATAGTGCTTTAAAATCTCTTGCCCTTCTTGCTTGGTTACACATTGCCTAATCACTTGATCCGCACAAACATGAAACAAGAATGGTTCCTCCCAAAAGTAGTGCTTTAACTCAGCAAAGAACCTCCTCTTTTGCTACGACGTTTTGTCACTAGGAAGTACTTTGCAAACAAGGTAATTAGCAAAATCAACAAACCAAGGTTTAGAAGTATTACTTACTTGTTAATCCGATAGAGCCCTTCCTCTAGAAAAGTATCATCAATCTCTTCTTCATTCAATTTTTCCAAATGTGGGTTCTCCAATCGAGAAAGATGATCAGCAACTAAATTCTCTACCCCCTTTTTATCCCGAATCTCTAAATTGAATTCTTGTAGAAGCAAGATCCATTGAATGAGTCGCGGTTTTGCATCTGTCTTAGATAATAAGTACCTGAGAGTTGAATGGTCAGTGTAAACAATTACCTTAAACAAAATTAAATAAGACCGAAACTTGTCAAAAGCAAAAATTACAGCAAGAAGTTCCTTTTCGGTCGTGGTGTAGTTCTCTTGAGCACTTGTGAGGGTCTTACTAGCATAATAAATAGGCTAAAAATGTTTATCCTTCCTTTGTCCCAAAACCACTCCAACAGCAAAATCACTTGCATCACACATTAATTCGAAAGGGAGATCCTAATCAGGAGCCACCATGATAGGTGCTTGGGTTAACTTTTCCTTAAGCGTATTGAACGCTTGAAGACATTCATTGGTGAATTCATAAGGCATGTCCTTTTCTAATAGCCGTGTCAGAGGCCAAGCTATTTTAGAGAAACCTTTAATGAACCTTCTATAGAAACCAGCTTGCCCGAGGAAACTCCGAATGGCTCTTACCGAAGAAGGTGATGGAAGTTTTACAATTGTGTCCACCTTTGCACTATCCACTTCGATTCCTCTATGAGAGATTTTATGCCCTAAATAATGCCCTCCTTCACCATGAACTGATATTTCTCCCAATTTAAAACCAGATTTGTCTCTTCACATTGAATCAAAACTCTTCCCAAGTTAATGAGACAATCATCAAAAGAATCACCAAATATGGACAAATTGTCCATAAAGACCTCCATGATGTCTTCCACTAAGTCCTCAAAAATCTCTAGCATACACTGTTGGAAAGTCGCTGGTGCATTGTATAACCCAAAAGGCATGCGCCTATACGTGAAAGTACCATAAGGACAAGTGAACATGGTCTTTTCCTGATCCTCAAGAGCAATTGGAATTTGGAAGTACCCTGACATTCCTTCTAAAAAATAGTAATATAGATGTCCTACCAACCACTCCAGCATCTAGTCTATAAAAGGAAGAGGGAAATGATCCTTGCGAGTTACCTCATTCAATCTTCTATAGTCTATGCACACTCGCCATCCCGTTACAGTCTTCATGGGTATGAGTTCATTTCTTTCATTAGGCACCACAGTCATTCCTCCCTTCTTTGGTATGACTTGTATAAGGCTGACCCAAGAACTGTTAGAGATAGGATATATTAACCCTGCATCCATGAGTTTGATCACCTCTTTCTTCACAACCTCCCGCATATTGGGGTATAACCTTCTCTGAGGTTACACCACTAGTTTGAAATCATCCTCAAGCAAAATCTTATGGGTACAAAACGAAGGACTAATACCTCGAATATCCGAAATCTTCCAAGCAAGAGCATGCTTGTGCTCCCTCAAGACCTCCAATAGGCTATCCTTTTGCTCCCTTGTCAAACCAGCAGAAATAATGACGGGGAGTTTAGATTCAGCCTCCAAAAATGCATATTCCAGATATTTTGGAAGTTGCTTCAACTCGAGTTCTAGGGGTTCCTCAACTAATGGTTTCAGCCATCCTTCCTCAGTAAATACTATCTTCTCAAACCCCCTTTTACATACCACCTCCTGACAAGCATTTAGTTGAGCCATCTCATTCTGAACATCCAAATTCTCACACTCTTCTCCTCCAATTGCGGTCAAACTAAACTCCAAAAGATCACCACATAACAATTCTTGCATAGAACTCATCACAGTCATATCAACACAGTCAATAACATTGCAAGAATCATCAGCGCTTAAAGATTGCTTCAATGCTGATGGGATTGTCACAGTCAACTCATTTGCACCTACTCTTAAAACTAGTTTTCCATCAGCAACATCTATCAACGCTCGTGCAGTAGCAAGAAATAGTCGTCTTAAGATTAGCGGGACCTCAACATCTGCATCCATGTCCAAGATAACAAAGTCAACAGGAAAAATGAACTTTTCAACCTTTACCAGGATGTCTTCTATGGTTTCTTTAGGGAATTTGACCGAGCGATCAACTAACTGCAAACTTATCCTTATAGGCTTTAGCACACTAAGCTTAAGCTTCCTAAACAATGAATAGGTCATCAAGTTTATACTTGCCCCAAGGTCTGCTAAGGCTCTCTCCACAGGCAATTCACCTATTAAGCATGGAATAGTAAAACTGCCTGGATCGTTGAGTTTCTTAGGTAACTTATTCCACAAAATAGCCGAACACTCCGCTCCAATAACTATAGTAGAAACCTCTTCCAGCCGTTTCTTGTTTGAGAGCAAATCCTTCAAAAACTTTGCATACCTGGGCATCTGCGCAAGAGCTTCCACAAACGGTATATTAATATGCAACTGCTTAAACAAATCTAAAAACTTACCGAAGTGTTCTTGCTCCTTGTCTTTTTTTAAGCGGCCCGGATATGGAATTGGAGGCTTGTAAGGCTGAACTGTCGATGTCTTGGCCTTTCTTAGATCTTCTTCCTTATTAAGCTCCTTGTCCTTACCCTATGTAGTGGCTTGATCCTTTTCAGCATCCTTATCTTCTTTGACCTCAACCCGTTTGTCCTGGACAACCCCTAGCACTCCCATAGTGTTGGAATGCAATTCCCTTCCACTCCTAAGGGTCATCGCCTTCACTCCCTTGGATTAGGTTTTGTGTTCTCAGGTAAGGACCCTTGTGGTCTCTTTGATAACATTTTTGCAATCTGACCTACCTGGTTTTCCAAATTATGGATGGAAGCCTCATCATTTCTTAAAGCAGCATCTGTTGCTTGCTGGCACTGCTCTGAGGTTTGAATGAACTTGGAAATCATATCCTCCAGGTTAGACTTCTTTTCAGTAAAAAGTGGTGGAGGAGGCCTTTGGAATCCAGGTGCATGTGCATTACCTCGAGGAATTGGTGGATTACTCCATGAAAAATTAGGGTGATTGCGCTAGCCTAATTTTATGTGTTGCTGTAAGGGTTGTTCTGAGATCGCACAGGATTGCTAACATAATCAGCTTGCTCCATATAATCATGAACCACTAAAGCGGTTGATTGATCAGCTGGAAAATATTAGGGTGGCTCAGATATTGCCATCCCATCAACCTTTTTGGCTAGAGCATTAACCTTTGCTACAAGGGTGGTCATCATTTCAACTTCATAGATCCTTGCTGCTCTTTGCCTTGTCCAGCCATTACCCCACTGATGGTTATTTTTCGCCATATTTTCAAACAATTGTAGTGATTCCTCAGGTGTGTTCACATTAAGTGTACCACCGGCAGCAGCATCAATGGTTTATCGAGTCGGGTAATCAAGCCCGTTATAGAAGGTAGATACCTGTAACCAATTGGCATCTGATGATGTAGGCACCGCCTGAGTAAGTCCTTAAACCTTAGCCATGATTCATGAAGAGGTTCATTATCCATCTGAGTAAACGACGTGATATCATTTCTCAGTTTGGCAATTTTGGAAGGCGAGAAGTAGTAGTCTAAGAATGTTTCTGCCAACTGGGCCCAGGTCGTGATGGAATTCCAATCTAAAGAACTGAACCACTACCTTACTTTTCCCCTCAATGTGAAAGGAAAAAGACGCAACTTCAAAGCTTCATCTATCACTCCATTCTGTTTAACTATTTCACAAATGTCTAGAAACATCTGGTTGTGAGTATGGGGATCCTCATCAGCTAAACTATCAAACTGGCATTGATTATGGATCATGTTCATTGTAGAGGCTTTGACTTCAAAATTGTTGGCGTCTATTGCAGGCCTGACTATACAAGATCCCGTGCTATCCAATGTAGGTCTAGCATAATCAACCATCGTTCAGCGTTGATCTGCCATGCTGCAACTAAATTCTCACCCTCACTAAAATGCAATTCCTCTTCACCTAATTGCTGATTTTCAAAAACTAGATTTCCCGCAGCTTGTTCAAAGGTACTCCTCAACTTTCTTCTGGATGTCCGCTCAATCCCTGGGTCAAAAGTAAGAAGTTTAGACGAAGAGCTCCTTGTCATAAACTACAAAGAAAATTAAGGGAAAATTAGTTACCTCCAAAAGAGTGAATGTAACACAACAAATACTAAACAATAAATGGTTAAAGTAATCAACATTGAGCTTTCTTAATATCGCCAATCCCTGTCAACGGTGCCAAAAACTTGGTGTTGACCGTAATCACATAAATTTAAAAATCATTTTTTATGACTCTTTGTTACGATCAATAAGGCAAGTGCACCTATCGATTGTAATAGTATAGAATTGTATTCAAGTATCGTTTCCTCAGGGATCAGCAAGTACCAATAATAACTTTAAACCGACTATCTAACTGCATAAATTCAAGAGATTCAACTTAAATTAAAAACACTTAACAAAATCTAAAGTAATTAAAACTAACACGATAAATTAAAATCACCAAATTTAATACTTAAGAACATACCCTACCCTTACTACTCCTTTAATTATCATGTAACTTTACCTTTTTTATAAATCAATTAACAAACAGTGGTTATCTCTGAACCGCGAAGTATCTAACACTAAGCCAATGTTCTTCCCAGATTCATTAGCTCCTAACCCTAATCGCATTGATAAAGATTCCTCTTTTATCAAAAATCGATTAGAGTTGCATTAACACTCTTGAACTCTCAATTAGGTCAAATTATCTAATCTAACCTAATACAGAAAATTCATGTTCTCTATCCCTAGATTACATACAATTCCTTTATTCATGTAAGATCTATTTAAACAAGAGATTTTCCAATCATCTTCTAAGAAATCAATGTAAACTCAATGTTGGCCATACATCAAATTAACAAAACACAACGAATAACATGAATAAACTTAGAGATTTCCACTATTCATTAACTATAAAATCAATCCAACGTTACATGACAATTAGAGTTCGGGTATGAAATAAACTAGCCACTCGTGGTTTTCAAGTTACAACTCAATAAAAAAAATGAAAGAAAACCCCTATGCATGAACCCTTCGAAGATGAAGATGTATCCATTGATGTTGCTTTCCTCTCGGAATTTTCCCAAGCGTTTTGTCTTGCTTCGTATTTTTTTTTTATCTCCCTCCGGTGTCCCCTTTCCCTCTGGAAAAATGAGAATATATATATGCATGGAAACCCAAAAATCTCCTGAAACAACTGACTTTTTTCAAGCACACGGTCTCAATACATGGCTTATACACGACCGTGCCTTTGAATAGTGTTAGTAAAACCCACGTAAATAACATACGGCCGTGTCTCAGATTGTGTACTCAACCGTGTATGCTTCTGTGGATTTTCCAAGCTCAACACACGGCCGTGCCTTCAACCGTGTGTGCTTCTGTAAGCGTGTTTCCTTGACACACGGCCGTGCAATTTAATTACACGGCCGTGCTCTTCCCCTGTTCCTTCCAAAAAGCATTTTTCTTCGAGTTTTCTTATCCAATCTCAATCCAAGTTGATATCTTCTCTCAAAATAGTGGTCCTCAGTCTTGAAACTGAAATATTTTTTTCTTTTAAGTATCAAAACTCTTCAAATTAACATCAATTTATTACATATACCACTACAATTCATCAGAAATACAAGTGTTAATTTGTACTTATCAATAACCTACAAGATGAGTCTTAGTGAGTTTGTCCATCGCCCTATGAAGCTAAATAAGTGTGCCTATTGGAAAACACAATACAAGAATAATATAAAAGAGGTTAATTTATAAATAATTTTGGGGTCGATTTACTCAAAATGGCCCTCATCGCCAAGATTTGAAAATCCTTTAACTCTTGCCCTAATGATAGGTCTTGATGGATTTTGATTCCTATCACACACACTCCACTAGTGCATACATACACACATACTCCACACACGTTCCACACCACCAACATACACATATGCTCATACTCCATTTACACTTCACACCACCAATACACACTTGCCCACATACTCTATACATATTACACACTTCCCATATCCATACTTACATACCCACACGATACATTATCTTACATACCTACTCACATACTCCATATACACCTTACACCATCAATACACATACCCACATACTTTGCACACACCACATTCACCTTCCATCCTCACGCATACATATTCACACTCCATACATCATCTCATACTCATACATGCATATCTCGCATACATCATCCTCAACTTCCATATTTATGCACACACATGTCCATACTCCACACCTTCCATACTCCTACATACATACTCCGCACATCCCACACACACTACTCCTTCCTTATACATATATACATACCCACACACCACATGTCTTCCATATATATACACACATACTCCATACATTCCACACCATCCATACATATACACATACACCCTTTGTTCACACACACATACTCACATACACCTCCTTCCTCATACGCACCTACGCACCATCATTCACACACATACTCACTTTCCCACATACATCACACACATCCCTACACACATACATATACATACATCTTTCTACATTCTGCACACTACCACACACACTTACATACACAACCTTACATCTCGCACACACCTATACACTTCCTCATTCACGCACATACACATACACATCTTCACTCCCGCACACACATATGCACCTTCCTCCACACATATACACTCATGTACATCCTACACCATTATCCACACATACACACGCATCTTCTGCATCCACGCACATAGCCGTACACAACCACATACACTCACACGCACATATGTACACAGCCTCCATTCGTGCACATCCACACACTCTCACACACCCCCACTTCCTTCACATGCACAC
This sequence comes from Laguncularia racemosa, assembly GCA_037954665.1. Lineage (NCBI taxonomy): Eukaryota > Viridiplantae > Streptophyta > Magnoliopsida > Myrtales > Combretaceae > Laguncularia > Laguncularia racemosa. The sequence continues at coordinate 1,139,241 of JBBMOL010000206.1, read as the reverse complement.
AGACATCCCCACACCCATCTCACCATCCTTCACCGCACACACTTTCAATACACATACGTACATACACACACTACACGCTCGCCTCATACACACTCGACTCCTCTTTCCTCTTTCTTTTTCCTCCTTTTCTCTTCCCTTCTATGATGGCCTTCCTTCTTCCTCTTTTCTCTCTTCTTTTCTTCCCTTTCTTTCTCTTTTCTCTTCTTTCCCACTACAACCGCCTACCACTGCTGTTGGACCGTCACCATTACTGTGGCTACTCTCCCCCATACACACCACACACCTTGACTCATTCTCTTTCTTCCTCATTTTCTTTTCCTCCTCTAGTCGCTGCTACTACCGTTGCCTCTGTCATCAAGGAAGGAGACGAGGCGGACTCAACTTGGAAGCTATTGCCACCATCATCACCGTCGTCATTGTGTCGCCGCTACCGTGGTGGTCATCGTGGCTGCCGGCATGGCGGCTGCTGCCGCTGTCGTGGTGATCGTTGCGGCTGCCAATGTGACTACCACCGTTCTTATTGTCCTTGTTGTTCTGTTACTGTCATTGCTGGAGTTGCTGTTGGTCGTTGCGATCGCTGCTGCCACCAGAGTTACTATCGGACGTTGTGGTCGCTATTGCCACCGGAAGTGGGGTCATCGCTGCTGTTCATCGCCATGGTCACCGTTATCATCGTTGCTTGCTGTCGTCGAGAAAGGAGACGAGGCAACACGACACCAAGCCGCTATCGTGAACGCCATTGTGGTGGCCGTCATTGGTGGGTCGAAGTCGTCACAGTTGCTGTCGTCGCCACGGTCGCCGTTGCAGTTGTTGTTGTCATCGGGCTCGTTATTGTGGCTGTTGTTGTCGCTGTGATCGTCCCCTCTCGCGCACACTCACACACTTAACCATCCACCGCCGTTGCCATTACTATTGGAGGCCGTCATTGCTGCTGCCGTTGCCGAAGGTCATGGCTGCTATGGCTATCGTTGTTTAGTGCTGCTATAGGTCGTGACCACCGTTGTTATTGTCAAACCTGCTTACCATCATTGTTGTCAAACTCCCTTCCTCACGCGGATACAGCCGAAGATCTGGCGCCGGCGATGTGACGGACGTGCGTGGTTGCTGTCGTTGGGGTCATCACTGACGCCGTCGTCGTTGTTGTTGTGGCAGTTGCGATTGCTATTCTCCCCATTGCTACATCGTTGTCGCTGCTGTGATCAGAGTCATATCCAGAAGGAGAAGAAGAGGAAAAGAAAAGAAAAGTAAAGAAAAGGAAGCCGTAGTCGGGAAGAAAAAGAAGAAAGAAAATAGAAGAAAAGAGAAAGAGAGAAAAGAAAAGAAAAGAAAGGAAAAAAAAAGGGAAAGAAAAGGACGGTTTGGTGCTGCTGTGGTCAGGGGAGAGGGGGCTGACCGAACCGGCTACTGTCGCATCCAGTCAGATGCGATCTGACCCATTTTTTTATTGTATTTTTGTGTATATATATATTCTTATATTACATTATATTACGTTTTCCACATGCATACAACGATCTTTAATTTTTTTTTTTTATAATTTATTACGAAAACTTACGTGTAGATTAATTTGATTATTTTGAACATTAATTTTTGCTCAGAATTTTCATTTACAATTCCTAGATCTATAATTTAAATTCATTTCATTATTTAACCTAATATTGTTTAAAAATTATGTTTCGAATGATTTATTCTTCTATTTATTTTCTTTAATTGTTTATATAATTTTTTGAAATTTTAGGGTTTTGCACAACTGCAGATTCTTCTCTACCCCATTCATCTTCCTCCATGTGCATTACCCTTCTTGGCATTTTATCCCTTCTATGCCCAGTAGAAGCAATCTGGGATTGCTCAAAATTCTACTCCATCTATTCCTGAAATTGATTCATCTCTACTTTAAACATTCTCCTCATCTCAACAGTCAGAGTTTCCATGATCAATTTCGTATCAATACCCCCCATCACACTATCAGGAGAATTTCTATTAGACATATTTCTACAACAAAAACAAAGATGACAATAGAAAAAACAGATCCTCACTGAATCACTCCCTCACATGTTTTCTGCTCAATCAATGAATTGCTCTAATCACTCATATTTTATAGCTCACAATATTCAATTGGCTTTTACACACTCTAATAGTCTCACCACTCTTACCTTTAACCACTTGCAATTTCTCCTTCTGTTATTCTAGAACTAACCAACAAATCAAAGTTTTTCCCGTTAGTTCAAACAAAGTCCTTATTGATGGAATCAATAATCAACAAGTCACTATAATTTCCTCAGTAATTCAGTCAATGCAATTATGATTTTCGAGTCTTGAACACAACAATTGCCAAGAATCCTAAAAATATTTTTTCATACGAATTTTCCTTTTTTTTCTATTAAAAAAAGAATTAAAATGTGGATCAATGAATGCATATAGTAACTGCTATAACATGTCTAATAAGATCAATAAATACACAAAGAGTCAAACTTCTCTTTTTTATATGAATTTCCTTTTTTTTTTTAATTTTAACCCTTGATCTACAAATTGGATTCAAGATAGGCAATTCCTAACCAACTTGATTGCCTTAATACCAAATGATGTGAACTCTGTTAACATGTGGCAAAACTCGAAATTGAATTGGATTGAACAACCGACAATCAATCAAAAACAAAGGGAAAACCACGACCCATTGCTTATAGTGAAGTAAGAACCTTGGTATGGTGTATATGCCACAATCGAGATGGAAGACTGATTGATAAGGTATGAATGCTATGGGATAATGCCAATAAGCTTAAGTTCTTCAAGAACAGAAGAAGAGTGTTTGTATTTCAATAATGTCAAAAAAGTATCTGCAATGGAGTCTAAGGGGACTATTTATAATCTCCTTAAATAAAGTTAAAACGACATGCAAACCCTAATGCGATTAAAGGAAAACACAATAAAAGCTGGTGGCCTAAAATTATCTAAAGCTGGCCTACAAATGATGCACAGCCAGCGGCTTTGATTTAAAGTCCAGCTAGCCTAAAAAGAAATGTAAGCCAGCCACTTAGGCTGGCGACTTACTAGTCGGCCTGGCATGTATTTTACGCCGGCCATTTAGGTTGGTCGCCTTCTCTAAAGTCGACCATTTAGGCCGGCGGCCTTTAGTAATTTTGAAGCTGTCAGCCTTAAATTCCTTCCTTGACTTCCACCTTCGTGATCCGCACTTTAAATAAGGTCGTTCTCCTTGATCCAATCGCTTTATCTTGTCTTTCATCATCCTTGGACCTATCCTCCTAGTGTGAACTTCATTAGCTTGACCTTGATACTTACTCGTACGTAGCACCTCACCTTACCTAGGGGGCTATTTGAGATTATGGTCCCATAGAAAAACTAAATGCTTACTCGATGTCAAGAAAGAAATTGGGGCATCCACCATTAGTTAATTAAGGCAACTACCATGTTGGGGCATCTACCATCAGTTAATCAATCAACAATGCCACATGGAATAAACCAAGTGATATGGACACTAGGATATACACCATGGATTAATTGGTCAATACTGGCACATATGGCTTAATTAAAGGATGGTCTGACAACATTCCCTAATGAAATCAATTTTGATATAATTACCTTTGGTAACCTCATGAACACACACTTAGGTTTGGGATAAAATTACCATGAGTGAGCTCAAGAGCACACATTAAGGCTATAGAAAAAAAAAAAAAAGGTACCATCAGCAACCAAGAGAGCACACATTGAGGTTTTAAAAGTGGCAAATGTCACACCACTTGGGTACCCCTATTTTAATAGTCCATAATGCAAGGCATGAAAATCAAAGAATAACTACCATGTTATTCAATGTTATGCACTATAGCATATAAGGTATTATTACGTAAAGTTACATCGGTTAGAATCTCTGTTCTATATAGTAAAAGATTAAGAAGACAACTGCATAAATTCATAAATAATACCATTACATTAATTCAAGATGTGGGACCTACAATAAAAATAACATAATGATTATAATAACAATATTAGCAGTCTAAGTACCTACTATTAAATTAACAAAATACGTAATAAACTCTAGCAAATCACTTAAATAATCCATGCTCTTGAATATTCTCAACTCTTAACTCATAAAGACCTTCCAGCATCCCATGAGCTATTCTATGGTATTTGATGACTAGCTACTAATCCTACAAGCTCTTGTAATAATGAAACATTGTGAGGATACAAGCTATATCCACCTTATTGAGATATTCCTCATATTATACTTTTCAAGCAAATTAACTACCACTCTAAATAAATCCCCAAAATAAGAAATTAAATCTAGTTGAATAAAGCTTAAAAATAAAGTCATACTACATAATATATATAATTTAAAATGAAATACGATCTATTTATTTCTAAGTTTTGCATCCTTAGCACACCTTTACAATATTACTAGTTATTCTCACCATGATATGATTCCCTTAACACCCTTGTTTTGTTTATGCATTAAACTCCACACACTGTTTCAATCAGTCCATCTATAATATTAAAGGGGATATAGTGGCTTCAATGGCTTCTAAAAATATAAAGATAAATAAATAAACAAAAAAAGGAAATTGCAATTATAAAGACTATTTTGGGAAATGATAGCAGATGGAGTAGTCTTAGACATCTAAAGTATGAAAGAGTTATTTTGGAATGTTTTATAAATTCATGTATTTGCTCTATTTAAAAAGTGACAAATATCCCATAAGGAAAAAAGTAAATTTCTCAACCAATGCCATATGAATTTATCTACTTAAATATTTATCATCTTCTTTGTATTTGTAACATGGTTGCAACATCCACTAATGCTTACAAAGTAGGGAGTGGTACAACAATAGTTTGACCATCATAGTATACTCAAGAAAAAGTACCAAATGTTCTAGGTAGACATGCACTTGCAAGTTGTGTGCTAAAATGAAAGAGAACAAGTATAATGTATTGAAACTACCTTAATAGATAGAAACCTTTCAAAATTAATGACCTTTAAACTGATTAAATTTAGTATCCTTACTTGAAGCAGATAACATGATGTATAGGAAGGTAAAAAGTGCCAAATTGAAGAAACTTTATTGGTTTACTAGAATCACCCTTCAATAGTTTGTGAGATAAAACGTATGCTTTGGCAATTGAAAGAATTTATTGGTAAAATATGAATTGCTGAACTATGATATAGCAAAAACAGCGTCTTGCATTTTAAGGTAGGTCCATAAATATTAGAAATTTAGAAATGCAAGGTAGGATATTATTTGAAGAATGAAAATAAGGTAATGCACAAGCGTGCATGTGGAGAAAAATAATAACATTATCATCCCAACATGAGCATTTCTTTCCCTAACCTAAACTACTTTATTATTTTCGGTTTATTCCACTATGTGGCTTCTATAGTCTTACAATGTACACATTAGATATTTTTTCTCAACGATTGTTTTTAAATGCCAAAGAAGTTAAGTAAAACTATTGAGGTGCATTCATGTAAATATTTTCTATTTTGTTTTAAGAAATGGCTAATATGAGTAAGACAAATGAGAAAACAAAAAGAGAACAAAAATAAACTTGATGAAAAGGAAGAAAAAAGGGACTGGTTTTACAAACTTCATTGTATATAACCTCTTGACGTTAGCACAAAATATGTTGAAGGAATTTATTGTTGTTGGAAAATGATATTTTAGGAACCATTTGAAACCTAAGATATTTAATTAGCAAACAATGAAACTCACTTCATTTAATGCAGATGAACAGAAATACTTTCTTGTTAACTTGTCCGTATAAATATACATGAACAATCATCTTCTCATCAACATCTAAAGATTAAATTCCAATAATTTACCATAGTAGGACCAAATAAAATGCCAAGCATTGTGATGATTCTTTTGCTTGTAGCCAATGTTTTGACAATGGTTTCTTGCACTCAACATATCCCTAAAGACTATGGTGATAGTAGTTATGCAATCGAGCCTATTGAGCTACCCTTTTCAAGGCAAGCCGCACTTGCACCTTATCTTATAGAATGTATTAAGCACATGTCTAGAAAATGTGGGATCGAACTCTTCAAAAGCATTTTTTGGGTAGGTTTTAGGGATCCTACCTCTACTTGTTGCCATGAACTCATGCATGTAGGGGAAACATGCAATGATGTGCTTGTTCACCGAATCGCTTCAAAGCTTAGAAATGCAACTCTTATTGTTCATAGGAACGATCAAGTGTGGAAAATTTGTGCTACAAGAACTGCTACTCTTTCTCCTTCTCCTTCTCCTAAGGCTTAAGAAAGCACATTCGGGTTCCAACTTTTGGTAATATATTACATGTTATTATTTACTGATGTGGTAATTTACTAGATGAATTTAATAAGTTTTTAGAAATAGTTGAGCAATGATTTCTCAAATCAATGTAAGCATAGCTAAACAAATATAACTTGTCAAACTTACCAATTAGATGTTAATCAAATATAATTTAAGATGATATATCAAACCACATAACTGTAATTAATTTATAAAGGCTAATTAAAATTTGCAGCTTGTGTGAACTATTTTGTTATATAAATTTTGATAGCTTTACTATTCATGTTTAGCTTTTCATTTCAATTAAATTAGTCATCGTTGTTGTCTAGAAAATGAGGGTTGGAAGTCTTCAAAAGGATTTTTTGGGCATGTTTTGTAGATCCTACATCCACTTGTTGTCGTGAACTTGTGTAGGTTGGGGAAAGGTGCAATGAGATGCTCATTGATGGAGTCGCTACAAATTTTAGAAATGCAACCCTTGTTGGTCTTTAGAATGATCAAGTTTGGAAAATTTTTGTTGCTTAAACTGTCACTATTTCTCTTTTTCTTAAGGCTTGAGAAAGTACATTAGGGTTTCAATGTTTTGTCTTCTATTACGTGTTAGCATATGCTACATGGTAATTCACTAGATAAATTCAATTGGTTACAATAATAGTTTAGCAATGGTTTCTCAAATTAATGTATGTAGAAGTAAACAAATATAACTAGTCAATATTTATGATTAGATGTTAGTCAAGTATAATTTATGATGATATATCTAAACACATAACTATAATTAATTTTCAAGTGATACTTAAAATTGGTAGTTAGATGTAATATAATGATTTTTTTATATGCATTTATGTTTATAATTTTTTTCATATCATTTGCATTAACTCTACTAATAAATAAGTTTAAAAAAAGGGGTTTTAATGGAAATGCCTAAATGTCCTCTTATTATGTGATGAGATCCGGGATGAGAGCCAAGCCGGAAGAAGAAATGTGGATCCTCTTGAAGTGCCGCCTGGACCGATCATAAGAAATCGAGCAAAATGATTCATGGAAGCACTTAACGAGTTGATAAAGGTTGTCCATGAAGCCGGAAAGGATTGGAGCAATCATGAAGTTGGAACGGATTGGAACAACCATTGGAAGACCCTTGCTTTTGTACAAGTTATACTGGACACGGGTTGAAGAGGGCGTGTATTTTCAAGGCACGACCGTGTATGGAGTCAAGCAAATCCACAGACAGATACACGGCTAAAGTACACGGGCGTGTATGTTGCCAGAAGTTGCACAGAAAGATACACGGTCAAAGTACACGGGCGTGTATGTTGCCAGAAGTTGCACAGAGAAGTACACGGCCAAAGTACACGGGCATGTACACAGGTCGTGTATCCCCTGTCGGCCAGCTTTTTCTGTTTCGCGTTTTTATGTCACTTAACTAAACTACGTCGTTTTGGACTTGTTTTTACACAAATTGTAACCCTAGTATAAAAGCTCCTAGGGTTTAGAACATTGGAGATTAGACATCATTGAACATTAAACACTTTGGAGAGGCACCTCTCTTGGTTCTTCAAGAACTTAATTTGAACTTATCGGATTGATTTCCGTGGCGTTCATCCCGGCTTATCAATCGGTTTTCCATCCCGATTGTGGCGTCTTCACTTTTATACCAAGGTTCTTGTCTCGCTTATAGACAACGGGTCGCGGTTTTCCACTTTAGGTGTTTGGGCGTCTTAGGCAACGAATTTCCGAACGTATTGGTATTGGGTTTCATCACGGGTTGGCGTGGTTCGTATCAGTTTGGTATCAGAGCTTAGGTTTGTTGAAACATCAAGTTCGGTTGAGGAAGGTAATATCAAAAACCCTAACTCCAATCGTTCATATCAATTATTGTGTTCAATTCCGCAATATTAATTGTCTTTTGATAGTGTAGTATTTACTAGTCGATTGTAAAAAAAAAAAAAAGAGTAAAAATCACAACCAAAAAAAAAAAAAAAGGGAAAAGAAAAGAAAAGAGAAACGTGATCAAAGCCAAAAACAGAGACAAAAAAAAAATAATTCGGATAGAAAAATAGAGGAAAATTTTACGAACCCTAGAGTTGGTTTTGAATTCTACGGAAGGAAATTGGTGTAGTTCGGGTTAGTTCCAAGAGAATTGAGAAGAGGAAATTGGTGAGTGATATCATCGTTGTTTGTGAGAATACACGAGTGATTATGTGATATCATCATTTGAGCGAAACATGTAAGGGAGTGTATCGTGAGGTTTGATCATATATATATCTGTGTTGTACTAATCTTTTCTGCAGGAACTATGTCGAGGCAACATTCTCCGGAAGGTGAGAGGGGAAGGTTTGATGCTAGGTTAGTAATTGAAGCATTGAGGGGAGAAATGAAGAGGATGTTCCAAGAGGGAATGGAACAAATTCATGAGACGGTAGAGTAAAGACTAGAGCAATCCACAAATGTATTCCAAGGGCGTAAGAGGGAGAGTCGTTCTAGGAGAGTACCGAGGGGTGGAGATGAAATGACGGATGATGATTTGTATGAGCCTTCTGTTAGGAGTTGTAGAGGTTATAGTGGTCGAAATAGAGGAACTAGAGAATGGGAAGATAGAGGAGATAGGAATAGAGAGGATGATCAATTGAGTAGCATAAAGATGAAGATTCCTCCGTTCCAAGGGAAGAATGATCCCGAGGCGTATTTAGAATGGGAGAAAAAGGTGGAGATGGTGTTTGATTGTCACAACTATAGTGGGAGAAAGAAGGTGAAACTTGCTGTCATTGAATTTTCAGATTATGCTATCGTGTGGTGGGATCAATTAATTTTGAATAGAAGAAGGAGTGGCGAGCCACCTATTGAGTCTTGGGAAGAGATGAAGAGAGTGATGAGAAAGCGGTTTATACCTACGTATTACTATCGTGAATTGCACAACAAGTTGCAAACTCTGAGGCAGGGAAGCCGAAGTGTGGATGAGTATTTCAAGGAGATGGAAGTCACTATGATTAGGGCGAATGTAGAAGAGGATAGAGAGGCTACAATGGCTAGATTCCTTGCTGGGTTAAACAGAGAAATCCAAAATGTGGTTGAATTGCAGCATTATGTAGAATTGGAGGATATGGTTCACATGGCTATAAAGGTTGAGAACCAGCACAAGCGGAAGGGTAGTAGTAGTGCACGATTTCAACAGGGTAATGGTTCATCCACTTGGAAGACTAATCAATGGAAGAAAGAAGAAAAGCCTTTACCCACTAAACCAAAAGGAGAGCTGAGGCAAGCGGGTTCTACTTCTGGTAATCAAGGTAATCCTGAATCTTCTACTTCTAGAAATCGTGACATTAGATGCTTTAAATGTCAAGGTAGAGGCCATATTGCTAGTCAATGTCGAAATAGGCGTGTGATGATTTTGCGTGATGATGGTGAGTATGAGACTGAGGGGGATAGTGAAGAAGATGATATGCCACCATTAGAGGATGCTAGTGATGATGAGGAGCCTGCAATGGGAAGGCTAGTGGCGGTAGTGAAGAGAGCTTTGAATGTGCAGGTGAAGGAAGAAGAAGAGGTGCAAAGAGAAAATATATTTCATACTAGATGTTATCTAGGAGATCACATTTGTAGTTTGATTATTGATGGGGGAAGTTGCACCAATGTAGTGAGCAATTTTATTGTTGAGAGGCTGGGGCTCAAAACTGTTAGACACCCTAGTCCATATAAATTGCAGTGGTTGAATGATAGTGGTGAGACTAAGGTGAGTAAGCAAGCCTTGATTGGTTTTCGCATTGGTAGGTATGAGGATAAGGTGTTATGCGATGTAGTGCCAATGCAAGCATGTCATGTGTTGTTGGGGAGGCCATGGCAATTTGATAGGAAGGTTGTTCATGATGGCTTTTCTAACAAGTATACGCTTGTTCACCAAGGGAAAAGCTTTAATCTTAAACCTTTAACACCTAAACAAGTGTATGAGGATCAGTTGCAGCTACAACAGTCATTTGCAAAACACAAGGTGAGTGAAAAGCAGAGTGAGAGTGAGAGAGCAAAAGACAATGAGAAGAAAAAGGAATATAAAAGTCAAGATCAAAAGGAAAAGGAGAGGAAGGCTGGAAAGTGTGTGAGAGGCCAAGTTGAAGGGGAATCAACTTTGGTGGTGAGTGAAAAGGAGAGGGCAGCCTTGCAAAAGGAGAGTTGTGTGGCAAGAGCGAGTGTAGTGAGCAGAGCGTTAGTGATGAAGCAACCTATGTTGTTTCTGGTTTTTAAGGAAACATGTTTGACTACTAACGAATTATCTAACTCTTTGCCTAGTGTGGTTGTGTCTTTTGTGCAGGACTTTGAAGATGTCTTTCTTGAGGAGATTCCAAAGGGATTACCACCTGTTCATGGTATTGAGCACCAGATTGACCTTGTACCCGAAGCATCAATTCCAAACAAGCCAGCTTACAGGAACACCCCGGAGGAAGCAAAGGAACTCCAAAGGCAGGTTGAAGAATTGATGGAGAAGGGGTACGTGAGGGAGAGCATGAGTCCATGTGCAGTGCTTGTGATTTTGGTGCCTAAGAAGGATGGGACATGGAGAATGCGTGTTGACTGCCGTGCCAGCAACAACATCACGGTAAAGTATCGTCATACTATTCCTTGTTTAGATGATTTCTTAGATTGGTTATATGAGTATAGTGTCATTCCTCATGAGCCTTGGATAGATATTTCCATAGATTTTTTGTTAGGATTATCTAAGCCTAAGCATGGTTGAGATTCTAAATTTGTGGTTGTGAATAGGATTTCTAAAATGGTTCATTTCATTCCTTATCATAAAACTGATGATGCTATACATATTGTTGATTTGTTCTTTAGAGAGGTAGTACGTCCACATGGTATACCTAGTAGCATTGTTAGAGATCGGGATGTAAAGATTTCGAGTCATTGTTGGAGAGTATTGTGGGAAAAGTGGGGAACTAAACTAATGTTTTCGACTATCTGTCACCCACAAACTGATGGGCAAATTCATGTGGTTAACAGGACATTAATTCAATTGTTAGGGGCAATCATAGAGAAGAACATTAGGACTTAGAAGGATTGCCTACCATTTGAGGAGTTTGCATGTAATAGGGCTTTAAATAGCATTATTCATTGTTCACCATTTGAGATTTTGTTTGGTTTTAACCTACTGAATCCTAATTATTTATTGTCATTTCCATTTAACAAGTTTGTGAGTTTTAAAGCTGATTTTAAGACAGATTTCGTGAGAAAACTAAATATTGAGCGAAGAGCGGAGCAGTATGTGAAACAAGCCAACAAGGGTTGTCAACAAGTTGTTTTTGAACCTGGAGATTGGATTTGGGTTTACATGCGCAAAGTGCAAATTCCCGTACATCGTAGATCTAAATTACTTCCTAGAGGCGATGGACCAATTCAAATTCTTGAATACATCCATGATATAGCATACAAGAAAGATATACCAGGTAAGTATCCAGTAAGTGTCACGTTTAATGTTACTGATCTGAGTCCATTTGATGCAGGAAATGATTTGAGGACAAATCCTTTTCAAGAGGAGGGGAATGATGAGATCCGGGATGAGAGCCAAGCCGGAAGAAGAAATGTGGATCCTCTTGAAGTGCCGCCTGGACCGATCATAAAAATCGAGCAAAATGATTCATGGAAGCACTTAACGAGTTGATAAAGGTTGTCCATGAAGCCGGAAAGGATTGGAGCAATCATGAAGTTGGAACGGATTGGAACAACCATTGGAAGACCCTTGCTTTTGTACAAGTTATACTGGACACGGGTTGAAGAGGGCGTGTATTTTCAAGGCACGACCGTATATGGAGTCAAGCAAATCCACAGACAGATACACGGCTAAAGTACACGGGCGTGTATGTTGCCAGAAGTTGCACAGAAAGATACACGGTCAAAGTACACGGGCGTGTATGTTGCCAGAAGTTGCACAGAGAAGTACACGGCCAAAGTACACGGGCGTGTACACAGGCCGTGTATCCCCTGTCGGCCAACTTTTTCTATTTCGCGTTTTTATGTCACTTAACTAAACTACGTCGTTTTGGACTTGTTTTTACACAAATTGTAACCCTAGTATAAAAGCTCCTAGGGTTTAGAACATTGGAGATTAGACATCATTGAACATTAAACACTTTGGAGAGGAACCTCTCTTGGTTCTTCAAGAACTTAATTCGAACTTATCGGATTGATTTCCGTGGCGTTCATCCTGGCTTATCAATCGGTTTTCCATCCCGATTGTGGTGTCTCCACTTTTATACCAAAGTTCTTGTCTCGCTTATAGACAACGGGTCACGGTTTTCCACTTTAGGTGTTTGGGCGTCTTAGGCAACGAATTTCCGAACATATTGGTATTGGGTTTCGTCACGGGTTGGCGTGGTTCGTTTCATTATGTGTGCATGCACAACATGTGAATCAATATCCTTTACCAAATTATGAAATTTGATAGTTAAAACCATAAAAATATAATTTTTCAAAATGAGTTTTGAATAGAAAAGGGTTTTTCAAACAAAATAAAATACAAATCTTAACATTCTATTTGCCAATCTAAGTTTAAGTCAAATATACTCTATTTTTACACCTATCCTTCAAGATTTGAGTCAAAACACTTATCATTATGATACTAGCCTATTGCTATCTTTGTAGTAACCTATAAGACAAACTAATGAAGGATGACCCAAAAAATTGTTCAATGAGTTTGTCGCTTACCACTACTGTTTAAACAAGTTATTAAGGCATAATAAGCACAACATAAAGTCTATCTACTAATAGGAATCAAATTCCTACAGGACCAATCACCAAAGCACAAGCCAAAGGGTTTACAAAATCTAACTATGAGGATCCTCCGTGAATAGCTAAACCTTGAGGATGTTGATTTATTATCTACTTTTGTATTATATAATTTTTATGCATTCCGGCAGGTACATTTATTGGTTTTATAGGATGGCAAATAAAACACAGTAAGGATCAAATTGGGGACATTCTTGGACTTACATCCAATGGTCCACAATGTGTTCAATTGAATTGAAGAATCAGCCACTTGAAGACCTTTTTTTTATTTGTAATTTATGCTTTGGAAAAATGGCCACTTTAGTGGCATCCTTGTAATTTTGTGGTATTTTTACCCTAATTAGAGCAAGTATAAATACTTGCTTACTAGGGTTTTTGAGGAGCTTTTTAACAATTGAAAAAATTGTACACTTTGGGTCATGAGGGTTTGTCCTTTGCATACAAAGATCTCTTATTAATTTCTTAGTGAAATTATGGCGAGAATCAACTAGAGTAGATTATGAGTCATGTCAATCTTACTCTTGTCGTTTTACAAATTGTGTTTAGTGAGTAATATCTAAGTACAATTTGTTGGTTACTTGTTCTATCACGTGAATTAGGGTTCTTTATTTTCATATTTGATCATTTCAAATTGGGATTAAATTCTAGTTCATTTCCGTGTTGTTCCATTAAAGTTTATACACTTGTTTGTTCCTTACATCAATTCAATGTTTAAATTAGTGAATTGGACTTCAATTGTGAAGTAATTTGAACACACCATTTGTTGTTGGAGTTGGTTGTTCATGCTACTTGATTGATGTGTTTACTATCTAATTGGTTAGGCACATCATAATTTTTGGTATCAGAGCATAGGTTGTGGAGTAGGGTTTGCGTGAATATCACTTGAAATTTAAGGTTCTTGAATTTTACTTCTTGATCCGAATTGTTGAAGTGGAATTGAAGTACTTAATTGTGATTTTGTTATGTTATACTTGTTGATTGTTGAAGTGGAAGTGGAGATCTTGTGGTAGTCCTTTTGCTCTTTATCTTTCCATGAGGAGAAGGGGAAGTAAGGAGGTGTGTTTCCATGTGCTTGTTTCAGAATTGGAGATACATTCCTTGGGGCAAAAGAGAAGTGAATTTCTTGTTTGTGGTTTCGGAATTGAGGATTGTCAAATTGCATTTCCAGATTTGCCTTACGTGGAGAATAGGGAAATTATTTGAATTCAAATGCATTCATTAAGTTTGAAGAGTTATTGTGTAGTGTTGATTGAATGCAATTTGAATATTTGAATTGTTGCTTACCATTTGTAGAGAAGCTTCATTAAGAGTTGCATTTTAATTGTTGTGCCGTGATTGTGTTGTGAAGTGAGTGTAAGTGTAAGTTGTGTTTGAAGCTTGCATCGTGGTTGAGGTGTGTTTATGTTATGAAGGGTACAATGTGGTGTGTTGTTTATGTTAGGGTGAGTGTGCTGCACGTGGATTGTAAGTGTGTAGATGTGCCGTGAGTGAAGGGAGTTGTAGCGGTTAAATTTGAATTTCAAAAAGCAAGCATTAAAGTGTGGAAGTTATTATGTATTGATGCTTGAATACTTTGCTTAGTTAGAATTATTAACTTACTGTTGGAGAAGTGTTTAATTATTACTTCTACTTGTTGTTGCTGTAATTGAAGTGTGGAAGTGTGTGTGAAGTTAAGTGGAGTAGTGTTGTTGTTGTTAGCATAAAAGGGTGATTGTAAATTCTATTACACTTACCTTTGAATTGTCTTTATACAACTCAATTCAAAAACCATGTCTAATATTGTTGTCAATGGGGGATTTGTAAATGAGGATAATAATCAAGAGGGAGGTGATTTGTATTTGTCTACTAATGTACTGTGCCAGCCTTGACTTCTTTTCAAACCATTGATGATGAGCAGAGAGAAAATTTGATTCACACTTCTTATAGGGTGCAAGGTAATTTATGTGTTATTATTATTGATGGTGGTAATTGTACTAATATTGTCGTTGCCTCATTAGTATCGAATTGAAACTCGTAACTACCTCACATCCAAAACCCTACAAATTACATTGGCTAAGTGAGCAGGGGAGTCTCCATGTGACCTAGAGAGCTAGGGTACCTTTCAGTATATGGGTACCTATGTGTGCATCCCATATATTGCTTGCTAAGCCTTGATTATATGATAGGAAGGTTTTACATGATGGCTTCAAAAATACCTACGTATTCTAGAAAGAGGGCAAATGTATCATCCTAAACTCAATGTCACCTTCAGAGGTCCAAGAGGTTCAGCAACAGATCAGTAGACTATCAGAAGTCAAAGTGGTTCTAATACAAGCCAAGAAATCTGGGAGGAAAAAGGTCTTATTGATGGGATGGAGTGAGTTGGAGGAGGCCATAACAAATGAGAACCTAGTATACTTGTTGCAAATGAGGTATGCCTTAGTGATGTGCTTAAAACCAAGGTCTAAGCACAATCAAATAAACAAACCCCAACTCACGATTAAAACCCTTCTAATGGAATCAAGAAATTACGTGATCCTAATGGAATTTTGATGAAAATCCGAAGGTCAAATGATGCAATTAACAATCCATATAAGTAATCTTCACCTAATAACAACAATTATAAGTAAAATCCACGTGAATCAAATCAAGAAGGATAGATTAAAACCATGATTTCAACTTCTTCCTACAATTCCCAATTCACGTCACAAATGAAGATGATGATATAAAGTACTAAAACAATCAATCTTACAACAAGATAATTGATCACAAATGCAATAAAAAATCTGACCAAGACAAATCCAAATCAACCCTAGATATGACTCACTAGTGATGAAATGGAAACACAACAAAGAAGGAATTGATACTACTCACAATTACCCTTAGTTGCACTCGCCACAATTTCAACTCTTGGAAATTGAAATTGATAAGAGAAATTGGATTTAGGAAACCCTAAGCCCTCTCACGAAAAGTGATGTTCAAAATTTGAAAAATTGGCCTCCTAAAACCCTACTATAGGCAAGTATTTATACTTGCTACTCCTAGGGTTAGAAAATAGACAAAAATTACAAGTTTGCCACTTTTAAGGTGGCCGGTCCTAAATAGAAATTACAATAAAATGAAAGTGTCCCAAAAGAAAAAAAATACAACATAAAATAGTCCATAGAACAATTACAAAGTACAAAAATATCATAAGTCTTCATGAGCCAATGCTTCGGAATGGAAACAATCGTAGTAGGTCTTTGATTGTAAATTTGAAAATGTCCCGTGTCCATCAACTAGTGTAGGACATATTGGCATCCCATGGAGAATTATTATTGTACCTGTAAAATTGTTTCTCAAATAGTTATTAGAATATAGGAAATAAAGTGAAAATATAAGCGATTTGGACCATCAGCCAAATCCAGTTCTGAAGGTATAGGTGGTGCCGAAAATTTCTCATCATCTCTTCGGGCTTCTGAAAGATTTGCCCTCAAATCTAGAGGATCAATTTTGGAATTGAACCCTAATGTCTCTGTTGTCCTGCTATTCCGGCTATCAAATATAGTGGATGTAGTTCTGATCTGTTCCTGAAACTGATGAACCTCAAATGGAGTCATTGGCAATAGAACTGTGCGAGACTCGCCCATACTGAACATGTAAGTATTTCTAAACCCATCATGTAACACCTGCCGATCAAACAACCAAGGTCGACCTAACAGCAAATGGAATGCATGAATAGGGACTACATCACACAGGATCTCATCATGATATTTCTGCCCAACACTCATAGGAACCTTAGCCCTAAGTGTAACATACATACTACCTCGATTATCCAGCCAATGCAAGTTATAAGGGCTAGGATGTGGAATAATAGACAAATGTAATTTGTCTACTAGTGTAGCAGATATAACATTCGTGCAACTACCACTATCGATGATAAGTACACAAAGGTTACCTTTGATTCTACAAGAGGTGTGAAATATGTTCTCCCTCTGAATGTCTCTAGTATTAGGAGATATAGTTAGAACCCTGCGTAACACATTAATGGGTAGATATTGTTCACCTGTACACTCATCATGTGTCTTTGCAGTTTGGTCATCATAATACTCCTGCAGTGCCGTTGGTAAATCTGTAGGTTCAGTCTATTCATTGTCATCCTCAACATCTTCCCCAGTGCCCTCCATAACAGTCATCAACCTCTTATTTAGACACTGTGCTGCCATATGCCCAAATCCCATGCATTTAAAGCACTTGATCTGGCATGCCTTTCCACTAGTAGATCCAGGAACAGTTCGCCTCACATCTGGCGTTATTACCTCTTACCCTTCCCAGTAGGTAAATTTTCTCTAATAGTATTTGGGGTAGTTTTGTCCACTGCTTTCACTACCTCACCTACCGCCTTTGTTCCCCCTGATTGACCGTCAGCTGCTATGGGTCTGGTAATAGTATTAGGCCTACTACTTGGAGCCCTAAACAAGTTAGACCTCCTTTGTCTCTCCACTTTTAAGGCCAACTGAATAGCCTCATCAAGTGTACTATAGTGCTGCAGCTCAACAACACACGCTATTTCATATTTCAAGCCTAGACGAAGCGTGCTACGGTTTATTCTGGAGGTTCAATGGACCCACATCTAATCATGAGGGTTTCAAATTCCTGCACATAATCATCTACTATCTTGCCTCCCTGATACGAACCACGCCAACCCGTGACGAAATCCAATACCAATACGTTCGGAATTCGTTGCCTAAGACGCCCAAACACCTAAAGTGGAAACCGTGACCCGTTGTCTATAAGCGAGACAATAACCTTGGTATAATGTGAAGACGCCACAATCGGGGATGAAAGACCGATTGATAAGTCGTGATGAACGCCATGGAAATTAATCCGATAAGTTCGATTTAGTTCTTGAAAAACCAAGAGAGGTGCCTCTCAGAAGTGTTCAATGTTCAAAGATGTATATTCTATATTGTTCTAAACCCTAGGAGCTTTTATACTTAGGTTACAATTCGTGAAAAACAAGTCCAAAACAACGTAGCTTAGATAAGTTGCGTAAAAACACGAAAACAGAACAAGCTGGCTGGCAGGGGATACACAGCCGTGTACACGACCGTATACTTTGGCCGTGTACTTTTCTATACACATTCCGGTCACATACACGACCGTGTACTTCTGGTCGTGTATCTTTCTGTGGATTTGCTTGTCTCCATACACGGCCGTGCCTTTTAGCCATGTGTCTAGCCGTGTATAATTCTGTGCAATATTGGAATTCCTACAAGGCCGTGCCTTGAAAGTACACGCCCTCTTCAACCCGTGTCTGGTGTGACTTGTATAAGAGCAAGGGTCTTCCCATGGTTGTTCCAATCCGTTCCAACTTCATGATTGCTCCAATCCTTTCCGGCTTCATGACAACCTTTATCAACCCGTTAAGTGCTTCCTTGAATCGTTTCGCTTGATTTCTTGTGATCGGTCCTCGCAGCACTTCAAGAGGATCCACATTTCTTCTTCTGGCTTGGCTCTCATCATGGATCTCATCACTCCCTACCTCAAGGCCTGTGATGTTCTCAAAATCAAGTTCAAGCACAATCAAATGACTCAAGGAAACAAGTCACAATTCAATCACAAAACCGGTCCAATGTGATTGACAAAATCACATGAAATCCTTTGAGATTTGATGGAAAAATGAAGATCAAATGATGTAGATGCAATCCCTATTTGTGATATTCACCAAGCAACAACAAAATGAGATTAGATCCACATGAATTCCAAATTAAAAGGATTGAACAAAAACCGTGATTTCCACTCTTCTTCAATTCCAATGCACGCCAACAACAAAAGGTTATTGAATTCAAGTACTAAAAGAGCAATTAATCTTAAAAGACAATTGTTCACAAATTATAATCACAAATATGTCCAAGAAACTCCAAATCCACCCTAGATATGACTCACTAGAGAAGAAATGAAAAACAACAAAGAAAGAAATCGATATGACTCACAATTTCCCCCTGTTGCACTTGCCACAATTCCAATTCTTGGGTTGAAATTGATAAGAGGTTTAGAACTAGGATGAACCCTAATTCCCACACGTGAAGTGCTAGCCTATAATCTGCAAAATATGGCCTCCTCAAACCCTATTCTAAGAAAGTATTTATACTTGCTACTCTTAGGATTAGAAAATGGGCAAAATTACAAGTTTACCACTTTTAAGGTGGCTAGTCCTAAATGAAAATTACAATCAAAATAAAAGTTTTCCAAAATGATTTGATGTGCCTAAAAACACTTAAAAGCACATCCAAAGGACTTAAGAAAAACTATCTCAAGTTAAGGCAAAATCGGATCCAAAAATGGCACTTTTCAAATGAACCCTAATGATGAAAGGATGAAATTCAAACAACCAATGATATAATCAGAATACTTCAATGAAAATGCCTTCTAACAACACTCTAATTTCATGTGATCCACGCAAATGAAGCTCAATTTGACAAAGAAAAACCGTAACAAAACAATCCCTTTCCAATGGTGAAAATCACGTTATCAAGGAAATCCTTAAAGATGAATTGGATCAATATGATAATTCCTTCAAATAATCACAAGAATTCGTGAATAACAACAAGGATATCTGACCAAGAAATATCTCAATTCAACCCTAGATATGACACACTAGAGAAGAAAAGAAATCACAACAAAATGAAATTGATATAAGTCACAATTTCAAGATGTTGCACTCGCCACAATTTCAACTTCTTGGGATTGAAATTGATAAGAGAATTTGGAATTAGGAAAACCCTAAGCCCTCTCACGAAATGTGAAGTGTTTGTTCTGCAAAATAAGCCTCCTCAAACCCTCTCTTAAGCAAGTATTTATACTTGCTACTCCTAGGGTTAAAAAGTGCTCAAAATTACAAGTTTGCCACTTTTAAGGTGACTAACCCTAAATGAAAATTACAAGGAAATAAAAGTGTCCCAAAACCAAATACAACCAAAAAATAGTTCATAAAATGAAAAATACATAAAAGAAATGCTCTTCAATATGCTGGTCTTCTATAGGATCCATCGGCCCAGCTCATCGCCGATTCAGGTCGGTCCATGGATAACCCACAAGCTGAGTTTGAGTGAGTTCGTCCATTTCCCTGTAAAGCATGATAAGTATTCCTGTTGGAATATAAAATACATGAATAAGATAAAAGAGGTTAGTAAATGAATAATTCCAGGGTCGATTTGCTAAAAATAGGTCCTCATCGCCAAGATTCGAAATCCTTCAATTCTTGCCCTAATGATAGGTCTTGTCGGATTTTTATTCCTATCATCTCCTCGGGCCTCAAAAAGATTTGTCCTCAAATCTAGTAGATCAAATGCAGTAGAGACTTTGTTTCCTCCTAGCAAGTCACCTGAAGAAATATCTCTGCAGAATCCCAATAACTGAAATACTACAGGTGGTGATTGTCTTCTCTCCTCCATTTCTAGGATGTATCTCTTCTGCAACACAAATAATAACCCATTATCTACTAAAGTTACCCCTGTATCAACCTATTCCACTGAAACTGTTTCCTCTTTTTCTAACTCATTTGTATGTTGCTGATCCTCATGGTCTTCTAATGGTTAGCCCAACTGCTCATTAGCCTCTAAAACCTCTGAAGGTGAACATAACTGTCTCTGAACAGTCTGGCTCTCTGGTGGTCTACTCGTCTGACTATGATCATCAGGATCCTCTAAGGTTGGCACATCGGTATCTGACAAATTTTATGCAATAAGGGTTAGGCTCGTGTCACTAGAGCCCTCAAGAACCTTTGAAGGTTGGCATACTTGCGTCTGCACAATTTGGTCCTCCCACTCTAGGTAATCATCTGCGGAACCCCTACCATCAAATGAAGGCATCTGTAGCTTCGCACACTCTGGTCCTCGAGGTGGTCTAAATTCCCTGTCCGGATATGGATTAAGCCCAAAATTATCATCTCTATCTTCCTTAAGAGCATGATAATCTCCCTTTACTCTAGGTGGCGCCTGAAGGTTTACCACAGGTGGTGGTGGCAATGTCATCCTATCAATCCTTGTTGCTAATGTAGCAACAATTTTGGTAAGGTCCCGAAGTTGTTCATCTAGAGTTCTTCCATTTGTATTTCGACGACTTGGTCTACTACCCACTTGGCTATTGGCCTCATTGCCAATGTACCCATTCACGCTATCATATGACATGTTTGTGGATGCGATTAATCTAAAGTACAAATGTAATCTCAAATAATTTGTACACACTCCCTTCACTTCACCACATCACAGTAACAAGTTTGATAACAACACACTACACTTATACACCCAAGTGCAACAAGTCACCAATGCAATAAATACTTCTTATCACTTCAAGTACATTAGAATAATTGAAGCACAAATTAATACTTCCAAGTAGTTAAGATATTGAATTCAACTAAGCAAGTGTTTAAGTAATAATACTCAATAACTTCCACACTTAAATGCTTATATTTGAATTTAAAACTTCACCACTTAACTTTCCTTTCTTGCTAAAGTTTTACACCCACAATGAGTCTTAATGTGCAGCACCTTGCACTACACAAAACTCCACAAATTTGCACCACCACACACACCTCAATCACGGTGCACTCACTTCAACAAGAACTCCTACGGCAACAACAACAAAATGCACTCCACTTCTACGACAATGATAACAAATGACTACAACAACAAATACACTTTACTTCCACGGCAATATTAACAAGATGTACTCCACTTTCCACAAGTTCTAACCATAACTTTTAAAACAAAATGGGCAGCAACTTAAATTTGAAATTCAAACCAATTCACTAATTGCAAGCCTTCTTCAATTGGTAAGTAATGAATTCAAATTCAAATAGCAATCATTAACTCCCACAACTTAATTGCATATGTTTGAATTCAAACAATTTCCTTATAATTAAAACTCAATGCAATATGCAAATTGTACTCCTCTAATTCACAATTACACAATGGAAGTCACAACAACAACTAACACATCTCCTCACGCCACAAGCTACTTCACGGCAAGAATTGGTAAGTTTTACAATTTAAAAAAATTGCTAAAGTAAACTTCACTTTGTACTCCTGCTCTTCCACGTGAATTAGTGTCCACAAAGTGATATAATAACCTTCCCAAACCAACTCCAACAATCAGCAAATCAAATCCCAATCCAAAGTAATTTCGCAATCTCACACAACAACAACAACACAATTGCGGTATTCACTTGATCAACCCTAATTGATGATCACTTCCACGAAATTGAATACAACCAATTCCCTTCTCTCAACAAGAGCTCTGATACCAAAAAGATGATGTGCCTAAACACACTTAAAAGCACATCCAAAGGACTTAAGAAAAACTATCTCAAGTCAAGGCAAAATCGGATCCAAAAATGGCACTTTTCAAATGAACCCTAATGATGAAAGGATGAAATTCAAACAACCAATGATATAATCAGTATACTTCAATGAAAATGCCTTCTAACAACACTCTAATTTCATGTAATCCACGCAAATGAAGCTCAATTTGACAAAGAAAAACCGTAACAAAACAATCCCTTTCCAATGGTGAAAATCACATTATCAAGGAAATCCTTAAAGATGAATTGGATCAATATGATAATTCCTTCAAATAATCACAAGAATTCATGAATAACAACAAGGATATCTGACCAAGAAATATCTCAATTCAACCCTAGATATGACACACTAGAGAAGAACAGAAATCACAACAAAATGAAATTGATATAACTCACAATTTCAAGATGTATGATGTGCCTAAACACACTTAAAAGCACATCCAAAAGACTTAAGAATAACTAACTCAAGTCTAGGCAAAATCGGATCCAAAAATGGCACTTTTCAAATGAACCCTAATGTTGAAATGATGAAATTCAATCACCCAATAATATAATCAGAATACCCCAAAGAAAATGCCTTCTAATAACACTCTAATGTCATATAATCCACGCAAATGAAACCTCAATTTGACAAAGAAAACCGTAAAGTAAGATTCCTTTTCCAAATGGTGAAAATCACGTTTTCAAGTGTAATTTTCAATGATGATCCAAATCAAATGATAAGTGCTTCAAATAAACACAAGAATTCGTAAATAATAACATGTAAATCTGACCAAGAAATATCTCAATTCAACCTTAGATATGACACACTAGAGAAGAAAAGAAATCACAACAAAATGAAATTGATATAACTCACAATTTCAAGATGTTGCACTCGCCACAATTTCAACTTCTTGGGATTGAAATTGATAAGAGAATTTGGAATTAGGAAAACCCTAAGCCCTCTCACGAAATGTGAAGTGTTTTTTCTGCAAAATAAGCCTCCTCAAACCCTCTCTTAAGCAAGTATTTATACTTGCTACTCCTAGGATTAAAAAGTGCTCAAAATTACAAGTTTGCCACTTTTAAGGTGACTAACCCTAAATGAAAATTACAAGGAAATAAAAGTGTCCCAAAACCAAATACAACCAAAAATAGTTCATAAAATGAAAAATACATAAAAGAAATGCTCTTCAATATGCTGGTCTTCTATAGGATCCATCGGCCCAGCTCATCGCCGGTTCAGGTCGGTCCATGGATAACCCACAAGCTGAGCTTGAGTGAGTTTGTCCATTGCCCTGTAAAGCATGATAAGTATTCCTGTTGGAATATAAAATACATGAATAAGATAAAAGAGGTTAGTAAACGAATAATTCCAGGGTCGATTTGCTCAAAATAGGTCCTCATCGCCAAGATTCGAAATCCTTCAATTCTTGCCCTAATGATAGGTCTTGTCGGATTTTTATTCCTATCATGATTACAACATAAATAGTCCATGCAAATGAAAAAAATATAAAAGAAATTGGTCTTCAAGATGCCGATCTTTTATAGGATTCATCGGCCCAGCTCATCGCCGGTTCAGGTCGGTCTATCGATAACCCATAAGCTGAGTCTGAGTGAGTTTGTCCATCGCCCTATAAAATATGATAAGTGTACTTGTTGGAAAACACAATACAAGAATAATAGAAAAGAGGTTAATTTATAAATAATTCCAGGGTCAATTTGCTCAAAATGGGCCCTCATCGCCAAAATTCGAATTCCTTTAGTTCTTGCCCTAATGATAGGTCTTATCGGATTTTGATTCCTATCATTTCCTCGAGCCTCAAAAAGATTTGTCCTCAAATCTGGTAGATCAAATGCAATAGATACTTTGTTTTCTCCTAGCAATCCATCTGAAGATATATCTCTACAGAATCCTAATATTTGAAATACCACAGTAGGTGGTTATTTTCTCTCCCCCATTTCTAGGATATATCACATCTACAACATAAATAAGGACTCATTGTCTATTGATGCCTCCCCTGTCTCAACCCATTCCATTGATTTTGTTCCCTCTTTTTCTAACTCATCTGTATGGTGCTGATCCTCATAGCCCCCTAATGGTTGGCCCAACTGCTCACTACCCTCTGAAACCTCTGAAGGTGAACATAACTGTCTCTAAACAGTTGGCTCTCTAGTGGTCTGCTCGTTAACTATGATCATTAGGATCCTCTGAAGGTTGGCACATCGGTGTTTGACAAATTTTATGCTCTAAGGGTTGGCTCGTGTTACTAGTGCCCTCAAGAACCTTTGAAGGTTAGCATAACTATGTCTGCACAATTTGGCCCTCTGAAGATTTGATCATGTGGCTATGATCCTCAAGAATCTGTGATGGTTGTTTTATCTGTCATTGAATCTCCTGGACCTCTAATGGTGACATAAGGTTCAATACTATACGTTTACCATCTTTTTTGAACATATAAGTATTTCTATACCCATCATGTAATACCATCCTGTCATACAACCATGGTCTACCAAGTAATATATGGGATGTACAAATAGGAAGAATATCACATTTAAGCTCATCACAGTACTTGTCCCCTATACTGAAGGGTACCCTAGCCCTTTGGGTCACACAAAGACCATCCTGATCATTCAACCAATGTAATGTATAGGGTTTGTGATGTGGGATAGTTTCAAGTTTCAACTTCGATACTAATGATGCAGCTACAACATTAGTACAATTACCACCATCAATAATAATTACGCACAAGTTTCCTTGTACTCTACAAGAAGTATGGAACAAGTTTTCTCTTTGTCCCTCATCAATGGTTTGATAGGAAGTCATGTCCCGATGCAATATGTTAGTAGACAAATACAACTCACTTGACATTTTTACTTACTAATTTCAATAACCTCAATATAATTCACCACACCACTGCAACACACCCTTATAAGCCTTTACACACCCATGGTGCTCACAATCAACTAATACAAGAAATGCTTATTGTTACTTCAAGTAAAGTCAAATGAAATAATTGAAGCACAATGAAATAATTCTTGATACTTCAAGTAAAGTTAAATAAATGAAGTACACACACAACTACTTTCAAGTAGATGGAATTAAATTCAATTACTAGTGTTCAAGTAATTAGTTCAATTACTTTCACACTTTAATGACTTGTTTGAATTTTAAATTATACTACTCAAGTTTCCTTATCCTTACTTTGGTTTCACACCAATTACTTCACAATGGGCAGCACCTTTAACACATACAAAAATACACAACTTTACCACCACACTTCTCCCCTTTTACTCACGGTTCCACACCAATCATGCCTCCAACAACAATGGTCTATACTACACACACCAAAGCCCACACCAAATGCACCCACTCTTCACTAAATTCAAAAATACAACCAAAACCACAACTTCTACATTAGATAAGGCAACCCACTTTCAAATTCAAAAAGGAGTTCAATAAGTACACAATTCCATAAATGGTAAGAAGCTATTTCAAATTCAAATGACACACAATTAAACAATGACTTTAATGTGTGTTTTGAAATTTCAAATTGGCTTCTTAATTCACACTTCAAATCTGGAAATACAACTATTACTCCTCCACTTTTCCGAAAACAAAAGTACACAACACAAATCCACTTCACCAATTGAACACTACTCTCAATCTTTCACGGTTTGCTTCAAAATTTACTATACAATCACGGCCAATAATTAAAGGAAGCCAAGAGTGTTCAAGCCTCTAAGTGTACAATAACTAAACAACAAGAAAATACTTCCACAACAAAATTGGAATAGGTCAATCTTCACGCCAACAAATTGGATCAACTCCCACGGCAACAACATAAAATTGCACTCCACTTCCACGGCAATAATAACAAACGGCAACAACAACAAATACACTTCCACTTCCACGGCAAGGATAACAAGATATACTCCACTTTCCACTAATGTAATCTGCAACTTAACAATAGGTAGCAACTCAAATTTGAATTTCAACCTCTTCACTAATTGCAAGCCTTCCTCAATTGGTAAGAAATGGATTTCAAATTCAAATAACACTCATTAACTCCCACAACTTAATGGATGTGTTTGAATTCAAATAGATTCCTTACTACTCAACACAATGCAAATCTGTAAAATACACTTCCCCAATTCAGAATTTGCATAATGGAATTACAAGAAGAAGCTTCACAACCTCCTTCACGCAACAAGCTAGTTACGGCAAGAAAAGGTAATTTTTCAAGTTCACAAAATTATTGAATTAACAACACTTCTATTCTCCTTCCTTCCATGAAAATAATCAATCACAAGAAGCTATAACAATCCCTCCAATCCAAATTCAACAAGCAACAAATCAGATTTTCAATCAAGACAATTTTTGCAACTCAAAATCACTACACAATTTCGGTTCAAAAAATGAAGAACCCTAATTGAAGATGATAATCACGAAATTAACCAACAATTAATCCCTTCTCTCAACTTGTGCTCTGATACCAAAAGATGATGTGCTCAAAATCAAGTTCAAGCACAATCAAATGCTCAAGGAAACAAGTGACAATTCAATCACAAAACCGGTCCAATGTGATTGACAAAATCACGTGAAACCCTTTAAGATTTGATGAAAAAATGAAGATCAAATGATGTAGATGCAATCCCTATTTGTGATATTCACCAAGTGACAACAAAATGAGATTAGATCCACGTGAATTCCAAATCAAAAGGATTGAACAAAAACTGTGATTTCCACTCTTCCTTCAATTCCAAAGCACGCCAATAACAAAAGGTTATTGAATTCAAGTACTAAAAGAACAATTAATCTTAAAAGAAAATTGTTCACGAATTACAATCATAAATATGTCTAAGAAACTCCAAATCCACCCTAGATATGACTCACTAGAGAAGAAATGAAAAACAACAAAGAAAGAAATCGATATGACTCACAATTTTCCCTTATTGCACTCACCATAATTCCAATTCTTGGGTTGAAATTGATAAGAGGTTTAGAACTAGGATGAACCCTAATTCCCACACGTGAAGTGCTAGTGTATAATCTGCAAAATATGGCCTCCTCAAACCCTATTCTAAGCAAGTATTTATACTTGCTACTCCTAGGGTTAGAAATGGTCAAAATTACAAGTTTGCCACTTTTATGGTGGCTAGTCCTAAATGAAAATTACAATCAAAATAAAAGTGTTCCAAAATGATTACAACATAAATAGTCGATGCAAATGAAAAATATATAAAAGAAATTGGTCTTCAAGATGCCAGTCTTCTATAGGATTCATCGACCCAGCTCATCGCTGGTTCAGGTCGATTAATGGATAACCCATAAGCTGAGTTTGAGTGAGTTTGTCCATCGCCCTATAAAATATGATAAGTGTGCCTGTTGGAAAACACAATACAAGAACAATAGAAAAGAGGTTAATTTATAAATAATTTCGGGGTCGATTTTCTTAAAATGGGCCCTCATCGCCAAAATTCGAATTCCTTTAGTTCTTGCCCTAATGATAGGTCTTGTCGAATTTTGATTCCTATCAGTCTGCAGTCGCATAAACAGTTCCTATTTGTAGTGCTCAAGAATGAAGCTTTTTCTCAAAACCCTTTTCATATCCCTCTATATCTGAATCTTAACCTCTCCATCCCTATGCCTGTTGATAATCAGATTCTTCCACAATAATGCAGCGTATCCTGTAAACTCGACAGCAGCTAATCGGACCCTGGTATTATCATCGATCTCATAACATTCAAAGAGACCTTCAACCTTGTCCTCCCAATCCAAATAATCATCAGTTGATCCCTTACCATCATAAGAAGGCATTTGCAATTTCACATACTCCAAGCCCCAAGGCCGCTTGAAATCCCTATTCTGTTATGGATTAGCCCTAAAATTGTCATCCCTTTCTCCCTTGTATGGAAGATGTTCCTCACCCATCCTTCTATTCAGATTTCCATCTCCCACTACTCTGTCTCTATGAGGAATCTATAAAGCTACTCGAGGTGGTACCTGATGGTTTACCACTGGTGGTTGTGTTAATGTCATTCTGTCAATCCTAGTTGCTAGAGTAGCAACTATGGTAGTAAGATCCTAGAGCTGTTCTTCTAAAGTCCTCCTACCTGCAACATTATGACCTTAACCTCCACCAACCTAACTATTGGCTTCATCGCCAATTCCCCCATTCATGCTATCATTCGACATAGTTGTAGACTTGGTATATTGAACCTCAAAGACAATTTGAAGCAAAGGAGCACACCTCACAACGACACTTCCTTTAATGCCACACAATAGCCACTACAAAAGGAAAACAAACAACTCCACTTAACTTCACTCAAAACACATGTATGCTTTTATAATCCACGTGTAGCACTCTTCTCCACAACACATTAACACATCACGGTGCAACACTTCTATAATTCACCACCACATGCAACACTTGCAATCCCCTTTTTAATTAACACACACACAACAACAAAAAGTACTCCACTTCCAACACAATTTCTAACCGTAACTTTACATAAAAGGCAGCAATTCAAATTTGAAAACCCAACCACTTCACTAATTGCAACCCTTCCACAATTGGTAAGAAATGATTTTCAAATTCAAACAAACACTCATTAACTCCTCAACTTAATAGATGTGTTTGAATTCAAACAAATTCCCTATTATCCCACACAATGCAAATCTGGAAAATTGCACACTTCCACTTCCGAATTGCACAAGAAATCACACAACACACTCCACAAGCTTCTTCAAACAACAAATCAATCACTGTATGGATGGGGTAATTTTCAAATTTGAAAATTTGAATCAATAATACACTTCTACTCCTCTTCCCTTCCACGAGAATGATCAACCACAAGAAGCTACAACAAGCCTTTCAATTCAACTTCAACAAGTAGCAAATTCACTTCTCAATCAAGACAATTACGCCACCTCAATTCTCAACACACAATTTCGAATCACAATATGAAGAACCCTAATTGAACAGGAAGAATAAGAAATCAACTAACACTAAATCCCTTCTCTTAACTTGTGCTCTGATACCAAAAGATGATGTGCTCAAAACCAAGGTCTAAGCACAATCAAATAAACCAAATAAACAAACTCCAACTCACAATTAAAACCAGTCTAATGGAATCAAGAAATTGCGTGACCCTAATGGAATTTTGATGAAAATCCGAAGGTCAAATGATGTAATTAACAATCCATATATGTAATCTTCACATAATAACAACAATTATAAGTGAAATCCACATGAATCAAATCAAGAAGGATAGACCAAAACCGTGATTTCAACTTATTCTTACAATTCCCAATTCACGTCATAAATGAAGATGATGATATAAAGTATTAAAACAATCAATCTTATAACAAGATAATTGATCAGAAATGCAATAAAAAATATGACCAAGAAAAATCCAATTCAACCCTAGATATGACTCACTAGTGATGAAATGGAAACACAACAAAGAAGGAATTGATACTACTCACAATTACCCTTTGTTGCACTTGCCACAATTTCAACTCTTGAAAATTGAGATTGATAAGAGAAATTGGATTTAGGAAACCCTAAGCCCTCTCACGAAAAGTGATGTTCAAAATCTGAAAAATTGGCCTCCTAAAACCCTACTATAAGCAAGTATTTATACTTGCTACTCCTAGGGTTAGAAAATGGAGAAAAATTACAAGTTTGCCACTTTAAGGTGACCGGTCCTAAATAGAAATTACAATAAAATGAAAGTGTCCCAAAAGAAAAAAAATACAACATAAAATAGTCCATAGAACAATTACAAAGTACAAAAATATCATAAGTCTTCATGAGCCAATGCTTCGGAATGGAAATAATCGCAGTGGGTCTTTGATTGTAAATCTGAAAATGTCCCATGTCCATCAACTAGTGTAGGACATATTGGCATCCCATGGAGAATTATTATTGTACCTGTAAAATTATTTCTCTAATAGTTATTAGAATATAGGACATAAAGTGAAAATATAAGCGATTTGGACCATCAGCCAAATCCAGTTCTTAAGGTATAGGTGGTGCCGGAAAATTTCTTATCACTTAGGGATGGAGGGGCGTTAGCATCTACCCCCTATGGTATCTTAGGTATTGGATGAGTACAGTAACCTTTTTACTGATGACTTGCTAGAGGGTTTACCACCTTTGAGAGGTATAGAGCATGTCATCGACTTCTTGCCTAGGTCAGTTTTGCCAAATCGACCTGCATATCGCATGAATCCTAAAGAGGTTAAGGAATTAAAACATCTAGTGATGAGCTAGTCAATCGGGGTTTTGTTAGGGAGAGTCTTAGTCTTTATGTTATTCTAGCCCTTCTTGTCCTTAAGAAGGTGATGAAAGCCATGATGGGAGTTAAGCTAGAAGGTGGAATGTGGATCCTCTTGAAGTGCCACCTGGACCAATCATAAGAACTCGAGTGAAACGATTCACGGAAGCACTTAACAGGCTGATAAAGGATATCTAAGAAGCCGGAAAAGATTGGAGCAACCATGAGAATGAACTTGCATTTGTACAAGTCATTCAAGGTGATCAAAGCATAGGAGGTCAAAGTTGTCGGCCTTGACAATGCTGGCTTAAACGCTGCCGGCCCTGAACCGGCGTTGCAATTAGAGCGCGACAGAGGGACTACGCCATCCACTATGCCATCGGTGTATATACCCGGCGTACATCCTACGCCGGCTACTACGCCGCCTTCTATGCCGTCGGCGTATATACACGGCGTGCATTGTCTATTTGTCATTTTCCGCAACTTTATTATGTTATGTCGTTTTGGGCTTTTTCCTTACGAGCTATAAACCCTATTAATAGCTGCTAGGGTTAGAAAATAGATGATGCGAGCTATGATGGGAGCCAAGCCAGAAGATGGAATGTGGATCCTCTTGAAGTGCCACCTGGACCGATCACAAGAACTCGAGCGAAACGATTCATGGAAGCACTTAACGGGTTGATAGAGGATGTCCATGAAGCTGGAAAGGATTGGAGCAACCAAGAGAATGCACTTGCACTTGTACAAGTCATTCAAGGAGATCAAAGCATAGGAGGTCAAAGCTGCCAGCCTTGACAACGCTGACTTGAGCACCGCCGGCCTTAACCCGGCGTTGCCATTCTCGTACAACAGAAGGCCTACGCTGGCTTATTACGCCGCCGGCCTTTCTACCTGACGTACATCCTACGCCGGCTACTACGCCACCGGCTTTCATTCCCTATTTGTTATTTTTCCGTGACTTTATGATGTTATGTCATTTTTGGCTTTTATTATTACAAGTTGTAAACCCTAATATAAGCTTCTAGGGTTGAGAACAGAACATAGAACAGACATATAAGGTTGAATAACACATTTGGAGAGAATTCCTCTCTTGGTTCTCTAAAGAACTTCTCTTGAACTTATCAGATTTCTTCCGTGGCGTTCATCCGACTTATCAATTGGTCTTTCATCCCGATTGTGGCGTCTACAGAATATACCAAGGTTCTTGCCTCACTTATAGGCAACAGGTCGCGGTTCCACTCATTTGTTTTTGGCATCTTGGGTTGCAAATTCCGAACGTATTGGTATTGGGTTTCATCACACGTAGGTGTGGTTCGTATCAGTTTGGTATTAGAGCCTAGGTTTGTTAAACATCAGTTCGGTTTGAGGAAGGTAACATCAAAACCCTAACTCCAATCGTTCATATCAATTGTTCATGTCAAGTTTCATGTTGTCATAGCTTCGTACTCAAGTTCATAGTGTTAATTGTTTTCTAGAGAGTGTAGTGCATCCTATTAATTTTGTTACAAACAAAAAAAGAACAGAAAAAAAAATCACGACAAAAAAAAAACGTGAATAAGAACAAAACAAAGGCAACAAAAAGGAAAGAAAAAGAGGAAAATTTCGAGCCCCTAGAGTTGTGTTGATTCTACGGAAGGGATTGGTGTAGTTTGGGTTAGTTTCAAGAGAATTGAGAAGAGGAACTAGTGAGTTGATATCATCATTGCTTGTGAGAATACACGAATGATTGTGGGATATCATCCTTTGAGTGAAACACGTAATGGAGTGAATCGTGAGTCTTAATCATATATATTTGTGTTAGTACTAACCTTTTACTGCAGGAACTATGTCAAGGCAACATTCTCCTGAAGGTGAGAGAGGAAAAGGGTTTGATGCTAGGTTAGTGATTGAGGCATTGAGGAGTGAGATGAAGAGGATGTTTCAGGAGGGCATGGAACAAATTCATGAGATGGTGGAGCAAAAACTAAAGCAATCTAAAAACGTCTTCCAAGGGCGTAAAAGGGAGAGTTGTTCAAGAGAGTACAAAGGGGTGAGATGAAATGTATGATGATGAATTTGATGAACCTTCTGTCGGGAGTTATAGAGGTTATGGTAGTAGGAATAGATGAACTAGGGACTGGGAAGATAGAGGAGATAGGAATAGAGAGGATAATCAATTGAGTAGTATAAAGATGAAGATTCCTCCTTTCTAAGGGAAGAATGATCCCGAGGCGTACTTAGAGAGGGAGAAGAAGGTAGAGATGGTGTTTGATTGTCATAATTATAGTGGGAGAAAGAAAGTGAAGCTTGCTGCCATTGAGTTTTTAGATTATGCCATAGTGTGGTGGGATCAACTGATGTTGAATCGAAGAAGGAATGGCGAACCACCTATTGAGTCTTGGGAAGAGATGAAGAGGGTGATGAAGAAGCGATTTGTGCCTGCGTATTACTATGGTGAATTACACAACAAATTGCAAACTCTTAAGCAGGGAAGCCGAAGTGTGGATGAGTATTTGAAGGAGATGCAGGTTACTATGATTAAGGCAAATGTAGAGGAGGATAGAGAGGCTACCATGGCTAGGTTTCTTGCTGGGTTGAATAGAGAGATACAAAATGTAGTAGAATTGCAGCATTATGGGGAATTGGAAGATATGGTTCATATGGCTATAAAGGTTGAGAACCAACACAGGAGGAAAGGTAATAGTACTGCATGGTTTCAACAGGGTGCTGGTTCATCCACCTGGAAGACTAACCAATGGAAGAAGGAAGAAAAATTTATACCCACCAAGCCAAAAGGAGAGCAGAAGCAAGCGGTTCTACTCCTAGTGATACGAACCATGCCAACCCGTGTCGAAACCCAATACTAATACGTTCGGAAATTTGTTGCCTAAGACGCCCAAACACCTAAAGTGGAAACCGCGACCCGTTGTCTATAAGCGAGACAAGAACCTTGGTATAAAAATGAAGACGCCACAACCGGGATGGAAGACCGATTGATAAGTTAGGATGAACACTACGGAAATCAATCCGATAAGTTCGATTTAGTTCTTGAAGAACCAAGAGAGGTGCCTCTCAAAAGTGTTTAATGTTCAAAGATTTAAATTTCTTAGTTGTTCTAAACCCTAGGAGCTTTTATACTAAGGGTTACAATTCGTGAAAAACAAGTCCAAAATGACGTAGCTTAGATAAGTTGCGTAAAAACATGAAACAGAAAAAGCTGGCCGGCAGGGGACACACGGCCGGGTATGATTCTGTGCTAATTCTTGTCTCCTTACACGGCCGTGCCTTTTAGCCGTGTGTCTTGCCGTGTATGATTCTGTGCAATCTTGGAATTCCTAACGGCGTGCCTTGAAAGTACACGCCCTCTTCAACCCGTGTCCCGTGTGACTTATATAAGAGCAAGGGTCTTCCCATGGTTGTTCCAATCCGTTCCAACTTCATGATTGCTCCAATCCTTTCCGGCTTCATGAACATCCTTTATCAACCCGTTAAGTGCTTCCTTGAGTCGTTTCGCTCGACTTCTTGTGATCGGTCCAGGCGGCACTTCAAGAGGATCCACATTCCTTCTTCCGACTTGACTCTCATCATGGATCTCATCATTCCCCTTGATAAGAGTAAATTAACCCTGGTAAATCATGGGCATTAATGATGAATTTGTATAATCTTTTGAATAAAATCAATACGGATTCGGTATTTAACAGATAAATATATGTTTCAGGGTATAATACCAAAGAGAAGGAGAAAGATCACAAAAGGAGCATAATTGAAGCTAAAAAGATCAAGTTAAAGTTACTCATGGACAACACGTGGAAGGCCACGGCCGTGTCATGAACCGTGGGCGCACCTGAAGATGAAAGCATCACTTGGAAAGGAAGCACGACTTGTGATATGGGTGTGTTTGAAGCCGTGGCATACGCTGTGAAGACGTGGAAAACTCCAAAACTTGGCACGGGTTATAGTTTAGTCGTGCTTCTAGCCGTGTTGCTACCAGTGCTGCTAGCCGTGTTCCTAGCCGTACCAAACACTGAGCAAGATTGAGGAGTTACATATTTTCGACCAGAGGGAGACACGGTTTGAAATCTGGCCGTGCCGTTAGGCGTGCCAGGCGACCGTTATTCACTTGACTAGATTCACTTGGAAAAGGAAAGATAGAATCGTATCTTTCCAGTTGAAGATGCTCGGCCATGCCTCAAGAAGTATAAATGGAACAACCCTAATGAGAAAAGGGAGGAGGCGGCACGAGAGAAACCCTAGAGAAGAGAAGCTGCTGCCAGGAGCTGTTGCCATAATAGTTTCGGATTGGAAGCCAAGATATTTCGTGTTCGAATTTTCTTTATGGACTCAATTATTTTATGTTTTGCTTTTCTTATTAGATTCATGAGTGGCTAATTGTTTCATACCCGTTCCCTTGAGAAACCCCTGAGTATCATGTGACAGAATTGTTGACGTTCAATAATTTAATTCTATTCTTTGAGTTTGTTCATGTTGCAATTATAGTTTATTCATCTTGATATGTGCACAATATTAGGATGGAATTATATCTCTGTTATTAAGATTGAGAAATCGGTAATAGAGTAGATCTTGCATGAATAAAAAGACACCTTGTAATCCTAGAGATAGGTTATAGGAGGTCTTCTGTATTGAACGAGGTCATTGCGGTCTGGTTCAATTGAGAGTCTTAAGATCCTAACGCAATCTTGATTATGTTAATTGAAGAGAGATCTTAATTGGCTTAATTAGGATTAGGGATTATTGATCTTGAGAAAGACTCTAATCTAGTGTAAGAAACTCCGCAGATCAAAGTTTGGATATTAATCATTGGATAGTGTGGAATTGAGTAAAAGCTACATGAGAATTAGGGGTGGATCTTGGGCAGGGTATGTTTAGATCATTGAATTAATTAAGGTAGTGTTTGATTACATTTACTTTGTTCATTTTATTTGTTTCTTTCAGGTTTAGGCAATAATTAGGATAGTTGAGATCATCAATAGTGAGAAGTTAGATAGTAGGAGAATCGTTAGTACTAGTACTTATAAGTCTTCGTGGGATCGATACCTATACTCTTATGCTATACTGCTAGTCGATAGGTACACTTGCCTGAGAACTGATCGTAAGCTAGGATTGAGTAGAGGTTTAAACTTGTTAGAACGGTCAGATCGTCCCATCAAGTTTTGGCGCCGTTGCCGGGGACTTGTAATATTAGGAGAACTTGACACCTACTACTTTAACTATATATATATATATTTATTTATTTATTTTTATTTTTATTTTTCTTTTAGTTATTTACTTTAATTTCGTTCGTGCTTTCATTCAAATTTGTTGAGGAAATTAAGTTCATAGTTTGTCTGTCGCGGTTTATGACAAGGAGCTCTTCATCTAAGCTTCTTGACTTTGATCCTGAAATTGACCAAACCTTTAGAAGGCAATTAAGAGAAACTGGGCCAATGGCGAATGAACGAAGAATGATGGTTGAATACGCTCGTCCTACTCTGAGCAGCACTGGGTCGTGTATTGTGCAACCAGCAATAGAAGCCAACAGCTTCGAAATCAAGGCCTCTATAATGCATTTGATTCACAACCAATGCCAGTTTGACGGTTTGTCTGACGAGGATCCTCATGCGCACATTCAGATGTTCTTGGATATTTGTGCAACTGTCAAGCAAAACGGAGTATCTGAGGAAGCACTGAAATTGCGATTTTTTCCTTTTACTCTCCGGGGGAAAGCAAGGCAGTGGTTTAGTTCACTAAACCGGGATTCCATCACCACTAGGACCCAGATGGCGGAGACTTTCCTGGACTATTATTTCCCACCATCGAAAACTGCCAAGTTGAGAAATGATATCACATCATTCATCCAACTAGATCACGAGCCCCTACATGAAGCATGGATTAGATTTAAGGATCTTCTTAGGAGGTGTCCACATCACTAAATGCCTAATTGGCTGCAAGTTTCCACCTTTTATAACGGACTTGACTATGTAACTCGGCAGACAATTGATGCTGCGGCTGGGGGCACTTTAAATGTGAAAACGCCGGAGGAGTCGTTGAGTTTGTTTGAGAACATGGCCAAAAATAATCACCAATGGAGCCATGGTAGACAAAAGCACAAGGCAGCGGGCATTTATGAAGTCGATTTGATGACAGGAATTGCAGCAAAGGTAGATGCACTCGCTTCAAAAGTTGAAGGGATGGCTCTATCTCAACCATACCAATATTGCTCAATTGAACCTCATTCCAACAATGTGGTATCTGAAGTGACAGAACGTGTTGAGTATGTAGGGAATCCCACAATACTACAGAACAATCCCTATAGCAACACTTATAATCCAGGATGGCATAATCATCCCAATTTCTCCTGGAGTAATCAGCAATCTCAAAGGAGTAATGCACCTGCTCCAGGATTCCAAAGACCAACTCCACCTCCTGTCCAAGAGAAGAAATCTAACCTTGAGGATATGATTGCAAAGTTCATTCAAGCGTTAGAGCAACGCCATCAATCCACTGAGGCCGCTCTAAGGAATCATGAGCTTCAATCCACAACTTAGGAGAACCAGATGGGGCAGATTTCTAAAGCGCTTGCTGAGCGACCGCAAGGGTCTCTTCCTGGAAATACAGAGACCAACCTAAGGGAACACGTGAAGGTAGTAACTCTTAGGAGTGGAAAGGAAGTGAAATCAGACAAGTGTGGGGAAACCTCTCTTAGTAGGAAGGGGAAGGAGACTGTTGATAAAGGCGAAACTACTGAGAAAGCAGAAAAGGGCAGAGTTATAGAGGAAAGAAAAAAAAACTTGGAAACTGAGAAGACACCTATCGTCCAGCCCTATAAACCCCCATTGCCATATCCTGCTAGGCTGCGGAACGACAAGGATCGGGAACATTTCGGTAAGTTTTTGGATGTGTTCAAACAGTTACATATCAACTTACCACTTGTGGAAGCCCTTTCTCAGATGCCCCGGTGTGCCAAGTTCTTGAAAGATTTACTATCTAATAAGAGAAAGATGGAATAGATCTCCACTGCAACAGTTGGTGCGAGTTGTTCTGCAATTTTACTAAACAAGCTTCCAAAGAAATTGAAAGACCCAGGAAGTTTCACCATACCATGTTCCATTGGTAATTTACCCGTAGAAAAAGCATTAGCAGATCTAGGGGCTAGCATAAACTTGATTCCATATTCCCTTTTTCAAAAGCTGGGATTAGGTGAGCCAAAGCCTACACGGATGAGCCTTCAATTGGCAGATCGATCAGTGAAGTTTCCTAGAGGGGTTATTGAAGATGTGTTAGTAAAAGTAGAAACTTTTATCTTCCGGTTGATTTTGTGATCTTGGACATGGATGTCGACACTGACGTTCCTTTGATCTTGGGACGCCCCTTTTTAGCCACAGCCCGAGCAAACATTGATGTGGCTGAGGGCCGATTAGTGCTGCGCATTAGGGGAGACGAGTTAGTGATACAAACCCCAGCTGTGATGAAGAAATCGGTAGATTCTGATGATACTTGTTATGCAATTGCTGCAGCTGATACCGTTGTGGACGATATCTTATGCAAGGATCCATTAGAGTTGAGTTTGAGAGTATGCAATATTGAAGAGACAGAAGATGGTGTAATACAAGAAATGTTGACTCATCTTGATGGCAAAGATGAACTTGGAATAACAACAGAGAGGGAGAATATTGATGCAGGAGATTTTACCAGATTGAAGCCCTCTATTGAAGATCCTGGTTAAGTTCATCATTTATTCTTTTGGTCGAGCCAACGACGTTAAACAAAAGCGCTGGCTGGGAGGCAACCCATGCATCTATTAGGTTAGTTTTTCTTTTCTTTTTACTGTCATCATCATTGCATTTGTTAGTGGTAGTTCGGCAAGTAAGATTTTAACAAATAGGGTACGATATGGTCTAATTCACACCAAAGGGTACGGGCATTTGTGAAAAGTGTTTTAGTCCAGGGGATGACACGGTTATAGGCACGTCCATGCCACAAGCCGTGCCACGAGGTAAGAATTTTTTTTCTTATATAGAGCAGTAGATAGCACGGTTACAGGCACGGCTAAGTCACAAGCCGTGCCATAAGCCGTGCCAGAAGATAAGACTTTTTCTTGCTCTTTTAATTAGATCAGTGGATAGCACGGCTAGTGAAACGCCCAGATTTTAAGCCGTGTCGTCAATAACCTTTTAGGGCTCGCACGTTTCAAGACATAAAACCTCTTCCCTTCATTTCTCTCTTCATTCCCACATCACCTCTCTCTGCGTCTTCGTTCTTTCTCCTTCCCTCTCTGTTGAAGAACGTCATTCATCACTCTGTCCAGATTTCTCCAGCGTGGTGTAGTCAAAATGCCGAGGACTAAGACCATGGCATGCAAAAACGCCCAACCCCGTTCAACTGGTGGTTCCTCTAGGTCCACCCGACGGTATCCTCCTAACTTGCGGAGCGAGGACGAAGGTAAATATGATATGGTGCGCGAAAAGAAGACATTTATGCCTAATGTAGTAGTTGATTGGGAAGTGCTAGCTAAGTATGGGTTAGTGGAACGATTTGATTATTTCTTGAACGATCCCGCTTGGAAGGCACTTCTGAGCATTGAGGAGGACGTGTACTCTTCGCTAAGTTATGATTTTGTAGCTACATTCAAACTTAGTTTTGGCCGGCATACCCAACTTGATAATGTGGTCTCCTTCTACTGCCAAGGGAGTTACCACCGTGTTGAAATGAGAAACTTTATCAAGTGTTTGGGTATTTATGACGAGGAGTTTATCAACTCCGATGAATTTGCGCAGCTTCCTGATGCCTTTCCTAGGGGCTTACTGCAGCATGGAGTGTGGAATAGTATGGGAACCGGTAGATATGACCCTTCCAAATCAAAGGGGAGCCATTTAAGGGATCCTGCCGTGCGTGTACTCCATTACATTCTGGCCCGCTCAACAACTGGTAGAGGTGATTCTCAAGGGGTTGTGAATGCTTCAGACCTGTACCAGCTATGGAGTATGATTACAAGTACTCGAGTTAATGTCGGATTAGCAGCTGTTTGGTGTTTGAAAAAACAATGCGATCTGGGGCACCATAAGGTTTTTGTCGGCTCTTGGATTACTCGTATTCTGAAAAACTACGGTGTTTTTCCAACCCGGGCTCCCAGGGACAGTTGTGGAAGGAGCACCTCTCTCCCCGAGAGTGTTTTGCGGAGGTGGAGGTTTCACATACTAGATGTGTCTGCCGACTAACAAGAGCCAGAGATAGAACCCGAGCAGGGTGAGGAGCAAGAGCAAGCTCGAGAGCAGGCCGGACCAAACCAGGAGCTTGCAGATTCGGTAAAGAGATTGACTGCAGATTTGGAAGAAATCAAAAGAGAACAAGCCAGGCAGTCAAAACGGGTGAAAGGCTTAAAGAGTTATTTAGTCACTTGTTTATCCCGTATTGGTGAGAAATTGGGGGTAGATCTTCCCCCATGTGGTGGCTCTAGCGATGAGGACCTCGCATCACGAGCTACTTGGGTGGTTTCTGGAGGAGATCGTCACTCAAGTGGTGCCTATGATACCGGTTTTCATGTTGGAGAATCTTCGGGTGCAGCTTTCATGGCCCGACATGGAAGTCCCGTAGTTGCGACTGCTGAAGCGAGCAATCAGCAGAATACGGAGGTGATTGGATCTGATTCTCCTCGCCGATCGGGCACTGTACCATTGCCTTCAGATGATGACTTCAGCAGCTGACCTCGCGAGTGGATCGATGGAAGTTGAACCCGGGAGATTTGCACCATTATATAGAATAGCCGTCTTACTTTTGTTTTTACTGTCCTGATTTGTATGATTCTGGAAAACTGACCAACCACTAATGTTTGAAATAGAAAATGCTGATGATAGTTAGCTTTATGTTCAGTCGATTATGTGTTTCTTTCGTTTTGTTTTGTTTTCTTTGTTGTTTTGTTGTTATTGTTATGAGATACAGGCTTTCAAAGTACACCGACCCGTTACGTTTAGCAGAGGTTCTCATGACTCCACTTGTTCGTCGCTTGACTTTCTGTTAACGATCTGCGCTGTAAAAGAATTCAGGGAAGTTTTTCGTTTTCCTTTTGTTTTATTTTTGCTTATATTCTTTGCTTCCCTTTATGCATTTCATGAGGACATTAGGGACAATGTCTATTATAAGTGTGGGGAAGGGGGTTAGGAAAACGAAACTTGTACGAAACTAGGATACAAGGGTTATGCAATCAAAAATGTAATTTCCTCTTAATTAAGGTATAATCGATGATGACTTTTGACAATCAAGAACTGCTGAGATTTGTTTATACCTCTGTAGAATATCTTTAACAATTTTTATTCTCTTATTATGTATTAGAGATACGTTGCTAAAATTACAAGATGAAATCCAAGTGAAGTAAACTTACTTGTCATTTAACCTTTACTTCCGGGAAGTGAGATTGGATTAAGGTCACTAGTGAGTTTAGTATGCCCTTCTTTTTGCCCAGTAGGTAAGCTATATAACTTGGAGTGAAGGCGTAAATGATACTTGTAACTTGGTGATTTAAAAAAAAAATAATAATAATAATAATAAATAAATAAATAGTTCAGAAGTGGGCCTCATAGACTCGAGTAATTAAGCCTGAGGGATGCCTTTTTTAGGGAATAACATCTATTGACTCGGGTGACGAACTTGGGATCAATGGCTGAAAGCTCGCCACAAGGGTCATGAGAAAAGTCTGAGAAAAATGAACTTAAAAGAGCTTATATAAATGATAGTTGATTGATTGAGATGGTAGAGGTTCGAAGGGGTATTTTTAAAACCTAGTAGCCTAAGATCGCCTGGTCTGGGACTTACTGACCAAGGAAACCGTCTTAATTAATTAAGTAATTGAGTTAACTAGACTCGAACAAGTAAATCCGAGGGACGCCTTCTACGCTGAGGGAATAACGTCTGTTAACTCGAGTGATGAACTCAGGATTATCGATCGAAAGTTTGTTACATGGGTCGATTAACTTAGTTAAGTGCTTCAATGGTAAAGGAATTGGACGAAACAGAAAAGGAAGAGCTAGGAGACAAGTGGATACAACATGCCTTTAGTCCCTGTTGTGTTGCTTACAACAGTGGTTAAAAGGATGGTATACTTTATTTTACTAGTATC
Organism: Laguncularia racemosa; assembly: GCA_037954665.1. NCBI lineage: Eukaryota > Viridiplantae > Streptophyta > Magnoliopsida > Myrtales > Combretaceae > Laguncularia > Laguncularia racemosa. The sequence goes on along the minus strand of JBBMOL010000206.1, from coordinate 1,097,513 downwards.
GATCTTGTGACAATTCTGACTCTAGGAATTTTAGTTTAAATGATAAGGGTAAAAGTTTGATTCACTTGGATTAGCTTTGGGAATTTTAGTATTTGTATTTTGTATACAACAAATGGTAAGACTGAGTAAAGATTATCAATGATTAAGATGTAGCATGAAATCGATGATGCTGAAATATCTTCTTAATTGCGGGAACTTATGAGAACTGGTCCTTTGGGTTTTCTTAATCCGTGTTTGCTTGAGGACAAGCAAAACCTTAAGTGTGGGGAAATTTGATAAGAGTAAATTAACCCTGGTAAATCATGGGCATTAATGATGAATTTGTATAATCTTTTGAATAAAATTAATACGGATTCGGTATTTAACAGATAAATATATGTTTCAGGGTATAATACCAAAGAGAAGGAGAAAGATCACAAAAGGAGCATAATTGAAGCTAAAAAGATCAAGTTAAAGTTACTCATGGACAACACGTGGAAGGCCACGGCCGTGTCATGAACCGTGGGCGCACCTGAAGATGAAAGCATCACTTGGAAAGGAAGCACGACTTGTGATATGGGTGTGTTTGAAGCCGTGGCATACGCTGTGAAGACGTGGAAAACTCCAGAACTTGGCACAGGTTATAGTCTAGCCGTGCTTCTAGCCGTGTTGCTACCAGTGCTGCTAGCCGTGTTCCTAGCCGTGTTCCTAGCCGTGCCAAACACTGAGCAAGATTGAGGAGTTACATATTTTCGACCAGAGGGAGACACGGTTTGAAATCTGGCCGTGCCGTTAGGCGTGCCAGGCGACCGTTATTCACTTGACGAGATTCACTTGGAAAAGGAAAGATAGAATCGTATCTTTCCAGTTAAAGATGCTCAGCCATGCCTCAAGAAGTATAAATGGAACAACCTTAATGAGAAAAGGGAGGAGGCGGCATGAGAGAAACCCTAGAGAAGAGAAGCTGCTGCCAGGAGCTGTTGCCATAATAGTTTCGGATTGGAAGCCAAGATATTTCGTGTTCGAATTTTCTTTATTGACTCAATTATTTTATGTTTTGCTTTTCTTATTAGATTCATGAGTGGCTAATTGTTTCATACCCGTTCCCTTGAGAAACCCCTGAGTATCATGTGACAGAATTGTTGACGTTCAATAATTTAATTCTATTCTTTGAGTTTGTTCATGTTGCAATTATAGTTTATTCATCTTGATATGTGCACAATATTAGGATGGAATTATATCTCTGTTATTAAGATTGAGAAATCGGTAATAGAGTAGATCTTGCATGAATAAAAAGATACCTTGTAATCCTAGAGATAGGTTATAGGAGGTCTTCTGTATTGAACGAGGTCATTGCGGTCTGGTTCAATTGAGAGTCCTAGGATCCTAACGCAATCTTGATTATGTTAATTGAAGAGAGATCTTAATTGGCTTAATTAGGATTAGGGATTATTGATCTTGAGAAAGACTCTAATCTAGTGTAAGAAACTCCGCAGATCAAAGTTTGGATATTAATCATTGGATAGTGTGGAATTGAGTAAAAGCTACATGAGAATTAGGAGTGGATCTTCGACAGGGTATGTTTAGATCATTGAATTAATTAAGGGAGTGTTTGATTACATTTACTTTGTTCATTTTATTTGTTTCTTTCAGGTTTAGGCAATAATTAGGATAGTTGAGATCATCAATAGTGAGAAGTTAGATAGTAGGAGAATCGTTAGTACTAGTACTTATAAGTCTTCGTGGGATCGATACCTATACTCCTATGCTATACTGCTAGTCGATAGGTACACTTGCCTAAGAACTGATCGTAAGCCAGGATTGAGTAGAGGTTTAAACTTTTTAGAACGGTCAGATCGTCCCATTACCCCTCCTCTTGAAAAGGATTTGTCCTCAAATCGTCACCTACATCAAAAGGACTCAGATCAATAACATTAAATGTGGCACTTACTTGATACTCACCAGGCAAATCTATCGTGTATGCATTGTCATTGATGCTCAAGAACTTGAAATGGTCCATCGCCTCTAGGAAGTAGTTTAGATCGACGCTGCACGGGAAACCGCTCTTTGCGCATGTGAACCCAAACCTAATCTCCGGGTTCAAAAACAGCTTGTTGACGACCCTTGTTGGCTTGTTTCACATACTGCTCTGTTCGTCGCTCAATGTTCAGCCTTGCCTTCTCATGGATCTGTTTAACAAATTCGGCCTTCTTCGTGCCATCTAAATTAACATACTCAGAAATAGGCAAAGGTGATAAATCCAAAGGAGTTAGTGGATTAAAACCATACACAATTTCAAAAGGAGAAAATTTAGTAGCAGAATGCACTATACGGTTATAAGCAAATTCAACATGCGGCAAACAATCCTCCCAACTCTTAATATTCCTTTTAATTACAGCCTTCAACAAAGTAGATAAAGTTCAATTCACTACCTTAGTTTGACCGTCAGTCTTTGGATGACAAGTAGTAGAAAACAATAACTTAGTTCCTAACTTAGCCCACAAGGTCTTCCAAAAGTAGCTTAAGAACTTAGCATCCCTATCTGATACAATTGTTCTAGGCATACCATGCAATCGCACAACTTCCCTAAAGAATAAATTAGCAATATTACAAGCATCATCTGTTTTGTGACAAGGAATGAAGTGTGCCATTTTAGAGAATCTATCAACAACTACAAAAATAGAATCCCGACCATGTCTAGACCTGGGTAATCCTAACACAAAGTCCATAGAAACATCTACCCACGCTCATGAGGAATGGGAAGTGGGGTGTAAAGCCTTTGAGGTTGGACTCTAGATTTCGCTTGCCTACACGTGACACATCGCTCAAAAATCCTCTCAACATCTCATTTCATATGAGGCCAATAGAAGTGTTCCTGCAATACCCCTAATGTTTTAGCTACGCCAAAGTGTCCCATTAACTTCCTCTATGAGACTCCCTCACTAGTAATTCTCTTAAGGAGCAAATTGGAATGCACAGTTTACTCTCCCTAAACAAGAATCCTTCATGTTTATAAAATTTTCCATGCCCACTCTTCTCACAATACACATACTCCTCACAAAAATCTCGATCAGCAGCATATAACTCCTTAATGTGCTCAAAACCAAGCAGTCTAGAACTAAGAGTAGAGATAAGAGTATACCTTCTAGATAGTGCATCAGCAACGACATTCTCTTTACCTTGCTTGTAGTGGATAACATATGGAAATGTTTCGATGAACTCCACCCAACGAGCATGCCTTTTATTCAGCTTGTGTTGCCCCTTCAAGTACTTCAAGGATTCATGATCAGTGTGGATCACGAACTCTTTCGGCCAAAGGTAATGTTGCCACGTCTCCAGGGCTCGAACCAATGCATATAGCTCCTTGTTTTAAGTAGGGTAATTCAAGGTTTCCCCACTTAGCTTCTCGCTAAAGAATGCAATCGGTCTTCTCTCCTGCATAAGCACTGCTCCAATACCTAATCCTGAAGCATCACACTCAATTTCAAACGCTTTAGCAAAGTTAGGTAAAGCAAGTAACGGCGCCTAAGTCAGCTTATTTTTAAGCGTCTGAAAGGTCTTCTCTTGTTGCTCTCCTAGCTGAACCCCACGTTCTTCTTAATTACCTCAGTAAGTGGTGCTGCAATGGTGCTGAAATCCTTCACAAATCTCCTGTAAAAACTCTTTAGTCCATGGAAACTCCGCACATTATTTACATTGGTTGGACTAGGCCATTCTTGGATCGCATGAACCTTTTCTTCATCAACCTGTATTCCCTGTGCACTAACAACAAAACCAAGAAACACAAGTTTGTCTGTGCAAAAAGTGCACTTCTTGAGGTTAGCATATAATTGTTCCTTTCGAAGCACTTCTAAAACATCTCTCAAGTGAGACATATGATCTTCCAAACTCTTGCTGGAAATAAGAATATCATCAAAATAGACAACCACAAATTTTGCAATAAAAGTCCTCAAAACATGGTTCATAAGTCTCATAAAAGTACTAGGTGCATTAGTTAAACCGAAAGGCATTACTAACCACTCATACAATCCATATTTTGTCTTAAATGAAGTTTTCCATTCATCACCTTCTTTCATTCTAATTTGGTGATATCCACTTTTCAAATCAATTTTGGAAAAGACACTAGACCCATGTAAGTCATCTAACATGTCATCTAAGCGAGGAATGGGATGACGATACTTTATCGTAATGTTGTTGATGGCGCGACAGTCAACACACATTCTCTATGTCCCATCCTTCTTAGGCACCAAAATCACAGGCACTGCACATGGACTCATGCTCTGTCTCACGTACCCCTTCTCCATTAGTTCATCGACCTGCCTTTGGAGTTCCTTTGTCTCCTCCGGATTGCTCCTATAAGCTGGTTTGTTTGGAATCGATGCTCCGGGCATAAGGTCAATCTGGTGCTCAATACCACGAATAGGTGGTAATCCCTTTGGAATCTCTTCAAGGAAGACATCTTCAAAGTCCTGCACAAGAGACACAACCACACTAGGCAAAGAGTTAGATAGTTTGTTAGTAGTCAAACATGTTTCTTTAAAAACCAGTAACAACATAGGTTACCTCATCACTAACGCTTTCCTTACTACACTCGCTCTTGCCACACAACTCTCCTTTTGCAAGGCTGCCCTCTCCTTTTCACTCACCACCAAAGTTGATCCCCCTTCAACTTAGCCTCTCACACTCTTTCCAGCCTTCCTCTCTTTTTCCTTTTGATCTTGACTTTTATATTCCTTTTCTTTCTCATTGTCTTTTGCTCTCTCACTCTCCCTCTACTTTTCACTCACCTTATGTTTTGCAAAAGACTGTTGTAGCTACAACTGGTCCTCATACACCTGTTTGGGTGTTAACGGTTTAAGATTAAAGCTTTTCCTCTAGTGAACAAGCGTATACTTGTTAGAAAAACCATCATGAACAACCTTCCTATCAAATTGCCATGGCCTCCCCAACAACACATGACATGCTTGCATTGGCACCACATCACATAACACCTCATCCTCATACCTACCAATGCGAAAACCAATCAATGCTTGCCTACTCACCTTAGTCACTCCACTATCATTCAACCACGGCAATTTATATGGACTAGGGTGTCTAACAGTTTTGAGCCCAGCCTCTCAACAATAAAATTACTCACTACATTGGTGCAACTCCCTCCATCAATGATCAAACTACAAATGTGATCTCCTAAATAACATCTAGTATGAAATATATTCTCTCTTTGCACCTCCTCTTCTTCCTTCACCTGTACATTCAATGCTCGCTTCACTACTGCCACTAGCCTTCCCATTGCAGGCACCTCATCATCACTAGCATCCTCTAATGGAGGCATATCATCTTCTTCACTATCCCCCTCAGTCTCATACTCACCATCATCACGTAAAATCATCACACGCCTATTTGGACATTGACTAGCAATATGGCCTCTACCTTGGCATTTAAAACATCTAATGTCATGATTTCTAGAAGTAGAAGATTCAGGGTTACCTTGGTTACCAGGAGTAGAACCCGCTTGCCTCAGCTCCCCTTTTGGTTTGGTGGGTAAAGGCTTTTCTTCTTTCTTCCATTGGTTGGTCTTCCAAGTGGATGAACCATTACCCTGTGGAAACCGTGCATTACTACTACCTTTCCTCTTGTGCTGGTTCTCAACCTTTATAGCCATGTGAACCATATCCTCCAATTCTACATAATGCTGCAATTCAACCACATTTTGGATTTCTCTATTTAACCCCGCAAGAAACCTAGCCATTGTAGCCTCTCTATCCGCCTCTACATTTACCCTAATCATAGTGATGTGCCTAAACACACTTAAAAGAACATCCAAAAGACTTAAGAATAACTATCTCAAGTCAAGGCAAAATCGGATCCAAAAATGGTACTTTTCCAATGAACCCTAATGATGAAAGGATGAAATTCAAACAACCAATGATATAATCAGAATACTTCAATGAAAATTCCTTCTAATAACACTCTAATTTCATGTAATCCACGCAAATGAAGCCTCAATTTGACAAAGAAAAACCGTAACAAAACAATCCCTTTTCCAAAATCGAAGAACACGTTAACAAGGGAAATCCTCAAGAAGAATCGAATCAATATGATAATTCCTTCAAATAAGCATAAGAATTCGTGAATACAAGAAGTAATTCTGACCAAGAACTATCTCAAATCATCCCTAGATATGACACACTAGAGAAGAAAAGAAATCACAACAAAATGAAATTGATATAACTCACAATTTCAAGATGTTGCACTCGCCACAATTTCAACTTCTTGGGATTGAAATTGATAAGAGAATTTGGAATTAGGAAAACCCTAAGCCCTCTCACGAAATGTGAAGTGTTTGTTCTACAAAATAAGCCTCCTCAAACCCTCTCTTAAGCAAGTATTTATACTTGCTACTCCTAGGGTTAAAAAGCGCTCAAAATCACAAGTTTGCCACTTTTAAGGTGGCTAGCCCTAAATGAAGTTTACAAGGAAATAAAAGTGTCCCAAAACCAAATACAACCAAAAATAGTTCATAAAAGTGTAAATATATAAAAGAAATGGTCTTCAAGATGCCGGTCTTCTATAGGATCCATCGGCCCAACTCATCGCCGGTTCAGGTCGGTCCATAGATAACCCACAATTTGAGTCTGAGGGAGTTTGTCCATTGCCCTATAGAATATGATAAGTGTGCCTGTTGGAAAACACAATACAAGAATAATAGAAAAGAGGTTAATATATAAATAATTCCGGGGTCGATCTGCTCAAAATGGGCCCTCAACGCCAAGATTTGAAATCCTTCAGTTCTTGCCCTAATGATAGGTCTTGTCGGATTTTTATTCCTATCATCTCCTCGGGCCTCAAAAATATTTGTCCTCAAATCTAGTAGATCAAATGCAGTAGAGACTTTTTTTCCTCCTAGCAAGTCACCTGAAGAAATATCTTTGCAGAATCCCAATATCTGAAATACTACAGGTGGTGATTGTCTTCCCTCCTCCATTTCAGGATGTATCTCTTCTGCAACACAAATAATGACCCATTATCCACTAAAGTTACCCCTGTATCAACCTGTTCCATTGAAATTGTTTCCTCTTTTTCTAACTCATCTGTATGCTGCTGATCCTCATGGTCTTCTAATGGTTGGCCCAACTGCTTATTACCCTCTAAAACCTCTAAAGGTGAACATAATTGTCTCTGAACAGTCTGGCTCTTTGGTGGTCTGCTCGTCTGACTATGATCATCAGGATCCTCTGAAGGTTGGCACATCGGTGTCTGACAAATTTTATGCTCTAAGGGTTGGCTCGTGTCACTAGAGCCCTATAGAACCTTTGAAGGTTGGCATACTTGCGTCTGCACAATTTGGTCCTCCCAGTCTAGGTAATCATCTGCGGAACCCCTACCATCAAATGAAGGCATCTGTAGCTTCGCACACTCTGGTCCTCGAGGTGGTCTAAATTCCCAGTCCGAATATGGATTAAGCCCAAAATTATCATCTCTATCTTCCCTAAGAGCATGGTAATCTCCCTTTACTCTAAGTGGTGCCATAAGGTTTATCACAGGTGGTGGTGGCAATGTCATCTTATCAATCCTTGTTGCTAATGTGGCAACAAGTGTGGAAAGGTCCCGAAGTTGTTCATCTAGAGTTCTTCCATTTGTATTTCGACGACTTGGTCTACTACCCACTTGGCTATTGGCCTCATTGCCAATGTACCCATTTACACTATCATATGACATGTTTGTGGATGCGATTTATCTAAAGTACAAATGTAATCTCAAATAATTTGTAGCACACTCCCTTCACTTCACCACATCACGGTAACAAGTTTGTATAACAACACACACACTTATACACCCACAGTGCAACAAGTCACCAATGCAATAAATACTTTTTATCACTTCAAGTATATTAGAATAATTGAAGCACAAATTAATACTTCCAACTAGTTAAGATATCGAATTCAACTAAGCAAGTGTTTAAGTAATAATACTCAATAACTTCCACATTTAAATGCTTCTATTTGAATTTCAAACTTCACCACTTAACTTTCCTTTCTTGCTAAAGTTTTACACCCACAATGAGTCTTAATGTGCAGTACCTTGCACTACACAAAACTCTACAAATTTACACCACCACACACACCTTCAATCACGGTGCACTCACTCCACCAATAACTCCACGGCAACAACACAAACAACAACAACAATTAAGATGTATCACTTCCACGGCAGCAACAAGGCGAATAATGATTACAAGTAGTCTTCAACTTCCATGGCAAATAATGAAGACAAAAGATTAATAAGTAGCTTTCCCAAAATGAATTCCGAATCCCACTATAGGCAGCAACTTTCAATTTGAAATTCAAATAACTTCACTTATTGCAAGCCTTCCTCAATTGGTAACAATGAATTCAAATTCAAATAGCAATCATTAACTCCCACAACTTAATTGCATATGATTTGAATTCAAATAATTCCTTACTAACCAAACATAATGTAATCTGCAAATTTTACTTCACAAATTCAGAATTACACAATGGAATTCAAACAACAAACTTCACAACTCCTCACGCCACAAGCTACTTCACGGCAACAATTGGTAAGTTTCACAATTTCAAAAAAATTTGCTAAAGTAACTTCACTTTGTACTTCTGCTCTTCCACGTGAATTATTTTCCACAAAGTGATATAATAACCTTCCCAAATCAACTCCAACAACCAGCAAATCAATTCCCAATCCAAAACAATTTCGCAATATCAAACAACAACAACACAATTTCAGTTTTCACTTGATCAACCCTATTTGATGATCACTTCCACGAAATTGAATACAACCAATTCCCTTCTCTCAACAAGAGCTCTGATACCAAAAGGATGATGTGACTAAACACACTTAAAAGCACATCCAAAAGACTTAAGAATAACTATCTCAAGTCAAGGCAAAATCGGATCCAAAAATGGTACTTTTCGAATGAACCTAATGATGAAAGGATGAAATTCAAACAACCAATGATATAATCAGAATACATCAATGAAAATTCCTTCTAACAACACTCTAATTTCATGTAATCCACGCAAATGAAGCCTCAATTTGACAAAGAAAAACCGTAACAAAACAATCCCTTTTCCAAAATCGAAGAACACGTTAACAAGGGAAATCCTCAAGAAGAATCGGATCAATATGATAATTCCTTCAAATAAGCATAAGAATTCGTGAATACAAGAAGTAATTCTGACCAAGAACTATCTCAAATCATCCCTAGATATGACACACTAGAGAAGAAAAGAAATCACAACAAAATGAAATTGATATAACTCAAAATTTCAAGATGTTGCACTCGCCACAATTTCAACTTCTTGGGATTGAAATTGATAAGAGAATTTGGAATTAGGAAAACCCTAAGCCCTCTCACGAAATGTGAAGTGTTTGTTCTGCAAAATAAGCCTCCTCAAACCCTCTCTTAAGCAAGTATTTACACTTGCTACTCCTAGGGTTAAAAAGTGCTCAAAATTACAAGTTTGCCACTTTTAAGGTGGCTAGCCCTAAATGAAGTTTACAAGGAAATAAAAGTGTCCCAAAACCAAATACAACCAAAAATAGTTCATAAAAGTGTAAATATATAAAAGAAATGGTCTTCAAGATGCCGGTCTTCTATAGGATCCATCGGCCCAACTCATCGCCGGTTCAGGTCGGTCCATAGATAACCCACAATTTGAGTCTGAGGGAGTTTGTCCATTGCCCTATAGAATATGATAAGTGTGCTGTTGGAAAACACAATACAAGAATAATAGAAAAGAGGTTAATATATAAATAATTCCGGGGTCGATCTGCTCAAAATGGGCCCTCAACGCCAAGATTTGAAATCCTTCAGTTCTTGCCCTAATGATAGGTCTTGTCGGATTTTTATTCCTATCATCTCCTCGGGCCTCAAAAATATTTGTCCTCAAATCTAGTAGATCAAATGCAGTAGAGACTTTGTTTCCTCCTAGCAAGTCACCTGAAGAAATATCTTTGCAGAATCCCAATATCTGAAATACTACAGGTGGTGATTGTCTTCCCTCCTCCATTTCCAGGATGTATCTCTTCTGCAACACAAATAATGACCCATTATCCACTAAAGTTACCCCTGTATCAACCTGTTCCATTGAAATTGTTTCCTCTTTTTCTAACTCATCTGTATGCTGCTGATCCTCATGGTCTTCTAATGGTTGGCCCAACTGCTTATTACCCTCTAAAACCTCTAAAGGTGAACATAATTGTCTCTGAACAGTCTGGCTCTTTGGTGGTCTGCTCGTCTGACTATGATCATCAGGATCCTCTGAAGGTTGGCACATCGGTGTCTGACAAATTTTATGCTCTAAGGGTTGGCTCGTGTCACTAGAGCCCTATAGAAACTTTGAAGGTTGGCATACTTGCGTCTGCACAATTTGGTCCTCCCAGTCTAGGTAATATTTGCGGAACCCCTACCATCAAATGAAGGCATCTGTAGCTTCGCACACTCTGGTCCTCGAGGTGGTCTAAATTCCCAGTCCGAATATGGATTAAGCCCAAAATTATCATCTCTATCTTCCCTAAGAGCATGGTAATCTCCCTTTACTCTAAGTGGTGCCATAAGGTTTATCACAGGTGGTGGTGGCAATGTCATCTTATCAATCCTTGTTGCTAATGTGGCAACAAGTGTGGAAAGGTCCCGAAGTTGTTCATCTAGAGTTCTTCCATTTGTATTTCGACGACTTGGTCTACTACCCACTTGGCTATTGGCCTCATTGCCAATGTACCAATTTACACTATCATATGACATGTTTGTGGATGCGATTTATCTAAAGTACAAATTTAATCTCAAATAATTTGTAGCACACTCCCTTCACTTCACCACATCACGGTAACAAGTTTGTATAACAACACACACACTTATACACCCACAGTGCAACAAGTCACCAATGCAATAAATACTTTTTATCACTTCAAGTATATTAGAATAATTGAAGCACAAATTAATACTTCCAACTAGTTAAGATATCGAATTCAACTAAGCAAGTGTTTAAGTAATAATACTCAATAACTTCCACATTTAAATGCTTATATTTGAATTTCAAACTTCACCACTTAACTTTCCTTTCTTGCTAAAGTTTTACACCCACAATGAGTCTTAATGTGCAGTACCTTGCACTACACAAAACTCCACAAATTTACACCACCACACACACCTTCAATCACGGTGCACTCACTCCACCAATAACTCCACGGCAACAACACAAACAACAACAACAATTAAGATGTATCACTTCCACGGCAGCAACAAGGCGAATAATGATTACAAGTAGTCTTCAACTTCCATGGCAAATAATGAAGACAAAAGATTAATAAGTAGCTTTCCCAAAATGAATTCCGAATCCCACTATAGGCAGCAACTTTCAATTTGAAATTCAAATAACTTCACTTATTGCAAGCCTTCCTCAATTGGTAACAATGAATTCAAATTCAAATAGCAATCATTAACTCCCACAACTTAATTGCATATGATTTGAATTCAAATAATTCCTTACTAACCAAACATAATGTAATCTGCAAATTTTACTTCACAAATTCAGAATTACACAATGGAATTCAAACAACAAACTTCACAACTCCTCACGCCACAAGCTACTTCACGGCAACAATTGGTAAGTTTCACAATTTCAAAAAAATTTGCTAAAGTAACTTCACTTTGTACTTCTGCTCTTCCACGTGAATTATTTTCCACAAAGTGATATAATAACCTTCCCAAATCAACTCCAACAACCAGCAAATCAGATCCCAATCCAAAACAATTTCGTAATATCAAACAACAACAACAACACAATTTCAGTTTTCACTTGATCAACCCTATTTGATGATCACTTCCACGAAATTGAATACAACCAATTCCCTTCTCTCAACAAGAGCTCTGATACCAAAAGGATGATGTGCCTAAACACACTTAAAAGCACATCCAAAAGACTTAAGAATAACTATCTCAAGTCAAGGCAAAATCGGATCCAAAAATGGTACTTTTCAAATGAACCCTAATGATGAAAGGATGAAATTCATTCAACCAATGATATAATCAGAATACATCAATGAAAATTCCTTCTAACAACACTCTAATTTCATGTAATCCACGTAAATGAAGCCTCAATTTGACAAAGAAAAACCGTAACAAAACAATCCCTTTTCCAAAATCGAAGAACACGTTAACAAGGGAAATCCTCAAGAAGAATCGGATCAATATGATAATTCCTTCAAATAAGCATAAGAATTCGTGAATACAACAAGTAATTCTGACCAAGAACTATCTCAAATCATCCCTAGATATGACACACTAGAGAAGAAAAGAAATCACAACAAAATGAAATTGATATAACTCACAATTTCAAGATGTTGCACTCGCCACAATTTCAACTTCTTGGGATTGAAATTGATAAGTGAATTTGGAATTAGGAAAACCCTAAGCCCTCTCACGAAATGTGAAGTGTTTGTTCTGCAAAATAAGCCTCCTCAAACCCTCTCTTAAGCAAGTATTTATACTTGCTACTCCTAGGGTTAAAAAGTGCTCAAAATTACAAGTTTTCCACTTTTAAGGTGGCTAGCCCTAAATGAAGTTTACAAGGAAATAAAAGTGTCCCAAAACCAAATACAACCAAAAATAGTTCATAAAAGTGTAAATATATAAAAGAAATGGTCTTCAAGATGCCGGTCTTCTATAGGATCCATCGGCCCAACTCATCGCCGGTTTAGGTCGGTCCATAGATAACCCACAATTTGAGTCTGAGGGAGTTTGTCCATTGCCCTATAGAATATGATAAGTGTGCCTGTTGGAAAACACAATACAAGAATAATAGAAAAGAGGTTAATATATAAATAATTTCGGGGTCGATCTGCTCAAAATGGGCCCTCAACGCCAAGATTTGAAATCCTTAAGTTCTTGCCCTAATGATAGGTCTTGTCGGATTTTTATTCCTATCACATAGTGACTTCCATCTCCTTGAAATACTCATCCACACTTCGGCTTCCCTGCCTCAGAGTTTGCAACTTATTGTGCAATTCACGATAGTAATACGCAGGCACAAACCGCTTCTTCGTCACTCTTTTCATCTGTTCCCAAGACTCAATAGGTGGCTCGCCATTCTTTCTTCGATTCAACAGTAATTGATCCCACCACACTATAGCATAATTTGAAAACTCAATGGCAGCAAGTTTCACTTTCTTTCTCCCACTATAGTTATGACAATCAAACACCATCTCCACCTTTTTCTCCCACTCTAAGTACGCCTCAGGATCATTCTTCCCTTGGAAAGGTGGAATCTTCATCTTTATGCTACTTAATTGATCATCCTCTCTATTCCTATCTCCTCTATCTTCCCAATCCCTAGTTCCTCTATTCCGACCACTACATCCTCTATAACTCCCGACAGAAGGCCCATCAAAGTCATCATCCGACATTTCATCTCCACCCTTCGGTACTCTCCTAGAACGACTCTCCTTCTTACGCCCTCGGAATACGTTTGTGGATTGCTCTAGTCTTTGCTCTACCGTCTCATGATTTTGTTCCATTCCCTCTTGGAACATCCTCTTCATTTCTCCCCTCAACGCCTCAATTACTAACCTAGCATCAAACCTTCCCCTCTCACCTTCAGGAGAATGTTGTCTCAACATAGTCCCTGCAGAAAAGATTAGTACTAACACAAATATATATATATATAATTAAACCTCACGATACACTCCCTTACATGTTTTCGCTCAAATGATGATATCACACAGTCACTCGTGTATTCTCACAAACAATGATGATATTAACTCGCCAATTCCTCTTCTCAATTCTCTTGGAACTAACTCAAACTACACGAATTCCCTTCCGTAGAATTCAAAAAAAAATCTAGGGTTCGTAAATTTTCCTCTATTTTTCTATCCGATTTTTTTTTTTTGTCTTGGTTGTTGCTCTTGATCACGTTTTCCTTTTCTTTTCTTTTCTCTTCTTTTTTTTTTGTCGTGATTTTTACTCATTTTTTTTTTTTAACAATTGCCTAGTCGATATTACACTATCAAAAGACAATCAATACTATGAAATTGAATACGATAATTGATATGAACGATTGGAGTTAGGGTTTTTGATATTACCTTCCTCAACCGAACTTGATGTTTTGACAAACCAAAGCTCTGATACCAAACTGATACGAACCACGCCAACCCATGACGAAACCCAATACCAATACGTTCGGAAATGCGTTGCCTAAGACGCCCAAACACCTAAAGTGGAAACCGCGACCCGTTGTCTGTAAGCGAGATAAGAACCTTAGTATAAAAATGAAGACGCCACAATCGGGATGGAAGACCGATTGATAAGTCGGGATGAACGCCACGAAAATCAATCCGATAAGTTCGATTTAGTTCTTGAAGAGCCAAGAGAGGTGCCTCTCAAAAGTGTTTAATGTTCAAAGATGTAAATTTCTTAGTTGTTCTAAACCCTAGGAGCATTTATACTAGGGTTACAATTCGTGAAAAACAAGTCCAAAATGACGTAGCTTAGATAAGTTGCGTAAAAACACGAAACAGAAAAAGCTGGCCGGCAGGGGATACACGGCCGTGTACTTTGGCCGTGTATGATTCTGTGCCAATTCTTGTCTCCTTACACGGCCGTGCCTTTTAGCCATGTGTCTGGCCGTGTATGATTCTGTGCAATCTTGGAATTCCTACACGACCGTGCCATGAAAGTACATGCCCTTTTCCAACCCGTATCCGGTGTGACTTATATAAGAGCAAGGGTCTTCCCATGGTTGTTCCAATCTGTTCCAACTTCATGATTGCTCCAATCCTTTCCGGCTTCATGGACATCCATTATCAACTTGTTAAGTGCTTCCTTGAGTCGTTTCGCTCGACTTCTTGTGATCGGTCCAGGCGGCACTTCAAGAGGATCCACATTCCTTCTTCTGGCTTGACTCTCATCATGGATCTCATCACCTGGTAACCAAGGTAAACCTGATTCTTCTGCTCCTAGAAATCGTGACATTAACTGTTTTAAATGCCAAGGCAGAGGCCATATTGCTAGTCAATGTCCGAATAGGTGTGTTATGATTCTGCGTGATGATGGTGAGTATGAGACTGAGGGGGATAGTGAAGAGGATGATATGCCTCCATTGGAGGACGCTAGTGATGATGAGGAGCTTGCAGCAGGGAAGTTAGTGGTAGTAGTGAAGCGAGCTTTGAATGTGCTGGTGAAGGAAGAAGAGGAGGTGCAACGAGAGAATATCTTTCATACTAGATGTTATCTAGGTGATCATATTTGTAGTTTGATCATTGATGGGGGGAGTTGCATTAATGTGGTGAGTACTTTTATTGTCAAGAGGTTGGGAATCAAGACTATTAAACACTTTAGTCCACATAAATTGCAGTAGCTGAATGATAGTGGCGAGACTAAGGTGAGTAAGCAAGCCTTTATTGCTTTTCGCATCGGTAGGTATGAGGATGAGGTGTTATGCGATGTAGTGCCAATGCAGGCGTGCCATGTGTTGTTGGGAAGGCCATGGCAGTTTGATAGGAAGGTTGTTAATGATAGCTTTTCTAACAAGTATACACTTGTTCACCAGGGAAAAAGCTTTAATCTCAAGCCCTTAACACCTAAACAGGTGTATGAGGATCAGTTGCAACTACAACAATCTTTTGCAAAATATAAGGTGAGTGAAAAACAAAAGGAAAGTGAGAGAGCAAAAGACAACGAAAAAGAAAAGGAACACAAAAGTCGAAATCAAAAGGAAAAAGAGAGGAAGGCTGGAAAGAGCATGAGAGACCAAGTTGAAGGGGGATCAACTTTGGTGGTGAGTGAAAAGGAGAGTGCAGCCTTACAAAAGGAGAGTTGTGTGGCAAGAGCGAGTGTAGTGAGGAGAGCGTTAGTGATGAAGTGACCTATGTTGTTGCTAGTTTTTAAGGAAACTTGTTTGAATACTAACGAACTTTTTAACTCTTTGCCTAGTGTGGTTGTGTCTATTGTGCAGGACTTTGAAGATGTCTTCCCTGAGGAGATTCCAAAGGGGTTACCACCTATTCGTGGCAATTGAGCACCAGATCGACCTTGTACCCGGAGCATCTATTCTAAACAAACCAGCTTATAGGAGCAATCCAGAGGACACAAAGGAACTCCAAAGGTAGGTCAATGAATTAATGGAGAAGGGGTACGTGAGAGAAAGCATGAGCCCATGTGCAGTGCCTGTGATTTTGGTGCCTAAGAAAGAAGGGTCATGGAGAATGTGTGTTGATTGCTGCGCCATCAACAACATCACGATAAAGTATTGTCATCCCATTCCTCGCTTAGATGACATGTTAGATGAGTTACATGGGTCTAGTGTCTTTTCCAAAAGTGATTTGAAAAGCGGATATCACCAAATTAGAATGAAAGAAGGTAATGAATGGAAAATCGCATTTAAAACAAAATATGGATTATATAAGTGGTTAGTAATGCCTTTCGGTTTAACTAATGCACCTAGTACTTTTATGAGACTTATGAACCATGTTTTGAGTACTTTTATTGGCAAATTTGCGGTTGTCTATTTTGATGATATCCTCATTTACAGTAAGAGTTTAGAAGACCATATATCTCACTTGAGGAACGTTTTGGAAGTGCTTCGAAAGGATCAATTATATGCTAAACTCAAAAAGTGCACCTTTTACACAGACAAACTTGTGTTTCTTGGTTTTATTGTTAGCACACAGGGAATACAGGTTAATGAAGAAAAGATTCGTGCGATCCAAGAATGGCTTAGTCCAACTAATGTAAGTAATGTACGGAGTTTCCATGGACTAGCGAGCTTTTACAAGAGGTTTGTGAAGGATTTCAACACCATTGCAGCACCACTTACTGAGGTAATCAAGAAGAACGTGGGGTTTAGATGGGGAGAGCAACAAGAGAAGGCCTTTCAAACGCTTAAAAATAAGCTGACTCATGCGCCATTACTTGCTTTACCTAATTTCTCTAAAACTTTTGAAATTGAGTGTGATGCTTCAGGAATAGGTATTGGAGTAGTGCTCATGTAGGAGAGAAGACCAATTGCATTCTTTAGCGAGAAGCTAAGTGGGGTAACCTTGAACTACCCTACTTATGACAAGGAGTTATATGCATTGGTTCGCGCGCTGGAGACTTGGCAACACTATCTTTGGCCAAAAGTGTTCATGATCCACACTAATCATGAATCCTTGAAGTACTCGAAGGGACAACATAAACTAAACAAAAGGCATGCTCGTTGGGTGGAGTTCATCGAAACATTTCCCTATGTCATCCACTACAAGCAAGGTAAAGAGAATGTTGTTGCTAATGCACTTTCTAGAAGGTATGCTCTTATCTCTACTCTTAGTTCTAGACTGCTTGGTTTTGAGCACATTAAGGAATTGTATGCTGCTGATCGAGATTTTTGTGAAGAGTATGTGCATTGTGAGAAGAGTGGTCATGGTAAATTTTATAAGCATGAAGGATTCTTGTTTAGGGAGAATAAACTTTGCATTCCAAATTGTTCTTTAAGCGAATTATTAGTGAAGGAGTCTCGTGGGGGAGGTTTAATGTGACATTTTGGAGTAGCTAAAACCTTAGGGGTATTGCAGGAACGCTTCTATTGGCCTCACATGAAACAAGATGTTGAGAGGATTTGTGAGCGATGTGTCACTTGTAAGCAAGCAAAATCTAGAGTCCAACCTCATGGGCTTTATACCCCACTTCCCATTCCTCATGAGCCTTGGGTAGATATTTCCATGGATTTTGTGTTAGGATTACCTAGGTCTAGGCATGGTCGAGACTCTATTTTTGTAGTCGTCGATAGATTTTCTAAGATGGCACATTTCATTCCTTGTCACAAAACAGATGATGCTTGCAATATTGCTAATTTGTTCTTTAAGGAAGTCGTGAGATTGCATGGTATGCCTAGAACAATCGTATTGGATAGAGATGCTAAGTTCTTGAGCTACTTCTGGAAGACCCTGTAGGCTAAGTTAGGAACTAAGTTATTGTTTTCTATTACTTGTCATCCACAGACTGATGGTCAAATTGAGGTAGTAAATCGAACTTTATCTACTTTGTTAAGGGCAATCATTAAAAAGAACATTAAAAGTTGAGAGGATTGTTTGCCGCATGTTGAATTTGCCTATAATTGCACAATGCATTCTGCTACTAAGTTTACTCCTTTTGAAATTGTGTATGGTTTTAATCCACTAACTCCTTTGGATTTATCACCTTTGCCTATTTCTGAGTATGTTAATCTAGATGGTAAGAAGAAAGCAGAATTTGTTAAACAGATCCATGAGAAGGCAAGGTTAATCATTAAGCGAAGAATAGAGCAGTATGTGAAACAAGCCAACAAGGGTCGTCGACAAGTTGTTTTTGAACCTAGAGACTGGGTTTGAGTTCACATGCGCAAAGAGCGGTTTCCTATGCAGCGTCGATCTAAATTACTTCCTAGAGGCGATGGACCATTTCAAATTCTTGAACGCATCAATGATAATGCATACAAGATAGATTTGCCAAGTGAGTATCAAGTAAGTGCTACTTTTAATGTTACTGATCTGAGTCCTTTTGATGTAGGCGATGATTTGAGGACAAATCCTTTTCAAGAGGAGGGGAATGATGAGAGCCATGATGGGAGCCAAGCCAGAAGATGGAATGTGGATCCTCTTGAAGTGCCACCTGGACCGATCACAAGAACTCGAGCGAAACAATTCAAAGAAGCACTTAATGGGTTAATAAAGGATGTCCACGAAGCCAGAAAGGATTAGAGCAACCAGGAGAATGCACTTGCACTTGTACAAGTCATTCAAGGAGATAAAAGCATAAGAGGTCAAAGTTGCCAGCCTTAACAATGCTGGCCTGAGCATTGCCGGCCTTGACCCGGTGTCACCATTCGCGCATGACAGAAGGCTTATGCTGGCTTACTACGTCTTCGGCTTTTCTACCCGGCGTACATCCTACGCCGGCTACTACGTCGCCGGCTTTCATTCCCTGTTTGTTATTTTTCCGCGACTTTATGATGTTATGTTGTTTTGGGCTTTTATTATTACCAGTTGTAAACCCTAATATAAGCTTCTAGGGTTGAGAACAGAACATAGAACAAACATACAAGGTTGAATAACACATTTGGAGAGAATTCCTCTCTTGGTTCTCTAAAGAACTTCTCTTGAACTTATCGGATTTCTTTCGTGGCGTTCATCCCAACTTATCAATTGGTCTTTCATCCCGATTGTGGCGTCTACAGAATATACCAAGGTTCTTGCCTCACTAATAGGCAATGGGTCACAGTTCCACTTGTTTGTTTTTGGTATCTTCGGTTGCAAATTCCGAACGTATTGGTATTGGGTTTCGTTACACGTGGGCGTGGTTCGTATCAACAGAAGATAGAACTTTTGATACAACTTTGATTAATACAATTTGAGAGTATTCCTCTCTTGGTTCTCCAAAGAACTTCTCTTGAACTTATCGGATCTCTTCTGTGGCGTTCAAATCCGACTTATCAAACGGTCTTTCATCCCGATTGTGGCATCAATAGAATATACCAAGGTTCTTGCCTCATCTATAGGCAACAGGTCGCGGTTTCCACTTTGATTATTTGGCATCTTGGGTTGCAATTCCAAACGTATTGGTACACGTGGGTGTAGTTCGTATCAGTTTGGTATCAGAGCCTAGGTTTGTTAAACATCAGTTCGATTTGAGAAAGGTAACATCAAAACCCTAACTCCAATCGTTCATATCAGTTTCGTATTACCATTGCTTCATACTCAAGTCCATAGTATTAATTGTCTCTTGAGTAGTGTAGTTTCATTCTATCAATCTTGTTACAAAAAAAAAAAAGGAATGAAAACAAAAAAAAAAGAAGAACGAAAACAAAAAAAAAAAAACAAAGAAAAAAAAAAGGAAAATTCAAGCCTGGAGAGTTTGTTCTTGAATTCTTTGGAAGAATTTGGTGTAGTTTGGATTAGTTCCAAGAGAATTGAGAAGAGGGAATAGTGAGTTGATAACATCTCTGTTTGTGAGAATACACGAGTGATTGTGGGATATCCTTCTTTGAGTGAAACACGTGAGGGAGCGAATCGTGAGGTTTAATTCTATATATATTTGTGTTTGTACTAACCTTTCATTGCAAGAACTGTTATGGCAAAATTCTCCTAAAGGTGAGAGGGGGAGGTTTGATGCTAGGTTAGTAATTGAGGCATTGAGGAGTGAGATGAAGAGAATGTTTCAGGAGGGGATGGAACAAATTCATAAACGGTGGAGTAGAAACTGGAGCAATCTAAGAACGTCTTTCAAGGGCATAAGAGGGAGAGTTTGTCTAAAAGAGGATAAACGGATGGAGATGAAATTTCTAATGATGAGTTTGATGAACCTTCTATCGGGATTTATAGAGGTTATGGTGGTAGGAATAGAGGAACTAGGGATTGGGAAGATAGAGGAGATAGGAATAGAGAAGATAACCAATTGAGTAGTATAAAGATGAAGATTCCTCCTTTCCAAGGGAAGAATGATCCCGAGGCATACTTAGAATGGGATAAGAAGGTAGAGATGGTGTTTGATTGTCACAATTATAGTGGGAGAAAGAAATTGAAGCTTGCTGCCATTGGGTTTTCAGATTATGCCATTGTGTGGTAGGATCAACCGATGTTGAATAGGAGAAGGAATGGCGAACCACCCATTGAGTCTTGGGAAGAGGTGAAGAGGGTGATGAAGAAGCGGTTTGTTCCTGCTTATTACTATCATGAATTGCACAACAAATTGCAAACTCTTAAGCAAGGAAGCCGAAGTGTGGATGAGTATTTCAAGGTGATGAAAGTTACTATGATTCGAGAAAATGTTGAGGAGGATAGAGACGCTACCATGGCGAGGTTTCTTGCTGGGTTAAATAGAGAGATTCAAAATGTGGTAGAATTACAGTATTATGTGGAACTGGAAGATATGGTCCACATGGCTATAAAGGTTGAGAACCAACATAGGAGGAAAGGTAGTAGTACTGCACGGTTTCAACAGGGTGCTGGTTCATCTACTTGGAAGACTAACCATTGGAGGAAGGAAGAAAAGTCTTTACCCACCATGCTAAAAGGAGAGCAGAAGCTAGGGGGTTCTACTCTTGGTAATCAAGGTAAAACTGATTCTTCTACTCCTAGAAATCATGACATTAAATGTTTTAAATGCCAAGGCAGAGGCCATATTGCTAGTCAATGTCCGAATAGACGTGTTATGATTTTGCGCGATGATGGTGAGTATGAGACTGAGGGGGATAGTGAAGATCATGATATGCCTCCATTGAAGGATGTTAGTGATGACAAGGAGCCTACAGCAAGGAAGTTAGTAGCAGTAGTGAAGCGAGCTTTGAATGTGCAGGTGAAGGAAGAAGAAGAGGTGTAACGAGAGAATATCTTTCATATTAGATGTTATCTAGGTGACCATATTTGCAGTTTGATCGTTGATGGGGGGAGTGGCACTAATGTAGTGAGTACTTTCTTTGTTGAGAGGTTGGGGCTCAAGACCACTAAACACCCTAACCCATATAAATTGCAGTGGCTGAATGATAGTGGCGAGACTAAGGTGAGTAAGCAAGCCTTAATTGCTTTTCGCATTGGTAGGTATGAGGATGAGGTGTTATGCGATGTAGTGTCGATGCAGGCTTGTCATGTGTTGTTGGGGAGGCCATGGCAGTTTGACAGGAAGGTTGTTCATGATGGCTTTTCTAACAAGTATACACTTGTTCACCATGGCAAAAGCTATAATCTTAAACCCTTAACACCTAAACAGGTGTATGAGGATCAGTTGAAACTACAACAATCTTTTGCAAAATATAAGGTGTGTGAAAAACAAAGAGAGATTAAGAAAGTAAAAGACATAGAAAAAGAAAAGGAATACAAAAGTCAATATCAAAAGGAAAAAGAGAGGAAGGCTGGAAAGAGTGTGAGAGGCCAAGTTGAAGGGGGATCAACTTTGGTGGTGAGTGAAAAGGAGAGTGCAACCTTGCAAAAGGAGAGCTATGTGGCAAGAGCGAGTGTAGTGATGAGAGCGTTAGTGATGAAGCAACCTATGTTGTTGCTGGTTTTTAAAGAAACTTGTTTGAATACTAACGAACTTCTTAACTCTTTGCTAGTGTGGTTGTGTCTATTGTGCAGGACTTTGAAGATGTCTTCCTTGAGGAGATTCCAAAAGGGTTACCACCTATTCGTGGTATTGAGCACCAGATTGACCTTGTACCCGGAGCATCTATTCCAAACAAGCCAGCTTATAGGAGTAATCCAGAGGAGACAAAGGAACTTCAAAGGCAGGTTAATGACTTGATGGAGAAAGGGTACGTGAGAGAAAGCATGAGCCCATGTGCAGTGCCTGTGATTTTGGTGCTTAAGAAGGATGGGTCATGGAGAATGTGTGTTGATTGCCGAGCCATCAACAACATCACGGTAAAGTATCGTTATCCCATTCTTCGCTTAGATGATATGTTAGATGAGTTACATGGGTCTAGTGTCTTTTCCAAAATTGATTTGAAAAGTGGATATCACCAAATTAGAATGAAAGAAGGTGATGAATGGAAAACCACATTTAAGACAAAATATGGATTATATGAGTGGTTAGTAATGCCTTTCGGTTTAACTAACGCACCTAGTACTTTCATGAGAATTATGAACCATGTTTTGAGGACTTTTATTGGCAAATTTGTGGTAGTTTATTTTGATGATATCCTCATTTACAGTAAGAGTTTGGAAGACCATATCATTCATTTGAGGGCTGTCATTAAAAAGAACATTAAAAGTTGGGAGGATTGTTTGCCGCATGTTGAATTTTCTTATAATCGCACAATGTATTCTACTACTAAGTTTACACCTTTTGAAATTGTATATGGTTTTAATCCACTAACTCCTTTGGATTTATCACCTCTTCTATTTCTGAATATGTTAATCTAGATGGTTAGAAGAAAGCAGAATTTGTTAAACAGCTCTATGAGAAGGCAAGGCTCAACATTGAGCGGAGGACAGAACAGTATGTGAAACAAGCTAACAAGGGTCGTCGACAAGCTGTCTTTGAACCTGGAGACTGGGTTTGGGTTCACATGGGCAAAGAGCGGTTTCCTATGCAACATTGATCAAAATTTCTTCCTAGAGGCGATGGACCATTTCAAATTCTTGAGTGCATCAATGATAATGCCTACAAGTTAGATTTGCCAAGTGAGTATCAAGTAAGTGCTACTTTTAACGTTACTGATCTGAGTCATTTTGATGTAGGTGATGATTTGAGGACAAATCCTTTTCAAGAGGAGGGGAATGATGAAAGTCATGATGGGAGTTAAGCTAGAAGGTGGAATGTGGATCCTCTTGAAGTGCTATCTGGACCAATCACAAGAACTCGAGCGAAATGATTCAAGGAAGCACTTAACGGGCTGAGAAAGGATATCCAAGAAGTCGGAAAAGATTGGAGCAACTATGAGAATGAACTTGCATTTGTACAAGTCATTCAAGGAGATCAAAGCTGCCGGCCATGACAACGCTGGCTTAAACGTTGCTGGCCTTGAACCAGTGTTGCAATTAGAGCGCGATAGAGGGACTACGCCGTCCACTACACTACCGGCGTATATACCCGGCATACATCCTACGCCGCCGGCGTATATACGCGGCGTACATTTTCTGTTTGTTATTTTCTGCAACTTTATTATGTTATGTCATTTTGGGCTTTTTCCTTACGAGCTGTAAACCCTATTAATAGCTACTAGGGTTAGAAAATAGAAGATAGAACTTTTGATACAACTTTGATTAATACAATTTGAGAGTATTCCTCTCTTGGTTCTCCAAAGAACTTCTCTTGAACTTATCGGATCTCTTCCGTGGTGTTCAAATCCGACTTATCAATCAGTCTTTCATCCCAATTGTGGCGTCAACAGAATATACCAAGGTTCTTGCCTCATCTATAGGTAACGGGTCGCGGTTTCCACTTCGATTATTTGGCATCTTGGGTTGCAGTTCCAAACGTATTGGTATAGGTTTTCGTTACACGTGGGTGTGATTCATATCAGAAGGATGGTACTTGGAGAATGTACATTAATAGTTGAGCCATCAATAAAACTACCATCAAATACAGGTATCTTATTCCTAGACTTGATGATATGTTAGATGAATTGTATGGTGCACAGGTGTTCTCCAAGGTGGATCTTAAAAGCAGATATCATCAAATTCAGATGAGAGAAGGAGACGAGTGGAAGACCGCTTTTAAAACACGCCATAGACTGTACAAATGGATGGTTATGCTGTTTGGTTTGAGTAATGCTCCTAGCACATTTATGTGGTTAATGAATCATGTAATGAAGTAGTTTCTAGGTAAATTTATTGTTATTTATTTTGATGATATTCTAATTTACAACAAAGCCTAGAAAATCATGTAGAGCATCTTTAAGCAGTATTTTCAGTCTTGAAGGCGCAATAGTTGTTTGCAAATCTCCAAAAGTGTTCCTTCTACCAAACTGAGGTAACATTTTTGGGATTTATTGTATCTAGTTCTGGTGTCAGGGTCGATAAGGAGAAAGTGAGGGCTATTAGAGAATAGCTGATGTGCTTAAGAATCCAAATTACAAGCACACAATACAAATGAATAATCAACCACACAAATTGAACAAAATGAAGACAAAATCCCCAATTGGCGTGAATTAAGGGATGAACAATCTCAAATTGCGTGAACCAAATTAGAAGTACTACAAGGGAAATTCCAATACCAATCAATTATAAAGGAACAATGCAATTCCAATCTTTACAATTGGCTTGTAATCCTAGTAATACATGAGCCCTAATTTAGCGTGAAAAGAACACATAAAAAGATCAACCAATTATAACTAGATATTACTCACTAGCAATAATTGGATGTAAATTAGGAAATCTTGATATAACTCACAAGAATTCTTAAGCCAAACTCACCACAATTTCTAAAGAAATTAATAAGAGTAGATGCATGCAAGAGGGTGACTCTCACAGCAACAAGTGTGTGTTTTTTGTCAAATATAAAAAAGCTCCCTAAAAACCTTAGTTAGCAAGTATTTATACTTGCTCCTATTAGGGTAAAAAAAAAAAAAATTACAAAGTTACCACTAGGTGACCGGTTCCAAGAATCATAATTACAAGTATAAAAATCAAAATGGTCAGTTCTCATAAGCAACAAATATAAATACAAATGATCTTCAAGTAGTTGGTTCTTCACTTCAATTGAACAATTTTTAGGCCGTTGGATGTGACTCAAAAAAAAAAATGTTCCGCAAGTTGATCTTTAGTGCATGTTATTTGGCTATCTTGTAAAACCAATCAATGTACCTGCTAAAGTACAAAATCAAACATTATTAGAAAAAATGTGGCCATATGTAGATGTCTAGGCTCATGTATCCAAGTCAGGTTCCCCCACTGTTAGAACAGTAAGATGGATTTCCATCATCTCCTTGGCCCTCTGAAAGATTTGCCCTCAAATCTAAAGGGTCTTCTCTTAGACTGAAACCTAGTGTCTGTGTTTGTTTTTTTGTTGGACTTTTGGAAGAACTAGAGGTATTTCTAATTTGTTCTTGGAAAGAGTGCGCCTTAGATGGAGACATAAGAGTTAAGACTATTCGTGTACTATCCTTTTAAAACATGTAAGTGTTTTTGAACCCGCCATGTAATACCTTTCTATTAAATAACTAGGGTCTACCTAACAATAAGTGAAAGGCGCACATAGGAAGAACATCATAGATAATCTCATCACTGTATTTTTCTCCTATACTGATTGGTACCTTTGCCCTTTGTGTAACATGCAGGCTACCTTGGTTGTCTAACCAATGCAATTTGTAAGGACTAGGATGTAGGCTAGTGGCTAGTTGTAAATTATCAACTAATGCAGTAGATATGACATTAGTGTAACTACCACCATCAATGAAAAGCACACAAAGGTTACCTTGAATCCAACAAGGTGTGTAGAATAGGTTCTCCCTCTGTATGACCTTAGCAACTGAAGATAAGGTCAAAACTCTACGTAACACATTAATAGGTAAGTAATGTTCACCCTTTTTGTCCTCATATGTCTCAGTGTTCTGATCATTATAGTACTCCTACAAGGCCATAGATAAATCTGTAGGCTCGACAACTTCTTTCTTATCTTCTTCTTCGGTGCCCTCCATAATAGTCATTACTCCTTTATTGGGACATTGTGTAGCCATATGTCCAAATCCCATGCATTTGAAAT
Organism: Laguncularia racemosa; assembly: GCA_037954665.1. Taxonomy (NCBI): domain Eukaryota; kingdom Viridiplantae; phylum Streptophyta; class Magnoliopsida; order Myrtales; family Combretaceae; genus Laguncularia; species Laguncularia racemosa. The sequence goes on along the minus strand of JBBMOL010000206.1, from coordinate 1,071,346 downwards.
ATTTAATCTAGCACATCTTCCCACTAGTCGAACTTGGTACTGTCTGCCTGACATTAGATCCAACTACCTCTTTGCCTTTCCTAAAAGCAATTTTCTCCTTTTCTGTGCTAAGGATAACTTTGTCTACCACCTTGGCATGCTCACCTACTCCCTTTGGTCTACTCAACTGACCATCAGCCCCCATGGGCTTAGTAGTAGTACTAGGCCTGCTACTAGTAAACCGGAATGGATTGGATTGCCTCTGTGATGGGAATCTTTCCGATGACCTAGATAGATATGGAACTTGATTTGGATGATGATCCAAATCACTCATATTTACTCTTGTTTTCCTTATCTAATAAATATTTGAATGATAATTTTATAGGTACAATGATATTTCTTCATGGGATGCCAAATGAATCTCATTGTTGATCAGTTAGGGACATCATCGGATTCTCACCCAATGGCCTACTGTGATCAACATTGCCTCGATGCACTGGCTCTTTGAAGAATTTTATTATTTTTTACTTGTAATTATTTTCTTTGGACTATTTATGTTGTAAGATTTTGGGACACTTTTCATTGATTGTAATTGTTGCTTTTAGGACCGGGCACCTTAAAGTGGCATAGTTGTAATTTTGTGGACTTTTTAACTCTAAAGGGAGCAAGTATAAATACTTGCTTAAGTAAGGTTTTGAGGGAGCTTTTGAAATTTTCAGAATATACACTTCACATGTGAGCGTTAGGGTTCATCCTAAATCTAATTGCTCTTATCAATTTTAATCCAAAAATTGAAATTGTGGCGAGTGGCATCAAAGAGAATTGTGAGTAATATCAATTCCCTTTGTTGTATTTTTCCTTTTCATCACTAGTGAGTCATGTCTAGGCTTGATTAGGATTATTCTTGATCTGAATTTGATTTCATTTGTAACCACTTTGTAATGATAAAGATTGATTGGTTTTAGCATTTGTTTTAACCATCAATTTTGCTATATTTTGAACCACGAAATAGCTTTGATTGTGAGGAGGATCACAACCTTGTTTTGATTGTTGATGATTGGAAATTCTCTTAGAATTTAAAGTTGATTTAGTGATTCAATTGAGGATTTCATCATTGTGATTTTATTTCCTTGAAGTTTAGCATTTCGGATCAACTTACATAATTATGGTCACACAATATTTGTTACCCTTTTGAATTGGATTTGATCTCATCCTTTAAGGATTGTAATTTGGTTCATTTGCATGTGCTTAAACCCCCTTTTAGGCACATCATCTTTTGGTATCAAAGCTTGTGGTTTAAGAGAAGGGATTTTGCAATTTGGAATTCGAAAATTAGGAGATTATTGAGTAACACATTGATCCGAATTTGTTGACGTAAAGCTTAATCTTTTTCAATTATGTTGTTGAATTGTTATCTTGTTGATTAGTGGTTATACACTTGGAGACTTGAACACTCTTGGCTTCCTTTGAATTTTTGGCCGTGAATGTGTGGTGTATTGGAAGTGGACTGTGAAGAAGTGTTGATCCCTTGTGATTAATTGGAGAAGTGTGATTTGTGTTGTGTGTTTTCGGAAGTGAGGAGTAGCAAGTTGTAATTTTCAGATTTAAATTTCATAATTGAAGTGTGAGTTAAGGAGGCAATTTGAATTTGAAGACACACATTAAGTGATTGATTAATTGTGTGTTCATTTGAATTTGAAATAACTCCTTACCATTTGTGGAATCTTGCAATTATTAAAGTCAATTTGAATTTGAAATTTGAGCTACCTTTTGTTGTTGTTGTTGCGGTTTAATACTTGTGTGGAAGTGGGGAAGGTGCACCGTAACTTGAAGAGGTGTGTGTGTGGTGTTGTGTTTTCGTAAATTTAGTGAAGGGTGTATGTATTTGGTGTTGGTTATTATGTGTGTTGTATAGATATTGTTGTTAGTGGCGTGAATGGTGTGGAACTGTGAGCAAGGGAGTTTTTGTAGTGGTGGAGTTGTGTATTTGTGTAAGTGTTGAGGTGCTGCATTTTGTGAAGTTAATTAGTGTGAAACCTTAACAAGAAAGGAAGGTTTGAGTAGTAGAATTTGAATTAAAAAAGAAGAAGAAAACATTAAAGTTTGAAAGCAATTGAACTCATTACTTAAACACTTGTAGTTGAATTTAATTCTATCTACTTAAAAGTACTTGTGTGTACTTCATTTATTTAACTTTACTTGAAGTATTAAGAATTATTACCTTGTACTTTAAAGTTCTTGCAACGAGGGCTTATTACATTATTGTGGTTGATAAACGTATGGGTTGGTATTGTTAAAGGAGTGTGCTATAATTTGTGGAATACTGCATGAAATCACAAACATGTCCAACAATAGCGTGAATGGGGGAATTTGCAATGAGGCTAATAGCCAGGTTAGTGGAGGTTAGGGTCATAACACTGTAGGTAGGAGGACTTTGGAAGAAGAACTCTAGGATCTTACTACCATTGTTGCTACTTTGGCAACCAGGATTGACAAGATGACATTACTACAACCACCAATGGTAAACCTTCAGGCACCACCTTAGGTAGCTCCACAGAACCTCTAGAGAGGAGTAGTGGGAGGAAGAAATTTTGGTAGAAGGATGGAGGGAGATCATCACCCCTATAGGGAAGAGAGGGATGACAACTTTGGGGCTAATCCTTATCCAAATAGGGATTTCAGGCCACCTAAGGGGTTAGAATATGTGAAGCAGCAGATGCCTTCTTTTGATGGCAGGGGTTCAACTGATGATTATTTGGATTGGGATAATAAAGTTGAGGGTCTCTTTGAATGCTATGAGATCGATGATAATACTCGAGTCCGACTAGCTATTATTAAGTTCACAAGGTATGCTACCTTGTGGTGGAAAAATCTTATTATTAGCAAGCGCAGGGATAGGGGGCTAAGATATAGACATAGAGGGATATGAAGAGGGTTTTGAGGAAAAGATTTATTCTTGAGCACTACAAGCAAAAACTGTTTATGCATCTTTAGACAGTGAGGTAGGGAGGCAAGACAGTTGATAATTATGTGCAGGAGTTTGAAACCCTCATGATTAGATGTGGGTCAATTGAGCCTCCAAAGCAAACCCTAACATGCTTCGTCTTAGGGCTGAAATATGAGATATCATATGTTGTTGAGTTGTAAAGATACAGTATACTTGATGAGGCTATTCAGTTAGCCTTGAAAGTGGAGAGGTAGAAGTGATCCAATTAATTCAGGGTTCCGAATAGCAAGCCCAGTACTACTACCAGGGCCGTGGGAGCTGATGGTCGATCAGGAGGACCAAAGGTAGTAGGTGAGACAATGAGGGCAGTGGATAGAGCTACCCCTAGCACAGATAGGGAAAACATAACCTTTGGGAAGGGTAAAGAGGTAATAGCACCAGATATGAGGCAAACTGTTCTAGGATCTATTAGTGGGAAAGTACGCCAAATTAAATGCTTTAAATGCATGGGATTTGGGCATATGGTAGCATAATGTCCTAATAAGAGGGTTATGACTATTATAAAGGGTGTTGGAGAAGATGCTAAGGATGAGAAGGAACAGGCTGAGCCAACATATCTGTCTATAGCATTATAAGAATACTATGATGATCAGACTACAGAAACACATGAGGAGGGTACAGGTGAACAATATTTACCCATTAATGTATTGCGTAAGACTCTAACTTTATCTCCTGATGTTAGGGACAAACAGAGGGAGAACATATTCTACACTTCTTGCAGGATCAGAGGTAACCTTTATGTACTCATTATAGATAGTGGTAATTGCACGAATGTTCTATTTGTTGCACTGGTAGACAAATTACAATTATTTACTAGTCCATATCCTAGCCCTTATAACTTACATTGGTTAGATAATTAGGGTAGTATGCACATTACACTAAGGGCAAAGGTGCCTATGAGTGTTGGGTAGAAATATCATGATGAGATCTTGTATGATGTGATCCTCATGTGTGCATTCCACTTACTATTGGGTAGGCCTTGGATGTTTGATCGAAAGGTGTTGCATGATGGTTTTAGACACACCTACATGTTTAGTATGGGAGGGTCTCGAATAGTACTATTACCAATGTCTCTATCCAAGGCACACAAATTCCAAGAGCAGATTAAGACTACTTCAGTTTCATCTAGTAACTGGGGAAAACAAGCTAATAGGGATGTTCGGGTTCAGTCTAAGAAATGACCCTCTAGATTTGAAGGCAAATCTTTCAGAGGCCCGAGGAGATGATGGGAATCTTTTCGGTGACCTAGATGGATATAGAACTTGATTTGGATGATGATCCAAATCACTCATATTTACACTTGTTTTTCTTATCTAATAAATATTTGAATGATAATCTTATAGGTACAATGATATTTCTTCACGGGATACCAAATGAATCTCACTGTTGATCAGTTAGGGACATCACTAGATTCTCACCCAATGTGATGAGATCCATGATGAGAGTCAAGCCGGAAGAAGGAATGTGGATCCTCTTGAAGTGCCGCCTGGACCGATCACAAGAAGTTGAGCAAAACGACTCAAGGAAGCACGTAATGGGTTGATAAAGGATGTCCATGAAGCCGGAAAGGATTGGAGCAATCATGAAGTTGGAACGGATTGGAACAACCATGGGAAGACCCTTGCTCTTATACAAGTCACACCGAACACGGGTTGAAGAGGGCGTGTACTTTCAAGGCACGGTCGTGTAGGAATTCCAAGATTGCACAGAATCATACACGGCTAAAAGGCACGGCCGTGTATGGAGACAAGCAAATCCATAGAAAGATACATGACCAGAAGTACATGGTCGTGTATGTGACCGGAATGTGCACAGAAAATTACACGGCCAAAGTACACGGTCGTGTACACGACCGTGTATCCCCTGCCGGCCAGCTTGTTCTATTTTTGTGTTTTTACGCAACTTATCTAAGCTACGTCGTTTTGGACTTGTTTTTCACGAATTGTAACCCTAGTATAAAAGCTCCTAGGGTTTAGAACAACATAGAATTTACATCTTTGAACATTAAACACTTTTGAGAGGCACCTCTCTTGGTTCTTCAAGAATTAAATCGAACTTATCGAATTAATTTCCGTGGCGTACATCCCGACTTATCAATCGGTCTTTCATCCCGATTGTGGCGTCTTCATTTTATACCAAGGTTCTTGTCTCGCTTATAGACAACGGGTCGCGGTTTCCACTTTAGGTGTTTGGGCGTCTTAGGCAACGAATTCCGAACGTATTGGTATTGGGTTTCATCACGGGTTGGCGTGGTTCGTATCAGTTTGGTATCAGAGCTTAGGTTTGTCAAAACATCAGTTTGGTTTGAGGAAGGTAATATCAAAACCCTAACTCCAATCGTTCATATCAATTATCGTATTTAATTTCGTAGTATTGATTGTCTTTTGATAGTGTAATATCTACTAGGCGATTGTTACAAAAAAAAAAAGAGTAAAAATCACGACAAAAAAAAAAGAAGGGAAAAGGAAAGAATGTCAAGAGAAACATGATCTAAAGCAAAAATAGAGACAAAAAAAAATTCGGATAGAAAAATAGAGGGAAATTTACGAACCCTATAGTTGTTTAAATTCTACGAAAGGGGATTGGTGTAGTTCGGGTTAGTTCTAAGAGAATTGAGAAGAGGAAGTTGGCGAGTAGATATTATCATTGTTTGTGAGAATACACGAGTGACTGTGTGATATCATCATTTGGGCGAAGCACATAAGGGAGTGTATCGTGAGGTTTAATTTTATATATATATTTGAGTTAGTACTAATCTTTTCTGCAGGGACAATGTCGAGACAACATTCTCTTGAAGGTGAGAGGGGAAGGTTTGATGCTAGGTTAGTCATTGAGGCGTTGAGGGGTGAGATGAAGAGGATGTTCCAAGAGGGAATGGAACAAATTCATGAGACGGTAGAGCAAAGATTAGAGCAATCCACAAATGTATTCTAAGGGCGTAAGAGGGAGAGTCGTTCTAGGAGAGTACCGAGGGGTGGAGATGAATTGTCGGATGATGACTTTGATGAGCCTTCTGTCGGGAATTATAGAGGATATAGTGGTCGGAATAGAGGAACTAGGGATTGGGAAGATAGAGGAGATAGGAATAGAGAGGATGATCAATTAAGTAGCATAAAGATGAAAATTCCTCCTTTCCAAGGGAAGAATGATCCCGAGGCGTACTTAGAGTGGGAGAAAAAGGTGGAGATGGTGTTTGATTGTCATAACTATAGTGGGAGAAAGAAAGTAAAACTTGCTGCCATTGAGTTTTCGGATTATGCTATAGTGTGGTGGGATCAACTAATGTTGAATAGGAGAAGGAGTGGCGAGCCACCTATTGAGTCTTGGGAAGAGATGAAAAGAGTGATGAAGAAGCAGTTTGTGCCTGCGTATTACTATTGTGAATTACACAACAAGTTGCAAACTCTGAGGCAGGGAAGCTGAAGTGTAGATGCGTATTTTAAGGAAATGGAAGTCACTATGATTAGGGCGAATGTAGAGGAGGATAGAGAGGCTACAATGGCTAGGTTTCTTACTGGGTTGAATAGAGAAATCCAAAATGTGGTTGAATTACAACATTATGTAGAATTGGAGGATATGGCTCACATGGCTATAAAGGTTGAGAACTAGCACAAGAGGAAAGGTAATAGTAATGCACGGTTTCAACAGGGTAATGGTTCATCCACTTGGAAGACTAATCAATGGAAGAAGGAAGAAAAGCCTTTACCCACCAAACCAAAAGGGGAGCTAAGGCAAGCGGGTTCTACTCCTAGTAACCAAGGTAACCCTGAATCTTCTACTTCTAGAAATCGTGACATTAGATGCTTTAAATGCCAAGGTAGAGGCCATATTGCTAGTCAATGTCCAAATAAGCGTGTGATGATTTTTCGTGATGATGGAGAGTATGAGACTAAGGGGGATAGTGAAGAAGATGATATGCCTCCATTAGAGGATGCTAATGATGATGAGGAGCCTGCAATAGGGAGGTTAGTGGCAGTAGTGAAGCGAGCGTTGAATGTGCAGGTGAAGGAAGAAGAGGAGGTGCAAAGAGAGAATATATTTCATACTAGATGTTATCTAGGAGATCATATTTGCAGCTTGATCATTGATAGAGGAAGTTGCACCAATGTAGTGAGCAATTTTATTGTTGAGAGGCTGGGGCTCAAAACTGTTAGACACCCTAGTCTATATAAATTGCAGTGGTTGAATGATAGTGGAGAGACTAAGGTGAGTAAGCAAGCATTGATTGGTTTTCGCATTGGTAGGTATGAGGATGAGGTGTTATGTGATGTAGTGCCAATGTAAGCATGTCATGTGTTGTTGGGGAGGCCGTGGCAATTTGATAGGAAGGTTGTTCATGGTGGCTTTTCTAACAAGTATACGCTTGTTCACCAAGGGAAAAGCTTTAATCTTAAACCGTTAACACCCAAACAAGTATATGAGGACCAGTTGCAGCTACAACAGTCTTTTGCAAAACATAAGGTGAGTGAAAAGCAGAGTGAGAGTGAGAGAGCAAAAGATAATGAGAAGAAAAAGGAATATAAGAGTCAAGATCAAAAGGAAAAGGAGAGGAAGGCTGGAAAGAGTGTGAGAGGCTAAGTTGAAGGGGAATCAACTTTGGTGGTGAGTGAAAAGGAGAGGGCAGCCTTGCAAAAGGAGAGTTGTGTGGCAAGAGCAAGTGTAGTGAGGAGAGCGTTAGTGAGGAAGCAACCTATGTTGTTGCTGGTTTTTAAGGAAACATGTTTGACTATTAACGACTTATCTAACTCTTTGCCTAGTGTGGTTGTGTCTCTTGTGCAGGACTTTGAAGATGTCTTCCCTGAAGAGATTCCAAAGGGATTACCACCTATTCGTGGTATTGAGCACCAGATTGACCTTGTACCCGGAGCATCGATTCCAAACAAACCAGCTTATAGGAGCAATCCGGAGGAGACAAAGGAACTCCAAAGGCAGGTCGATGAACTAATGGAGAAAGGGTACGTGAGAGAGAGCATGAGTCCATGTGCAGTGCTTGTGATTTTGGTGCCTAAGAAGGATGGGACATGGAGAATGTGTGTTGACTACCGCACCATCAACAACATTACGGTAAAGTATCGTTATCCCATTCCTCGCTTAGATGACATGTTAGATGAGTTACATGGGTCTAGTGTCTTTTCCAAAATTGATTTGAAAAGTGGATATCACCAAATTAGAATGAAAGAAGGTGATGAATGGAAAACTACGTTTAAGACAAAATATGGATTGTATGAGTGGTTAGTAATGCCTTTCGGTTTAACTAATGCACCTAGTACTTTTATGAGACTTATGAACCATGTTTTGAGGACTTTTATTGGAAAATTTGTGGTTGTCTATTTTGATGATATTCTTATTTACAGCAAGAGTTTGGAAGATCATATGTCTCATTTGAGGGATGTTTTAGAAGTGCTTCGAAAGGAACAGTTATATGCTAACCTCAAGAAGTGCACTTTTTGCACAGACAAACTTGTGTTTCTTGGTTTTGTTGTTAGTGCACAGGGAATACAGGTTGATGAAGAAAAGGTTCATGCGATCCAAGAATGGCCTAGTCCAACCAATGTAAATAATGTGAGGAGTTTCCATGGACTAGCGAGCTTTTACAGGAGATTTGTGAAGGATTTCAGCACCATTGCAGCACCACTTACTGAGGTAATTAAGAAGAACGTGGGGTTCAGATGGGAAGAGCAACAAGAGAAGGCCTTTCAGACGCTTAAACATAAGCTGACTCAGGCGCCGTTACTTGCTTTACCTAACTTTGCTAAAATGTTTGAAATTGAGTGTGATGCTTCAGGATTAGGTATTGGAGCAGTGCTTATGCAGGAGAGAAGATCGATTGCATTCTTTAGTGAGAAGCTAAGTGGGGCAACCTTGAATTACCCTACTTACGACAAGGAGCTACATGCATTGGTTCGAGCCCTGGAGACGTGGCAGCATTACCTTTGGCCGAAAGAGTTCGTGATCCACACTGATCATGAATCCTTGAAGTACTTGAAGGGGCAACACAAGCTGAATAAAAGGCATGATCGTTGGGTGGAGTTCATCGAAACATTTCCATATGTTATCCACTACAAGCAAGGTAAAGAGAATGTCGTTGCTGATGCACTATCTAGAAGGTATACTCTTATCTCTACTCTTAGTTCTAGACTGCTTGGTTTTGAGCACATTAAGGAGTTATATGCTGCTGATCGAGATTTTTGTGAGAAGTATGTGTATTGTGAGAAGAGTGGGCATGGAAAATTTTATAAACATGAAGGATTCTTCTTTAAGGAGAGTAAACTGTGCATTCCAATTTGTTCCTTAAGAGAATTACTAGTGAGGGAGTCTCATGGAGGAGGGTTAATGGGACACTTTGGCGTAGCTAAAACATTAGGGGTATTGCAGGAACACTTCTATTGGCCTCACATGAAACGTGATGTTGAGAGGAATTGTGAGCGATGTGTCATGTGTAGGCAAGCAAAATCTAGAGTCCAACCTCAAGGGCTTTACACCCCACTTCCCATTCCTCATAAGCCGTGGGTAGATATTTCTATGGACTTTATGTTAGGATTACCCAGGTCTAGACATGGTCGAGATTCTATTTTTGTAGTTGTTGATAGATTCTCTAAAATGGCACATTTCATTCCTTGTCACAAAACGGATGATGTTTATAATATTGCTAATTTATTCTTTAGGAAAGTTGTGCGATTGCATGGTATGCCTAGAACAATTGTATCAGATAGGGATGCTAAGTTCTTAAGCTACTTTTGGAAGGCCTTGTGGGCTAAGTTAGGAACTAAGTTATTGTTTTTACTACTTGTCATCCACAGACTGACGGTCAAACTAAGGTAGTGAATCGAACTTTATCTACTTTGTTGAGGACTGTAATTAAAAAGAATATTAAGAGTTGGGAGGATTGTTTGCCGCATGTTGAATTTGCTTATAACCGTACAGTGCATTCTGCTACTAAATTTTCTCCTTTTGAAATTGTGTATGGTTTTAATCCACTAACTCCTTTGGATTTATCACCTTTGCCTATTTCTGAGTATGTTAATTTAGATGGCACGAAGAAGGCCGAATTTGTTAAACAGATCCACGAGAAGGCAAAGCTGAACATTGAGCGATGAATAGAGCAGTATGTGAAACAAGCCAACAAGGGTCGCCGACAAGCTGTTTTTGAACCTGGAGATTGGGTTTGGGTTCACATGCGCAAAGAGCGGTTTCCCGTGCAGCGTCGATCTAAACTACTTCCTAGAGGCGATGGACCATTTCAAGTTCTTGAGCGCATCAACGACAATGCATACCAGATAGATTTGCCTGGTGAGTATCAAGTAAGTGCCACATTTAATGTTACTGATCTGAGTCCTTTTGATGTAGGTGACGATTTGAGGACAAATCCTTTTCAAGAGGAGGGGAATGATGAGATCCATGATGAGAGTCAAGTCGGAAGAAGGAATGTGGATCCTCTTGAAGTGCCACCTGGACCGATCACAAGAAGTCGAGCAAAACGACTCAAGGAAGCACTTAACGGGTTGATAAAGGATGTCCATGAAGCCGGAAAGGATTTGAGTAATCATGAAGTTGGAACGGATTGGAACAACCATGGGAAGACCCTTGCTCTTATACAAGTCACACCGGACACGGGTTGAAGAGGGCGTGTACTTTCAAGGCACGACCGTGTAGGAATTCCAAGATTGCACAAAATCATACACGGCTAGACACACAACTAAATGGCACGGCCGTGTATGGAGACAAGCAAATCCATAGAAAGATACACGACCAGAAGTACATGGTCGTGTATGTGATCGGAATGTGCACAGAAAAGTACACGGCCAAAGTACACGGTCGTGTACACGGCCGTGTATCCCCTGCCGGCCAGCTTGTTCTATTTTCGTGTTTTTACACAACTTATCTAAGCTACGTCGTTTTGGTCTTGTTTTTCACGAATTGTAACCTAATATAAAAGCTCCTAGGGTTTAGAACAACATAGAATTTACATCTTTGAACATTAAACACTTTTGAGAGGCACCTCTCTTGGTTCTTTAAGAACTAAATCGAACTTATTGATTAATTTCCGTGGCGTTCATCCCGACTTATCAACGGTCTTTCATCCCGATTGTGGCGTCTTCATTTTATACCAAGGTTCTTGTCTCGCTTATAGACAATGGGTCATGGTTTCCACTTTAGGTGTTTGGGCGTCTTAGGCAACGACTTCTGAACGTATTGATATTGGGTTTCGTTACGGGTTGGCGTGGTTCGTATCACAATGGCCCGCTGTGATCAACATCGTCTCGATGCATTGGCTCTTTGAGGATTTTTATTATTTTGTACCTGTAATTATTTTCTTTAGACTATTTATGTTGTAAGCTTTTCGGACACTTTTCATTGATTGTAATTGTTGCTTTTAAGACCGGGCACCTTAAAGTGGCATAGTTGTAATTTTGTGGACTTTTTAACCCTAAAGGGAGCAAGTATAAATACTTTCTTAAGTAAGGTTTTGAGGGAGCTTTTGAAATTTTCAGAATATACACTTCACGTGTGAGGGTTAGGGTTCATCCTAAATCTAATTGCTCTTATCAATTTCAATCCAAAAATTGAAATTGTGGCAAGTGGCATCAAAGAGAATTGTGAATAATATCAATTCCCTTTGTTGTATTTTTCCTTTTCATCACTAGTGAGTCATGTCTAGGGTTGATTAGGATTGTTCTTGATCTGAATTTGATTTCATTTGTAACCTCTTTGTAATGATAAAGATTGATTGGTTTTAGCATTTGTTTTAACCATCAATTTTGCTATATTTTGAATCATGGAATAGCCTTGATTGTGAGGAGGATCACGACTTTGTTTTGATTGTTGATGATTGGAAATTCTCTTGGAATTTAAAGTTGATTTAGTGATTCAATTGAGGATTTCATCATTGTGATTTTATTTCCTTGAAGTTTAGCATTTCGGATCAACTTACACAATTAGGGTCATATAATATTTGTTACCCTTTTGAACCGGATTTGATCTCATCCTTTAAGGATTGTAATTTAGTTCATTTGCATGTACTTAAACCCCCTTTTAGGCACATCACTCCGCCTTTCCACTTTTAAGGCTAACTGTATATCTTCGTCAAGTGTACTATATCTCTACAACTCAACAACACAGGCTATCTCATACTTCAATCCAGATACAAAATGTGCTACGGTTTACTCAGGAGGCTCTATTGACCCGTATCTGATCATTAACGTTTCAAACTCCTGGACATAATCATCTACTATTTTGCCCCCCTATCTCAATGTTTGTAGACGCATAAACAGTTCCTACCTATAGTGCTCAGGAATGAACCTCTTCCTTAAAACCCATTTCATGTCTTTCCAAGTGTGTATCTCAACCTCTCCATCCCTTTGCTTGTTGATCACCAGATTCTTCCATCACAAGGCGGCATAATCTATGAACTCTAGTGTTATCATCGATCTCATAACACTCAAAAATACCCTCAACCTTATCCTCTTAATCCAGGTCATCGCTTGCTAAGCCCCTGCCATCAAATGAAGGCATTTGTAGCTTCACATATTCTTATACCCTAGGTAGCCTGAAATCCCTATTCGGGTATGGATTGACCCCAAAGTTATCATCTCTCTCCTCCCTAAAGGCATGATGATCTCCTTCCACTCTCCTTCCCATATTTCCTCCTATTGCTCTCTCCTTTTGAATGTTCTGAGGAGTTACTCTAGGTGGTGGTGCCTGAGGATTCGCCACTAGTGATTGTGGCATCATCGTCCTATCAATCCTTGTTGTTAGTGTAGCAACAATAGTGGTAAGGTCCTGAAGTTGTTCCTCTAAGGTTCTCCCACCTACAATCGATGATCCTGTCCTCCACCAACTTGGCTATTAGCCTCATTGCCAATTCCCCCATTCACACTGTCATTCGACATAGTTGTAGATTTGATTTGCCAAATTGCAAATATAGTCTCAAAACAATGTAGTACACTCCCTTCACTACAACAACACTTCACCCGCTACACAAAAATCAAATCACCTAAAAAATAAACACAAAAATCTACTTAAGTTCACACACCACGGTAACACATATACTTACACACCAACGGTGTAAAAAGCAACCAATGCAACACACACTTCCCACACTTCAATTATGGCAACAACAAGTGGAACAATAATTAAACACTTCAAAAATAGCAAGTTAATGAATTCAACTAAGCAAATGTTTAAGCATCAATATATAATAACTTCCACACTTTAATGCTTGTTTTGAAATTCAAATTTAACCACTATAATTCTCTTTCTAATCACAGCACAAACATACACCTCCACTTCATGTGCAGCACCCTTTCACCACTATACACACAGCACCACACGTTGTAATACCCTTCACAACACAATCACTTCACCACATACACAATACAATCATGGTGCAAGTTTTCAAACACCACTCCACTTCACGTGCAACACCCTTCTCCTCAACACATACACAACACTTTACGGCAACAAATTCAAATACCACTCTTAATGCAACCTTCTCCACAAATGGTAAGAAACAAATTCAAATTCAAATAGTATTTAATTAATACTACTCAATGAATTTCTTTAAACTTAAAGAATGTGTTTGAATTTCAAATAATTTCCTTAATCTCATGCAAGGCAAATCTGAAAATTGCAAATGGCAACCTCAATTTCCAAAATCACCAACAAATAATTCACTCTTCTTTGTCTTAATTTCCACTTTTCCAAAATAATCACTAAGGAACACTCCTCCTTCCTCACGACAAGTTCAAGAAAAACAAATGCTACCACATGTACTTTACGTCCACTTCAACAACAATAGTTAGAATGCAACAAAATCCACAATCACTACTACAAATCACTTCAATAATTTGGGATCAAGAAATCAACTTCAAGAACCTTAATTGTCAAATGAAGCTCACATAATTCCCTTTTCTCAAACCTATGCTCTAATACCAAAATATGATGTGCTTAAGAATCCAAATCACAAGCACACAATACAAATGAATAATCAACCGCACAAATTAGATAAATGAAGACAAAATTCCCAATTGGCATGAATTAAAGGATGAACAATCTCAAATGGTGTGAACCAAATTAGAAGTATTACAAGGGAAATTCCAATACCAATCAATTACAAAGGAACAATGCAATTCCAATCTTTACAATTAGCTTGTAATCTTAGCAATACATGAACCCTAATTTGGCGTGAAAAGAACACAAAAAAAGATCAACCAATTATAACTAAATATTACTCACTAGCAATAATTGGATGCAATTTAGAAAATCTTGATATAACTCACAAGAATTCCTAAGCTAAACTCCCTACAATTTCCAAGGAAATTGATAAGAGTAGATGCATGTAAGAGGGTGACTCTTACGGCAACAAGTTTTTGTTTTTTGTCAAATATCAAAAGCTCCTTAAAAACCCTAATGAGCAAGTATTCCTTTTAGGGTAAAACAAACCAAAAAATTACAAAGTTGCCACTAGGTGGCTAGTTCCAATAATCAAAATTACAACTATAAAAATCAAAATGGTCGGTTCTCATAAGCAACAAATACAAATACAAATGGTCTTCAAGTGGCCGGTTCTTTACTTCAATTGAACAACTTGTGGGCTATTAGATGTGACTAAAAAAAAAAATGTTCCACAAGTTGATCCTTAGTGCATGTTATTTGGCCATCTGATGTACTCAAAAACCAAGATTAAGGACATGTAAAACCAATTTGAAAGACAATTAAACAATGTGAATCAAACTAGTCTCAATCATATGAACAATGGCGTTAAATCCTCAAAGTTTATGATCGATTCTTCAACTAAGATGTGAATCAAGAATGAATCCAAGTATGATGATGCTCTGGTACCAAAAGATGATGTGCTCAAAACCAAGTCCAAGCACAATCAAATGAATCAAAGAAAATAAATCTGAATTCTATTATAAACCGATCCAATTGTAGGACAATTTACGTGAACCTTTTTGGAATTTTGATGAACACCAAAGATCAAATGATGCAATTGCAATCCATATATGTAATCTCCACCATATAACAACAAGAATAATTGAAATCCACGTGAATCAAATCAAAAGGGATTGATCAAAACCGTAACATCAACTCCTTCGACAATTCCAATTCACGCCAATAATGAAATGATGTTGATTTCAAGTACTAAAGAACAATCAATCTTTAACAAAATAATTGTTCACAAATTGCAATCACAAATAAGTCCAAGAAAGTCCAAATCAACCCTAGATATGACTCACTAGAGATGAAATGAAAAACAACAAAGAAAGAAATTGATATGACTCACAATTCCCCCTTGTTACACTCGCCACAATTCCAATTCTTGGGTTGAAATTGATAAGAGAAAATGAACTAGGATGAACCCTAATTCCCACACGTTAAGTGTTTGTGTATAATCTGCAAAATGGCCTCTTCAAACCCTACTATAAGCAAGTTTTTATACTTGCTACTCTTAGCGTTAGAAAATTGTCAAAATTACAAGTTTGCCACTTTTATGGTGGCTGTCCCTAAATGGAAATTACAATAAAATGAAAGTGTCCCTAAAGAAAAATACAACATAAAGTAGTCTATGCAAATGACAAATATATAAAAGAAATTGGTCTTCAAGATGCCGGTCTTCCATAGGATTCGTTAGCCTAGCTCATCACCCGTTTAGGTCGGTCCATGGATAACCCACAAGTTGAGTTTTAGTGAGTTGGTCCATCGCCCTATAAAGCCTGATAAGTGTGCCTGTTGGAATATATAATACATGAATAAGATAAAAGAGGTTAGTAAACGAATAATTCGAGGGTCAATTTGCTCAAAATGGGTCCTCATCGCCAAGATTCGAAATCCTTTAGTTCTTGCCCTATTGATAGGTCTTGTCGGATTTTGATTCCTATCACCATCTTATAAAACCGATCAATGTACTTGCTAAAGTGCAAAATCAAACATTATTAGACAAAATGTGGCCATATGTGGATGTCTAGGCTCATGCATCCAAGTCAGGTTCCCCTAATACTGGAACCATAGGATGGATTCCCATCAATGGCTAACACCAAAATCAATCGTTGAGGTAAGGGGTTTCCATGGACTAGCTTCATTCTATAGGCACTTTGTCCATAATTTCAGTAGCCTTGTTAGTCCATTAATTAAATGGACCAAGAAAAATGTTCCTTTCATTTGGGGTGAGAAGGCCCAAAAAAGTTTTGAAGTGGTAAAGGAAAAACTTACTAGTGCTCCAGTATTGGCTTTACTTGATTTTGATAAAGTTTCTGAGTTAGGATGCGATGCTTCTGGGATAGGAATTGGTGCTGTGTTAATGTAGGATAAGAGGCCTACTGCCTACTTTAGTGAAAAGTTAAGTGGTGCAACTTTGAACTACTCTATATATGATAAGGAATTCTATTCCTTAATGAGGGCATTGATGGCATGACAGCATTATCTCCTTCTAAGGGAATTCATTATCTACACAAATCATGAGTCACTGAAACATTTCAGGGGTCAGCAAAATCTATCTAAACGCCAAGCCAAATGGGTAGAGTTTCTAGAAAGTTTTGCATATGTGATTAAGTACAAAAAGGGTAACAAGAGTATGGTAGCTAACACTTTGTCATGTAGGTATGTATTTATCACATCTCTTCAATCGAAACTACTTGGTTTTGAATTATTGAAGGAACAATATATACATGATGATTATCTACAAGCAATTATTGAGAAATGTTCTAAGGGAAAGATGTTTGAGGGGTATTACATGATTGATGGATTTTTGTATAAAGTTAGAAAATTATGTATACCTTATGGGTTTGTAAGGGAATTGTTGGTGAGGGAAACATATATAGGAAGATTGTTTGGTCATTTTTGTAAGAAGAGAACCCTAGCCATGTTAAAAGAAATTTTTTATTGGAAAGGTATGATAAGGGATGTTCATAGGGTGCTGGAAAGATGTGGAGTTTGCAAAAGTGCAAAAGGGAAGAAAGGCGTTTAGGGTGAATATATGCCTTTGCCTATACCTACTAAACGCTAGACTGATATCAGCATAGATTTTGTTTTAGGTCTGCTTAAGACTCAAAGGGGAAAGGATTCTATCATGGTGGTTGTTGATAGATTAAGCAAAATGTCCCATTTTGTGCCTTGTCACAAAACAGATGATGCACTTTTTATAGCTAACCTCTTTGTGCAGGAGATTGTTAAATTACATGGTGTTCCACACAGTGTAGTGGCTGACAGAGAAACTAAATTTCTTAGCTTCTTCTAGAAGACACTATGGAGAAGACTTGGTACTAAACTTATGTATAACACCTCTTGCCATTCCTGGACTGGCGGCTAGACCAAAGTTGTTAATCATACTCTTAGCACATTACTCAGAGCAACGGTTGGCAAAAATCTTACTAATTAGGACTTATGTCTTCCTATTGTTGAGTTCGCTTATAATACGTCTACTCATAGTTCAACCGGTAAGTCTCCCTTTGAAGTTGTGTATGGCTATAACCTACTCTTCCATTAGATCTTATAGTAGGATCAGGAACAAAGGAAGAGAGCCTAAGTGGAGTTGAGCAAGTTAAGGAGTTCAATGATTGATCGTTGCGGATCGTAGCTTAATAATTTATAAACCTGTTCTTTGCTTCCAATTACGATGCAATAGGTAAGTGCACCTATCATAGCGTAGTATAGTGTTCGAAATCAGGGTCATTCCAAGGAGATTAAAGTTCACCAATTACTAATACTTACTCCGTTCCTATTATCCAACCGATCAAGGCGAGTGAATGATTTAATGAACTTAACCAAAAGAGACAAATTATAAAATGTACTAAGCTAAAGAAAAGGAACTTAACAAAACACGAGTTCGAATCAACAACTAAGCAACCTAGATCTCCCTCTAATCCCGTTCATGCCATGCGAATCATTAGAAACAAAAGATTAAACAATCCAGTTCTTAAGTTGTAGAGTTTCATTAGTCAAACTAATAGTTCTCTCAAATCTATTAGCTTATCTAACCCTAGGTTTATCCGTTAGAATCTCTTCTCAACTAATAGCAACCTAGGATTGCATGAAGCACTTGACTCTCTCACTGTTCGGTTGGTAAACAGAAGATTTTCGTTATCCTATCTCTAGAATCACGATCAAATCTCATTCACTACCCTTAGATCTAATCATACAAGCAATTTCTCAATCAACTTGAATGAAATCAAACATAGATTCATACTCTGGAAATATAAATATAAGATACACATCAAGAACAAGTAATGAAACAAAAGAACATCACATGACAAGAATGGTTTCAAAAGAGATCTAGATCTCTATATTATTCCTCCATGAGAGAAAGAATATAAATATAATTGATAGGAGAGCAACTAGAGTTCATGATTACCACCCGGAAGCTCGAATCTTGAATGCTTTGGTTGAGACAAGGATCCTCTTGTGTTGTTGTTCCAAGAGAGAAAAGTGAGATATGTGTTAAGAATAAAACCCCTGGTCTGCCTCCCTTTTCTCTCTCCACTTAAATATATATATATATATACATGTACAAAGTAAGAGAAAGGGGGCAAATATCAGGAAAATTAAAGTCGCGGCTGATCCATACGCCCCGTATGGAAGGGGTGTAGCGGTCTCTATGCTTGAAATTGATGCTCCATATGCCCCTCCATATAGGGTCGTATGAAATTGCCCTAAGTTTTCTGGGCCCATATGGGGTGTATGGGCAAAAAGCTTGGCTTTTCCATTTCTTTTCTTGATGAATCCAATTGATTTCTTCGTCATAGGTTCCACATCACCTAAAAGCGATACATTATGCTATTAAGTACCAATTCTAAATGATTTCCACTCGATTTACAACAAAAAGAACTTGAAATCATATAGGAAGTAAGAGTGTTTCGTCCTTCATCAAATTCCCCTACACTTGATTCTTTACTTATCTTCAAGCAAAATAGATAAACGCTCAATTCAATGAGGACTCACAAAATAGACAATCATCAACATTCATTAGATATAAACTTTGAAACACAAAAGGATTCCTCTTTCTTCTAACTTATGTTACACCTTATCAAGAAAATTGAACAGAGAAAACTTTAGCCAAAAGTCTAGAACTAATCAATGTAAATCAAGCTTTTATCCCTATTGTTAAGGTTAGCTTCCAAAATTACGATTAATTGCAAGTTCAAATAGACAAAAAGGAGAATTATTCCACTTTGAAAAGTTATTTAGGAGGATATGATCCTTTAGGCAATCTATCCAAGCAAAGTAACCCGAAAAGAAAGTAGACTACATCAGTACTCCACCTAGCTTCTCGCTTCTATAAAGATCTCTTCAAGGGTTTATTTTCAGTCAGCTCTTTAATTAAATTGGATCCCGCAACCCATGTAGTGAGTTTTCAACCGATAATCTCAGGTTCATCACCCAAGTTAACAGATGTTGTCCCCTCAAATGAAGGCGTCCCTACGGACTTAATTACTCGAGTTGGAAGAATCCTTCAATTTTCCTTTTTACTTTTTTTTTTTTTTACTTTACCATCTTGTTTTGGTAATTTCCTTGGTCAGCCGATCCCAAGCTAGACGACCTTGGGTGACCAGGTTTTAAAGGGACCCCAACGAACCTCTATTACCTTAACCTTTAGGGAAGTTATTCAAATAGTTAGTAGAGGGGTTAGACTTTGCTCTTCTGAGGGACTAAAGCCCGCCCATACTAAAAGAATTCTATTTACTTTTACTGATTTAAAGATTAAAGTGATCTCTTAAGAAAGAATCACTAAGAAGACTACCTCATTTGCCCCTTCTTTGAGGGTTAAATGGCTCTTTAGAAATTCAAAAGAGAACTAACCCTCCTAGAAAACTTTCCAAAGTTAAACCGATTGACCTTTTTCTAAGGATCCTAAACTAATCCTAATTCCAAAATCCAACGTTAAGCAACGGGTAAACTTGCTTCACAAGGATTTCAACCCACAATTTTGGCTAAGTTAACACAATCCAACATGACTAAAGTGCATTGCAAGATAAGCTTTCAGAGTCAATCCCTTATTGAATGTTAAATTGTCTTTTTCCATCAGGGACGAATAAATAGAAAAATTTGAAAAAAAATTTCCCACTAATGCAATGATAAAAGAAAAATTTTGAAAATTTTCCTATCTTTTTGCCGAACTTCAATCACCCCTAGTTCATTTTTCTTCCTTCTACAATGAATCCCATTCTTCTCCCCCACAGTTAAATGAGACATTGTCCTTAATGTCTTGACATATAATTCCGAGGTAAGAGAAAACAAATGCATCAACAAGTTATTATATGATAAGGAAAGAAAAGAACTAGTACTCCCCTGAGGCTGGTGAGCATAAATCGACCTCACGAACCGCCACGAGTTGAGAAACAAGAAAGTTAAAAAGTTCTTGCAGCAAACGTGAAGCAGAATCTACGATCTCTGCATCCTCAAAAGTTACTGATGTCCACAAGAAAGGGAAAGTAAGATAGTTAACTAAAAAGAAACAAAGTGAGGCGAGAGTCTAAAGATAGAAAAAGTTACAAAGTTTGCTCTCTCTCTCACACAGTTAACTAAAAAAAAAATAATTGAAGAAAAAGAAAGCTGGCAGCTAAGAGGACTAGGCTTCCTCCTCAATCTCTGCTTCCTCCTGATATTCGTCTATTTGCTGCTCTATGTCATCATCTTCTTCACCTTGACTTCCACTCTTTTCTCCCTCCCCTCCAACATGCTGACCTCCATCTCCATCATCGTTAGATGAGGAGGATGATGAACTGCAATAAGGTAATTTGACTTTTAGTTTGCTGGCAAAAGCTCGGATATATTGTTTTAGGCTTTTATTTTTCTTGCGAAGCTTTCGCACTTCATCTATCAATGCATCCAGCCATCGGGAGGTGTCATCTTGAGGTGCTTCCATCTCTTCCTCTGATGAGGATTCTCCTTCTGCAACCTTAGGAGTGTTAAACTGAATAAGCACATTTTCACTCATTGGGAGAGACTCTCCTACTTCATTTACCAGTGGTTGTAAGGGGAATTCATCCATGTTTTTGAGAATTATTGTGATATAGGCCCCACAAAATACAGATCCGAATTGGAAGACAATGGTGAGAAGAGGAAGAGGAAACATACCTTTAACGCGCCTTGAGAGGTGGAAAAGAGAAAGAAGAAGATGATTTTGTGAAGTTTTATGTGTGTGCAGTGAAGGAGAGTGAGAGCGTGCGAGGAAGAAAGAGAGAGAGACAAAGATGAGAGGTAAAATTTGAAACGAGAGAGCAAGGGAGTGTTTTTTTTAAAAAAAAACAAGTGCACAATGTTTCCAGTCCATACGCTCCGTATAGAAGGGGCGTAGCACCTTCTGTGCATTTTGGGGGGCTGGCCTGGGTTAATACAGCCCCGTATGGATTCCATACGGGGGTGTATGGGCGTATCAGAAAAATCTTTTTGCTTCTTACCTTATATTTACCTCTGGAATGAAATGTGGTGAATTCCTCAACCTGAGAAGCACCTCTCAAGCTCCTCATGGGTCAACCTACCCTTCGCAATAAAAAATCCTCAAAGTTCTCTACTTTAGGAACTTGTAAAAGATCCAAAACGCAATTTCTATACAATCAAAAAGCGTTAAGGAGGAAAGATAAACTAAACATATACATGCAAAAGAAAAAGAAAGAGATAGGCCTAGACAGCCTTCCAAAAGACGCTTTGTTTAAAGTCGTTAGCTCGACGTCTTGAAATCACTTCAAGTGGATGGGGGAAAGAGAGTAAACTCTTCTCTTTCTCTAAAAACCTCTTGTTCACCATGGTATAATTTAAGCCTTTGACCATTTACCTTGAAGATGCCCTTATCGGGGTGTTCAATCTCAACTATGCCATAGGGGAAGACTTTCTTTACCCTAAAAGGGCCTGACCATCTGGACTTCAGCTTGCCTGGAAACAGCTTCAATCTTGAGTTAAAGAGTAGAACAAAGTCACCCTCCTTGAAACGTTTTGGGTGTTGTATTCTAGAATCATGATACCTCTTTGCTCTTTCTTTATAGGTGAAGGAATTCTCATAGGCCATGAGTCTCCACTCATCCAACTCATTGAGTTGCATCTGTCTTTGTATCCCGGCCTTCTCAAGATCCAAATTGACTGATTTAATAGCCCAATAGGCCTTGTGCTCGATTCTGACGGGGTAGGTGGCATGCCTTACCATACACAAGCCGATAGGGAGTAGATCCCAGCGGTTTTTTATAGGCGGTTCTATAGGCCTACAAGGCCTCATCCAATCTTTCAGCCTAGTCCCGCCTATGGTGTGCTACAGTTTTGTCTAAGATGCGCTTCAATTCTCTGTTCAACACCTCCACTTGTCCAGTAGTTTGGGGTGATATGGGGTGGCAAGTCTATGAGTAACCCCATATCTTTTTAGCACCTCAATTTGAGTATTACAGAAGTGAGTACCTCTGTCACTAATAAGCACTCGTAGGGACCCAAACCTACAAAAAAAGCTTTTTAAGGAACTTTACCACCACCTTGGAGTCATTTGTTGTCAAAGCTTGCGCTTCCACCCATTTGCTCACATAATCCACAGCAACCAATATGTACTTGTTGCCAAAAGAGGGGGGAAAAGGTCTCATGAAGTCAATAACCCATACGTCAAACACTTCACACTCAAGGATGTATTGTTGGGGCATTTCATCTCTTCTTGACGTATTTCCAGCCCTTTGACAGTTGTCACATTGTGCTACATAACTTTAAGCATCTTTAAACAATGAAGGCCAATAAAAACCTGACTGCAAAACCTTGTGGGCAGTCCGGTTGGCACTGTGATGACCTCCGGTCAGTCCAGAATGACAATGGAAAAGAATCTTCCATCCTTCTTCCCGAGAGACACACCTCCTGATTAATTGATCGGCACAAACCCGAAACAGTATAGATCCTCCCAAAAGTAGTGTTTCAAATCGGCAAAGAACTTCTTCTTTTGATGATAATTCAAGTCCTTGGGAGAACCCTAGCCACTAAATAATTGGCGATGTCAGCGAACCATGGTGTGCTAGATTCTTCCAAAGAACAAACCACAAACAATCTCTCCTCTGGAAACTCGTCATTGATGTCTGAATCATTGAACTTTTCTCAGTGTAGATTTTCCAACCTTGACAAATGATCAGTTGCTAAGTTCTCGGAACCTTTCTTATCTTTAATCTTAAGGTCGAATTCTTGGAGGAGTAGGATCTATCTTATGAGATGCGGTTTGGCATCTTGCTTTGTCAGCAAGTATTTTAAAGCTAAATGGTCCGTATATACTACGACATTGGATAAAATGAGATAGGGGCGGAATTTATCAAAAGCAAAGACAACAGCCAATAATTCCTTTTCAGTTGTTGTATAGTTCTCTTGTGCGGAATTCAATGTCTTGCTTGCATAATGGATGGGTTGGAAATATTTATGCTTGTGTTGTCCTAGCACAGCCCCAACAGCTAGATCACTTGCATCACACATCCACTCTAAGGGAAGACTCCAATCCGATGTGACCATAATAGGAGCATGAGCAAGTTTTTCCTTAAGAAGGTTGAAGGCATCAAGGCATCCTTGAGTGAATTCAAAAGGGGCATCTTTTTCCAAGAGCTTTGTCAACGACCTTGCAATCCTTGAAAAATCTTTGATAAATTGATGATAAAAACCGGCATGGCCCAGGAAGCTTCTTATTGCCTTTACTAAAGATGGTGGAGGAAGTTTGGATATTGCTTCCACCTTCACCTCATCCACTTCAATTCCCTTCTTAGATATTTTATGGCCTAGCACAATCCCTTCTTGTGTCATAAAATGACACTTCTCCTAGTTCAACACCAGATTGGTGTCCTCACATCTTTGCAAGACTAGCTTCAAATGATCAAGGCATTCATCAAAGGAGTCCCCATAAACTGAAAAATCATCCATGTATACCTCCATACTATCTTCAATCATGTCTTCAAAGATGGCCAACATGCATCTCTGAAAGGTGGCTGGTGCATTGCACAATCCAAAAGGCATTCGTCAATAAGCAAAGGTCCTAAATGGACAAGTGAACGTTGTCTTTTCCTGATCTTCCGGTACAATGGGGATTTGAAAATACCCTTTGGACATTCCATCCAGGAAACAATAGTAAGCGTGACCAACCAGCCTCTCTAGCATTTGATCAATGAATGGAAGAGGGAAGTGATCTTTTCTAGTGGCCTCATTGAGTTTGCGATAATCAATGCATACTCTCCACCCAGTGACCATTCTCATAAGAATAAGCTCATTTTTTTCATTTAGCACGACGGTCATACCACCTTTCTTTATAACAACTTGTACAGGACTTACCCATGGGCTATTAGAGATTGGGTATATCATCCCCACATCAAGTAGTTTTACTACTTCTTTTTTTACCACGTCCCTCATGTTTGGGTTAAGTCTACGCTGGGGTTGGATCACAGGCTTAACATCATCTTCCAAAAAGATTTTATGGGTACAAAATGAGGGACTAATGCCCTTTATATCAGCCATCTTCTAGGCAATAACTTTCTTATGTTGACCAAGAACAAATAAGAGCTTCTCCTTCTGATCCTTGTTGAGATTCGAAGATATGATAACTGGAAGTTTAGAACCCTCTTCCAAGAGTGCATATTGAAGATAATTTGGTAGTTGTTTGAGCTCCAATTCAAGGGGTTTCCTCTGTAGACAGCTTAGACTTGTGGATGTTGGAACAATTTATATCCTCAAAGCCTCTATCTTTTTTAATTCGGCATGGTCATTAAGCTACTTTACAACTGATCTCAATACCTCACTTTTGAATTCTTCTTCTTCCTTACTCATTGAGCAAAACTCCACTTCATCATCAGCCAACAACTCTCCCACAGCATCAGACACCGTCAAATCAAGGTAATCCACAGTAAAACATATATCATCACGATGCATACTTTGTTTTAGAACATCTGGCATCTTTACTATGACCTCTTCATTCCCCACTCGCAGGACCAACTTCCCATCTCCTACGTCTATCACAACCCTTGCCGTAGCTAGAAATGGTCTTCCCTAGATGAGAGGAATCTCTACGTCAGCTTCCATATCAAGGATTATGAAGTCTGTTGGAAAAATGAAGTCATGGACTTTTACTAGCACATCTTCCACCACCTCCCTTAGGAATTTTACCGATCGGTCGGCCAATTGCAAGCTCATTCTTGTTGGCTTGGGTTCCCCAAACCCCAGCTTTTTAAATAATTGGTAAGGCATAAGGTTGATGCTTGCTCCCAAATCTGCCAATGCTTTTTCCTCTGATAAATTCCCAATAAGACAAGGAATTTTAAAACTCCTAGGATCTTTAAGCTTCCTAGGTAGTTTATTTTGGATCACAGCTGAGCACTCTCCTCCCAAAGTTACAGTAGAAAACTCTTCCAATTTCCTCTTGTTTGACAACAATTCCTTTAAAAATTTTACATATTTTAGCATTTGAGTCAATACCTCAACCAGGGGAAGGTTGATATGCAACTGTTTAAACACTTCCAGGAATCTCCCATACTATTCATCAATCTTATCTTTCTTTAATCTGGTTGGATAGGGAATGGTGGGCTTGTATTCTAGGATGGGCATTGATGTGGAATCTCGCTCATCTAGCTGTTTACCCTTGTTCTTGATGGTAGCTAGCTCCTTGGTCGACTCAATTACCTTGTTCTCTTCTTCTTGAACTTTAGAATGCAGCTCCTTACCACTCCTCAAAGCTATTGCCTTAACATGTTCTCTGGGGTTTGGTTCTGTATTTCCTAGGAGTGAGCCCTAAGGTCTTTTTGATAGAAGTTTGGCCATTTGCCTGACTTGTGTCGCCAGGTTGTGAATAGATGCATCATGATTCTTAAGAGTGGTCTCTTGATTTTTCAAAATCTGGTGGATTAACTTATCTCTTTCTTTAGAATCTTTTACCAGCTTAGTTAGCATCTCCTTAACCGACGACTTAGATGATTGGCTAGGTGGTCATTAAAAGCCTGGAGGAAGATTAGGGTTGCTCCTTTGTATGTTGTTGTTGTTGCTCCACGAAAAGTTTAGGTGATTCCTCCAACCTGGATTATAAGTGTTGCTATATGGGTTATTTTAGGGATGAGATGAACTTCCCATATAATCAACATAGGCAGTGTCTGTTCCCTCTTCAAAGTAAGGCTCTACAGTTGCTGCTTGTTGAGATGAGGTAGACATTTGATTGACTTGTCTTGCTAATGCATCAACCTTAGCAAGTATAGTAGAGGCTACGTCCATCTCCATAACACCAGCAGTCCTTTCTCTAATTCGACCACATGAGCTCTCATAATTGTCTTCGGCCATGTCTTCAAAAAGACGTAAGCTTTCCTCTGGGGTTTAGTGTTTGAGAGTCCCACTAGCAGTTGCATTAATCATTTGCTTTGTCTGATAATTCAGCCCATTGTAAAATAACTGAACTTGCCACCGTTCGGGAATCCCATGATGCGGACATTTTCTCAATGATTCCTTGAATCTCTCCCATGCCTCAAAGAGAGTTTCTGAGTCCTTCTGATAGAATCCTTGTATCTCTGATATGAGTTTGGCAATCTTTGAGGGAGGAAAGTATCTGTCCATGAATCGCATTAATAAATCATCCCATGTAGTGATGGACTCATTAGGTAAGTTCCCCAACCATTGCCTAGCTTTCCCCCTTAAGGAAAATGGGAAAAGTTTAAGCCTTTTTGCATCTTCGCTAACCCCATTAAACTTGAAAGTGTCGCACAACTCTAAGAAGAGTCGAACATGTGTTGTGGGGTCTTTATCCTGTAATCCTTCAAATTAGGCATTGTCTTGAACCATCTTGATCATACTTGGCTTTATCTCGAAATTGGTTACCTGAACCCGTGGTCTGACAATACTGGAAGTTATACCTTAAAGATTTGGTCGAGAATAGTCCAAATTGGTTCTTAGAGGACCATTCATTCTTCCCCTGTTTTGAACTATCTGATGAGGGGGTGAAGGGTCTTCAACCAGATCATCTTCTAGTACATTCTCCATCTCTCCTTTTGGTGAGTCTTCCCTTAGACTTGTTGATGAAGCTTCTACCTTGAACTTTCCTCTCTTCTTGTAACTTCGAATAACTCTTTCAGGTTCTTGATTAAAGTCAACAAGTCCCTTGGAATGGCCTTTGGTCTTGTATTGTCAAGAGAAGAAGAAAATCAGTAGATTTACTATTTAATCAACCAGATGAATATCAACGAAACAAATAAAAAGAAAATAGCTGAATTAATAAGTAAGAAGTGTTCTTAACAAAGGTGAAATCCTTAATACTCCCCGGCAACGGCGCCAAAAACTTGATCATTGTGGATCATAGCTTAATAATTTATAAACTTGTTCTTTGCTTCCAACTACGATGCAATAGGCAAGTGCACCTATCGTAGCGTAGTATAGTGTTCGAAATCAGGGTTGTTCCAAGGAGATTAAAGTTCACCAATTACTAATACTTACTCCGTTCCTATTATCCAACTGATCAAGGCGAGTGAATGATTTAATGAACTTAACTAAAAGATACAAATTATAAAATGTACTGAGTTAAAGAAAAGGAACTTAACAAAACACGAGTTCGAATCAACAACTAAGCAACCTAGATCTCTCTCTAATCCCATTCATGCCATGCGAATCATTAGAAACAAAAGATTAAACAATTCAGTTCTTAAGCTGTAGAGTTTCATTAGTCAAACTATTTATTCTCTCAAATCTATTAGCTTATCTAATCCTAAGTTTATCCATTAGAATCTCTTCTCAACTAATAGCAACCTAGGATTGCATGAAGCACTTGACTCTCTCACTGTTCGGTTGGTAAACAGAAGATTTTCGTTATCCTATCTCTAGAATCATGATCAAATCTCATTCATTACCCTTAGATCTAATCATACAAGCAATTTCTCAATCAACTTGAATGAAATCAAACATAGATTCATACTCCGAAAATATAAATCTAAGATACACATCATGAACAAGTAATGAAACAAAAGAACATCAATATGTCTTCATTAAGATATATCCTTCATCACATGACAAGAATGGTTTCAAAAGAGATCTAGATCTCTAGATTACTCCTCCATGAGAGAAAAAATGTAAATACAATTGATAGGAGAGCAACTAGAGTTCATGATTACCACCCGGAAGTTCGAATCTTGAATGCTTTGGTTGAGACAAGGATCCTCTTGTGTTGTTGTTCCAAGAGAGAAAAGTGAGTTATGTGTTAAGAATAAAACCCTTGGTCTACCTCCCTTTTCTCTCTCCACTTAAATATATATATATATAGACATGTACAAAGTAAGAGAAAGGGGGCAAATATCAGGAAAATTAAAGTCGCGGCTGATCCATATGCCCCGTATGGAAGGGGTGTAGCGGTCTCTATGCTTGAAATTGATGCTCCATATGCCCCTCCATACAGGGTTGTATGAAATTGCCCTGAGTTTTCTGGGCCCATATGGGTGTATAGGTAAAAAGCTTGGCTTTTCCTTTTCTTTTCTTGATGAATCCAATTGATTCTTCATGATAGGTTCCACATCACCTGAAAGCGATACATTATGCTATTAAGTACCAATTCTAAATGATTTCCACTCGATTTACAACAAAAAGAACTTGAAATCATCTAGGAATTAAGAGCGTTTCGTCCTTCATCAATGATGTTGGGTGAAATTGATGGTTTCTAACTGAAATTTTATTATGTCAAATCCATCAGTTTTACAGAGAAGGTGATGCGAACCCTACCAACCCGTGACAAAACTTGACAACTAGATTTATTACTCCTCACAACCTATGGATCTATCAAGAATGAAGGAAGTCGCGACCCGTTGTCTATAGACGAGACAAGGACTATGGTATATGTGCTAACGCCACAATCGATTATGGAATGATCGATTGATAAGTTTGGGGTGAATGCCATGAATTCAAATTCCAATAAGTTTGATAATTCTATCAAGAACCAACAGAGAAATTCTCTCTAATTTGTGAAAAAAATTTCTTCAATTCCTCCCTGTGTTATAATGAGTTTAGGACGACTATTTACAATCCCACAAGAATAAGTAAACAAAACGACGTAAAAAAACCTAATTCGAATAAAGGATAAACATTAAACACTGGCGGCCTAAAATATTACAAAGCCAGCCTATAATTGTAGTCAAAGCCAACACCAAAGCTAGTGGCTTTGGATCTCCATTTAACTGGTCTTCCTTGGATCTACGCCGACCACTTAAGCCGATGGCCTACTTTTCCATGCCGGCCATTTAGGCTAGTAGCTTACACCGCCAAGTTGGCAGCCTTGATTAGTTTTGAAGCTATCGGCCTTAAATCTCTTCCTCAACTTCCACGTCCGTGCTCCGCACTTTTAGTATAGCTGTGCTCCTCAGTCTAATCTACCTAGCTTGATCTCGATCATCCTTGGACTAATCTTCCTAGCATGATCTTCATCATTCCCCTCCTCTTGAAAATGATTTTTCCTCAAATCGTCACCTGCATCATAAGGACTTAAATCAACATTAGCAATAGCACTAGCTTGATACTTACCTAGCAATTCCAATTTGTAAGCATTGTCATTGATGCACTTGAGAACTTGGAATGGACCCTTGTCTCTATGTTGGGAATTGCTTTTGGAGCATGTGCACCCAAACCCAATCTCTGGGTTCAAAGTGTAATTCACGATGCCCTTTGTTAGCTTATTTTACATATTGTTCCTTCCATCGCCCAATATTAAGCTTGGCCTTGTCATGAACCTTAGCAGATCTCTTTGTTCCTAAAAATAGAGCATTCTTAACCTCATTAGCCCTCACACAAAAATTTTCTTTCCACTTTGTTTTTCTCTCAACACCCAATTTTTTTCCTCTCTTTGCTTTTTCATTTGACTTAGACGCACTCTCTTTTTCTTCTACAACAACACTCAGTTTATTTTTAGCACTCACTCTCTTTTGTTCTCTTTCTCTCTCTCTATAATCTCACTTGATCTTCATAAACCACACTAGGTATCAAAGGACAATGAGTAATATGTTTTTGCTCATGTATAAAAGAGTACTTATTGGTGAATCTATCATGCTTCACCTGCCTATCAAATTGCCATGACCTCCCTAATAACAAATTTGTAGCTTGCATTGGAACTACATCACATAGAATTTCATCCCCATACTTTCCGATGTTAAAAGAAACCAACACCTATTTTGTGACTCTCACTTTACCACTATCATTCAGCCATTGCAATTTATAAGGGTAAGGATACTTACTTAAGGGAAGCCCCAATTTTTCCACCATGGTTGTGTTAGCAACATTTGTATAACTCCAACCATCAATAATCACACTACACACCTTGTTTTGAACTAGGCATCTAGTATGAAAGATATTATCTCGTTGCACATTTGCCTCTCCTTTTATTTGCACGCTCAAATCCCTCTTGGTTACTAACAACTCCCCTTGAACAACATACTCCTCCCCATCATCATCCTCCAATGGTGGCATAGAATCATGATCCAAATCAGTATTAGTTTCAATCTCTCCATTTTCCCTCTTCACCATAACTCTTCTATTTAGACATTAATTAGCTATGTGTCCTCTTGATGTGCCTAACCAATTAGATAGCAAACACATCAATCACAAGGCATGAACAACCAACTCCTCAACAAAAAGGTGTGTCAAAATCACTTTAAATTGGAATCTAATTCATGAGTTTTGAACACTAAATGGATGTAAGAACAAATAATTGTATAATCTTTAATGGAACAACTCGCAAATGAACTAGAATTCAATCTCAAATTGAAATGATCAAATATGAAATATACAACCCTAATTCACGTGATAAATAAGTAACCAATAAATTATACTTAGATACTACTCACTAAACACAATTTGTAAACAACAATAGTAAGATTTATATGACTCACAATCCACTTAAGTTGATTATCGCCATAATTTCATAAAGAAATTGATAAAAGATCTTTATATGCAAAGGATGAACCCTTACAGCACAAAGTGTTTGTTTTTCTCAAATTGTCAAAATCTTCCTAAAAACCCTAGTTAGCAAGAATTTATACTTGCTCCTATCAGGTTAAAAACATACCAAAAATTACAAAGATGCCACTAAAGTGGCCGGTTTTTCCAAAGGAAAAATTACAAGTACAAAATAAAATGGCTGGTTCTCATAAGCAACAATTACAAATACAAATGGTCTTTAAGTGGCCAGTTCTTCACTTCAATTGAACAATTTGTGGGTCGTTGGATGTGACTCCAAGAATGTCCCGTAAGTTGATCCTTAGTGCATGTTATTTAGTCATCCTATAAAAACAAATGAATGTACCTGCTAAAGTGCAAAATAAAAACATTATTAGATAAAATGTGGCCATATGTAGATTCTAGGCTCATGTATCGAAGTTCGGTTTCCCACTGTTGGAACCATAAGGTTGATTCCCATCATCTCTTCGAGCCTCTAAAAGATTTGCCCTCAAATCTAAGGGGTCTTCTCTTGGACTGAAACCCAGTGTTTGTGTTTGCTTGTTGGCTGGACTTTTGGAAGAGCTAGAGGTGTTTCTAATTTGTTCTTGGTAAGAGCACACCTTAGATGGAGACATAGGAGTCAAGACTATCCATATGTAACACCTTTCTATCAAATAACCAGGGTTTACCCAATAATAAGTGAAAGGCGCACATAGAAAGCATATCACAGATAATCTCATCACTATATTTTTCTCCTATACTGATTGGCACCTTTGCCCGCTATGTAACATGCAGACTACCTCAATCGTCTAACCAATGCAATTTATAAAGGCTAGAATGCAGGCTAGTGGCTAGTTGTAAGTTATCTACTAATGCAGCAGATATGACATTAGTGCAACTACCACCATCAATGAAAAGCACACATAGGTTACCTCAAATTCGATAAGGTGTGTGGAGCAGGTTCTCCCTCTATATGTCCTTGGTATTTGGAGATAAATTCAAAACCCTGTGCAACACATCAATAGGTAAGTAATTTTCACCCTTTTTGTCCTCATGTGTCTTGGCGTTCTAATCATCATAGTACTCCTGCAAGGCTATGGATAAATCTATAGGCTCGACAACTTCTTCCTCATCATCTTCTTCGATGCCCTCCATAATAGTCATTACTCTTTTATTGGGACACTATGCAGCCATATGTCCAAATCCCATGCATTTGAAACATTTAATCCGATGCATCTTCCCACTGGTTGACCCTGGTACTATTTGCCTAACATTAGATCCAACTACCTCTTTGCCTTTGCTAGAAACATTTGTCTCCTTTTCTATGCTAGGGATAACTCTGTTTACAACCCTAGCATGTTCGCCTACTCCCTTTGGTCCACTCAACTGACCATCAGCCCCTATAGGCTTAGTAGTAGTACTATGCCTGTTACTAGTGACCTAGAATGGATTGGATCGCCTCTGCCTTTCTACTTTTAAGGTTAACTATATAGCCTCATCAAGTGTACTATATCTTTGCAGCTCAACAACATAAGCTATCTCGTATTTCAACCTAAACACAAAACATGCTAGGGTTTTGCTCAGGAGGTTCTATTGATCCACATCTGATCATTCACGTCTTAAACTCTTAAACATAGTCATCCACTATTTTGCCTCCTTGTCTCAATGTTTAGAGACGCATAAACAGTTCCTACCTATAGTGCCCAAGAATGAACCTTTTCCTTAGAACCCGTTTCATGTCTCTCTAGGTGTATATTTCAGCCTCTCCATCCCTTTGCCTGTTGATCACCAGATTCTTCTACCATAAGGTGGCATAACCTATGAACTCCACAGCTACAAGACGAACCCTAGTGTTATCATCAATCTCATAACACTCAAAAAGGCCCTCAACCTTACCCTCCTAATCTAAGTAACCATCTGTTGAGCCCTTGCCATCAAATGAAGGTATCTACAATTTCACATATTCTAATCCCTTAGGTGATGTACCTAAAATCAAGATTAAGCACATATAAAAACCAATTTGAAAGACAATCCAACAATGTCAATCAAACTAGTCTCAATCACATGAACAATGCCGTCAATTTCCAATGAATTTAACCAATTCTTCAATTATGATGTGTTTGAATCTTAAATCCAAATATGATATAGCTCTGATACCAAAAAGATGATGTGCCTAATCACACTCTAAAGCAAATCCAAAAGACTTAAGATCAACTATCTCAAGTCTAGGCAAAATCGGATCCAAAAATGGCACTTTTCAAATGAACCCTAATGTTGAAATGATGAAATTCAATTAACCAATAATATAATCAGAATACCCCAAAGAAAATGCCTTCTAACAACACTCTAATTTCATATAATCCACGCAAATGAAGCCTCAATTTGACAAAGAAAACCGTAAAGTAAGATCCCTTTCCCAATGGTGAAAATCACGTTTTCAAGGAAAACCTTAAAGATGAATGGAATCAATTTGATAATTTCCTTCAAATAATCACAAGAATTCGTGAATAATAACATGTAAATCTGACCAAGAACTATCTCAAATCAACCCTAGATACAACACACTAGAGAAGAAAAGAAATCACAACAAAATGAAATTGATATAACTCACAATTTCAAGATGTTGCACTCGCCACAATTTCAAGTCTTGGAATTGAAATTGATAAGAGTTGGAACCAAGGTATGAACCCTAATTCACACGTGAAAAGAGGTGTATATTCTGCAAAAATAATCTCCTCAAACCCTCTCTTAAGCAAGTATTTATACTTGCTACTGCTAGGGTTAAAAAGTGCTCAAAATTACAAGTTTGCCACTTTTAAGGTGGCTAACCCTAAATGAAAGTTACAAAGAAATAAAAGTGTCCCAAAACCAAAATACAACTAAAATAGTTCATAAAATGAAAAATACATAAAAGAAATGCTCTTCATGATGCCGGTCTTCTATAGGATCCATCGGCCCAGCTCATCGCCGGTTCAGGTCGGTCCATGGATAACCCACAAGCTAAGTTTAAGTGAGTTTGTCCATTGCCCTGTAAAGCATGATAAGTATTCCTGTTGGAATATAAAATACATGAATAAGATAAAAGAGGTTAGTATATAAATAATTCCGGGGTCGATTTGCTCAAAATGGGTCGTCATCGCCAAGATTCGAAATCCTTTAGTTATTGCCCTAATGATAAGTCTTGTCGAATTTTGATTCCTATCATCTCCTCGGGCCTCAAAAAGATTTGTCCTCAAATCTGGCAGATCGAATGCAGTAGAGAATCTATTTTCTAAAAGCAATCCATCTGAAGAAGTATCTCTACAGAATCCCAATGTATGGAATACCATAGTAGGTGATTGTTTTCTCTCCTCCATTTCTGGATGTATCTCATCTGCAACAAAAATATGGACTCATTATCTACTGATGTCTCCCCTGTCTCAACCCATTCCATTGAGTTTGTTTCCTCTTTTTCTGACTCATCTATATGATGCTGATCCTCAAGGTCTTCTAATGGTTGGCCCAACTGCTCATTACCCTCTAAAACCTCTGAAGGTGAACATAACTGTCTTTGAACAGTCTGGCTCTCTGGTGGTCTGCTTGTCTGAGTATGATTATCAGGATCCTCTAAAGGTTGGCACATCGGTGTCTAACAAATTTTATGCTCTAAGGGTTGGCTCGTGTCACTAGAGCCCTCAAGAACCTTTGAAGGTTGGCATAGTTGCGTCTGCACAATTTGGTCCTCCCAGTTTAGGAAATCATCTGTGGAACCCCTACCATCAAATGAAGGCATTTGTAGCTTCGCACACTCTAGTCCTCGAGGTGGTCTAAATTCCCTGTCCGGGTATGGATTAAGCCAAAATTATCATCTCTATCTTCCCTAAGAGCATGATAATCTCCCTTTACTCTAGGTGGTGCCATAAGGTTTACCACAAGTGGTGGTGGCAATGTCATCCTATCAATCCTTGTTGCTAATGTAGCAACAAGTGTGGAAAGGTCCCGAAGTTGCTCATCTAGAGTTCTTCCATTTGTATTTCGATGACTTGGTCTGCTACCCACTTGGCTATTGGCCTCATTGCCAATGTACCCATTCACACTATCATAGGACATGTTTGTGGATGCGATTTATCTAAAGTACAAATGTAATCTCAAATAATTTGTAGCACACTCCCTTCACTTCACCACTCACAATAACAAGTTTGGATAACAACACACACACTTATACACCCACAGTGCAACAAGTCACCAATGCAATAAATACTTTTTATCACTTCAAGTATATTAGAATAAGTGAAGCACAAATAAATACTTCTAAGTAGTTAAGAAATTAAATTCAACTCACAAGTGTTGAAGTAATAAGTTCAATTACTTTCACACTTTAATGTTTGTTTTTGAATTCAAATTCCACTACTTCAATTTTCCTTTATTGCCACGGTTTCACACCTACAATTGATCTTGATGTGCAGCACCTTTAATCCACATAAATCCACAAATTTACACCACCACACACACCTTCAATCACGGTGCACTCAATCCACCAATAACTCCACGGCAACAACACAAACAACAAAAAAATTAAGATGTATCACTTCCACGGCAACAACAAGGTGAATATTGATTACAAGTAGTCTTCAACTTCCATGGCAAATAATGAAGACAAAAGATTAATAAGTAACTTTCCCAAAATGAATTCTGAAGCCCACTATAGGTAGCAACTTTCAATTTGAAATTCAAATAACTTCACTTATTGCAAGCCTTCCTCAATTGGTGACAATGAATTCAAATTCAAATAGCAATCATTAACTCCCACAACTTAATTGCATATGATTTGAATTCAAATAATTCCTTACTAACCAAACTTAATGTAATCTGCAAATTTTACTTCACAAATTTAGAATTACACAATGGAATTCAAACAACAAACTTCATAACTCCTCACGCCACAAGCTACTTCACGGCAACAATTGGGAAGTTTCACAATTTCAAAAACAAAAATTTGCTAAAGTAACTTCACTTTGTACTTTTGCTCTTCCACGTGAATTAGTGTCCATAAAGTGATATAATAACCTTCCCAAATCAACTCCAACAACCAGCAAATCAATTCCCAATCCAAAACAATTTCGCAATATCAAACAACAACAACAACAACACAATTTCGGTTTTCACTTGATCAACCCTATTTGATGATCACTTCCACGAAATTGAATACAACCAATTCCCTTCTCTCAACAAGATCTCTGATACCAAAAAGATGATGTGCCTAAAAACAAGATCCCTTTCCCAATGGTGAAAATCACGTTTTCAAGGAAAACCTTAAAGATGAATGGAATCAATTTGATAATTTCCTTCAAATAATCACAAGAATTCGTGAATAATAACATGTAAATCTGACCAAGAACTATCTCAAATCAACCCTAGATACAACACACTAGAGAAGAAAAGAAATCACAACAAAATGAAATTGATATAACTCACAATTTCAAGATGTTGCACTCGCTACAATTTCAAGTCTTGGAATTGAAATTGATAAGAGTTGGAACCAAGGTATGAACCCTAATTCACACGTGAAAAGAGGTGTATATTCTGCAAAAATAATCTCCTCAAACCCTCTCTTAAGCAAGTATTTATACTTGCTATGCTAGGGTTAAAAAGTGCTCAAAATTACAAGTTTGCCACTTTTAAGGTGGCTAACCCTAAATGAAAGTTACAAAGAAATAAAAGTGTCCCAAAACCAAAATAAACTAAAATAGTTCATAAAATGAAAAATACATAAAAGAAATGCTCTTCATGATGCCGGTCTTCTATAGGATCCATCGGCCCAACTCACCGCCGGTTCAGGTCGGTCCATGGATAACCCACAAGCTGAGTTTAAGTGAGTTTGTCCATTGCCCTGTAAAGCATGATAAGTATTCCTATTGGAATATAAAATACATGAATAAGATAAAAGAGGTTAGTATATAAATAATTCCGAGGTCGATTTGCTCAAAATGGGTCGTCATCGCCAAGATTCGAAATCCTTTAGTTATTGCCCTACTGATAAGTCTTGTCGGATTTTGATTCCTATCATTAGACAGCCTAAAATCCCTGTTCAGGTATGGATTAGCCCTAAAATTATCATCTCTCTCCTCCCTAAGAGCATTATGATCTCCTTCCCATATTTCCTCCTACTGCTCCCTCCTTGTAAATGTTTTGAGGAACTACTCTAGTTGGTGGTGCTTGAGGATTCGCCACTAGTAGTTGTTGCATTGTCATCCTATCTATTCTTTTTGCTAATGTAGCAAAAATGGTGGTGAGGTCCTGAAGCTGTTCCTCGAAAGTTCTTCCACCTGTAGTATGATAACCCTATCCATGACCAACTTGGCTATTGGCCTCATTGTCAATTCCCCCATTCACACTATCATTTGACATAGTTGTGGAATTGATTTGTCGAATTACCAAGATAATTCAAAGTAATATAGTACACTCTTTTCACTACAACCACACTTCAACCGCCATACAACAACCAAATAACCTACCAAAATAAACACAAAACTCCACTTAACTTCACACACTTCCACACTTCAATTATGGCAACGGCAAGTAGAAGTAACAATTAAACACTTCTCTAAATAGAAAGTTAATGAATTCAACTAAGTAAAGTGTTCAAGCATCAATACATAATAACTCCCACACTTTAATGCTTGCTTTTGAAATTCAAATTTTAACCACTATAACTCCCTTTCACTCATGGCACATATACACACTTCCACTCCATGTGCAAGACCCTTCACCACAACACACACAACACAACACGTTACAACACCCTTCACAACACAAACTCACTTTGCCACACACACACACCTCAATCACGGTGCAAGCTTCAAACACAACCTACACTTACACTTCATGTGCAGCAACCTTCTACAATCTACAAGACACTCACTTCACCACACAATCACGGCATAACAAGTTCATATGCTACTTTTAATGAAACTTCTCCACAAATGGTAAGAAGTAATTCAAAATTCAAATAACATCCAATCAATACTACACAATAACTTTCTTCAAACTTAATGAATGTGTTTGAATTTCAAATAATTTCCTATTCTCCATGCAAGGCAAATCTGGAAATGCAAATGACAATCTCAATTTCCGAAATCACCAACAAGAATTCACTTCTTTTTTGCTTTAAGGAGTGTACCTCCAATTCTGAAACAAGTATAAGGAAAACACACCTCCTAATTCCCTTTCTCTTCACAGCAATTTCAAGAACAAAAGGGCTACAACAAGATCTCCACTTCCACTTCAACAATCAATAAATATAACGCAACAAAAATCACAATCAACTACTATAATTTCACTTTGACAATTAGAATCTAATAACAGCATATTATCTCATGGTTTATCTTGTGATTTGGAGGTTGTTATTGTTCAATTTGAAAACAAATCACCAAGATAAAGATACTGAAGTGCTTGTATTTTGATATTTTGGGAATCAACGGACTCAGACAAGAAAAGAGTGCATTAGGAGTTGAAAAACATGAAGAAATGAAGAAAATCTGATAGAGCCATTTCATACTCAATCTTTATAGTATAAATTGTGTTAAATTATTATTGATTTTATAGAAATCATAAGGAAATGGTACTTTAATTCTATCATCGTGATAAATCAGGTTAAATGGAGTTAAGGATGCTAATTCAAGTATTTTAGAGAAGTCATCTACAACTTGGATCAAGACAAGGAATTACACCACTGGAGGAAGCACGGTTTGAGGCACGGCCAAGGTTCAAACCGTGTTACACACTGGACAAGAAGGCGAAAATGAGGACTTTCAACAGAGAGAGACACGGCTTAAGGCACGGCCGTGGTGCAAGCCATGGGAGAAACCATGCTTGAAGCCGTAGTAGAAGCCAGGACCAAGGAGAAGAAAGTGTGGAACATCAACCAGATGAAGGCACGGCTTGAAATCTAGCCATGGGTGTAACCGTGGTACACACTGGACACGGATGAAGACTTGAAGATTATGCACAGATGAAGGCACGGCTTGAAATCTTGCCGTGTGTCTAACCGTGGTTCACACTGGGCGCGGATGAAGACTTGAAGAATATGCACAGAGGATGGTACGGCTTGATCCACGGCCGTATGTTGGGGCGTGCCAAGCAGACGAATCTTCACTTCTCGAAATCTACTTGGAAAAGGAAAGATATTTTCATATCTTGCTAGCAAAAGATCACATGCTATCCATCTAACAATATAAATAGAACCAACCCTAGAGGGTTAGGACAACTTTGAATCTTTGGATCTTGAAGAACCTTGGATCATCTTGGAGGCAGAGCAAGCAACCGGGTTCATTATGTTTCTATCTTTTATTTTCGTTTTATTGATGAACATGTGTAGCTAAGCTACTTTTCTAGCCAAAGGGTCGTAGATGTTTAATTCTCCACGAATTGTGAGGTCTAATTGACTTGTATTTATTCTATTCTTTGCTTTCGGGTATTCATATATCTTCTGATCGTTTTGTCATTATTATCTTTGTTGATTGGTATGAATAGAGCTCTTCTACTCAATTAGCAAGTTAATATATTGTCAACTAGCACGTCAAATCCGTAATTGTTTGATTGTTCTAGTCTTAGTGACGCAATAACATGTTTGGTTATAAAAGAGATGATCGAATTCATGTTATGGAGGTGTGTGATCATGTTTAAATAGGTTATCTTATAATCTACTGGCATGAATTGGTGGTCTCTCTATGATGGGAATCAAAATCCAACAAGACCTATCATTAGGACAAAAATTGATGGATTTCGAATCTTGGCGATGAGGGCCCATTTCGAGCAGATCAACCTCGGAATAAATTATTATCTAACCTCTTTTATCTTATTCATGAATTGTATATTCCAACAGGTATGCTTATTTGGCTTCACAAGGCGATGGACAAACTCACTAAGACTCAGCTTGTGGGTTATCTATGGACCGACCTGAACCGGCGATGAGTTGAGCCGACGAATTCCATTATGAAGCTAGCTAGCTGAAGATTATTTTCTGTATTTGTAATTTATGTTTGAACCATTTATTTTGTAAGCTTTTGGGACATTTTATTTGGTTTTAATTTTGCCTTTAGGACCGGCCACCTTATAGTGGCATAGTCGTGATTTTCTTGTCATTTTAACCCTAAAGGGTGCAAGTATAAATACTTGCAAATTAGGTTTTTTAGGGAGCTTTTGAACATTTGAGAAAATACACCCCCTTTGCCGTGAGAGAGAGTGACTCTTTCAAGCATTTGCTCTTATCAATTTCCTTAGTGAAATTGTGGCGAGTTGGCTTGGATTTGTTGTGTGTTATATCAACAAATTACAAGTTGATCCTAATTCCAAACTAGTGAGTCATATCTGGTGAGGATTTAGTTATTTTATGTACTTTTGTTCTTATGAAATTAGGGTTCTAATTTCGAAATTTGA
This sequence comes from Laguncularia racemosa, assembly GCA_037954665.1. Taxonomy (NCBI): domain Eukaryota; kingdom Viridiplantae; phylum Streptophyta; class Magnoliopsida; order Myrtales; family Combretaceae; genus Laguncularia; species Laguncularia racemosa. The sequence continues at coordinate 1,031,073 of JBBMOL010000206.1, read as the reverse complement.
AAACACCTTTGAATTGAATTTGAATACCATTTCGTTTTCCCTTCTAGCAATCGTCATTTGATATATTGTAATTCATCACAATTTCGGAATTTCATTTGGAATATTGAGGTATTTTCCTTTGTTTGTGGCATGGATGATCATTGACAATTCATCCCTTTTAGTTGATTGTGCTTGACCCCCCTTTAGGCACATCATCTTTTGGTATCAGAGCTACAGGTTTAAGAGGAGGGATTGTTGCAATTGGGATTTTGAAAGTTAATTTTGTTATCTTCATCTTGCCGTGAGTTGCTTAAGGTTTAAGAAGAGAGATTGTTGCAATTGAGTTTTCGGAAATTGATTGTTTTAATTTCATCATGCCGTGAGTTAATTGAAGGTATATGATAAGGGTTTTGTTGATTGAAGTTTTGGGAATTGAAAGTTTTTGATATTACCTTTGTGAACCGAATTGCAAGGGAGTGGAAATTCGGATCAAGTGAATGTATTTTTTTGTTGTTGTTACCTTGATGTTTACGTGATTGATCCTTGTTGAAATTGAGGATTAATTGAATTGTTTGTATTGGTACTAAGTGGCGTGATTATCTTACTTGGGAAGTTGAAACTTGTTGTTGTAGAAGTGGATGTCTTGTTGTAACTTTTGTTCTTGACTTCACCGTGAAGGAGGAGGAAAGTTAGTGCAAGTTAGAAGTGCAATTGTGTAGGAAGAAAATTGTGTTTATTTTGCATTGTTGAATTCGGAATTGTGGAAGGATATGTGCAATTTTCAGATTTGATTAGTGTGTAAGAAAGGAAGTTATTTGATTTCAAAACAAGCATTAAGAGTGAAGGAGTTAATTGTGCTTGTTTGAATTTGAAAATTTGCATCTTACCAAATGTGGAGGAGTTGCAATTAGTGAAGAGGATTGATTTTCAAATTTAAATGCTGCCTTTCTTATGTTAATTTCGGTTGAAAAATTGTGTTGAAGTGGATAAAGTGCACCGTGAGTGTGTAGGAGTGTATATGGTGTTGTGTGTGCAAATTGGAAGTGGAAGTGCATAATTTCCAGATTTGAATTTTCGTGGAAGAAGAGGAAACAATTTGAATTGAAACACATCCATTTACTTCAAGTAGTTAAAGAGTGGTATTGATTATATTTCATTTGAATTTGAAATTGATTCTTACCATTTGTGGCAAAGGTGCATTAAGGAGTGTCAAATTTGAATGTGTTGCCGTGTATGTGTGTAATTACGGTGGAAGTGGGAGTGTTTAGTTGTTGTTGCTGTTTCTTGTTGTTGTTGCCATTTAAAGGAGCATCTTAGTTAGTTTTTGTTTGTTGCTACCGTGGAAGTGAAGGGTTGCAACATATTATTGTTGCGTGAATTTAGTGTGTTGTGTGTGTAGTGTGCAAGTGGCGGAGTGAGTTGGTTTTGGCGTGAATTTGTTTTGTGAATTAAGTGTGCTACAATTACTAGACATTACATTGGTACATCAAATAGATTGCATCCACAAAAATGTCTATTAATAGTGTGAATGGAGGAATGAGTGATGTAGCATATAGTCGAATTGGTGGAGGTCAGGGTTCTAATGTTGCAGGTGGGAGGACCTTAGATGAACAACTTCGGGACCTTAGAAAACTTGTTACTACATTAGCAACAAGGATTGATAGGATGACATTGCCACCACCACCAGTGGTACACCTTCAGGAGCCACCTAGAGCAAAGGGAGATTATCATGCTCTTAGAGAAGATAGAGTTGGTAATTTTGGACTTAAACCATTCCTAGAAATGGAATTTAGACCACCTAGAGGCTCAGAGTGTGCAGAGCTACAAATTCCTTCACTTGAAGATAAGGGTTCCACAGATGAAAGATGTCAAACACCACTGTGCCAACCTTCAGAGGTTACTGAAGGAAATGATCAGTTGGACCAATTGTTAGAAGACTCTAGGGATCAGCATCACAGGGATGAGTCGAAGGAAACAAACTCGTTGGAAAGTGTTGAGATAGAGGAAACATCAGTCGATAATGAGTCCTTGTTTTTGTTACAGGAGAGATACATCCTAGAGATGGAGGAAAGAAAACAATCATCTACTATAGTATTTCAAATATTGGGATTCTGTAGAGATACTCCTTCAGATGGATTACTTTTGGGAAACAGAGTCTCTGCTGCATTTGAACTACAAGATTTGAGGTCAAATCCTTTTGAGGTCCAAGGATATGATGGAATCAAAATCCGACAAGACTTATCATTAGGACAAAAATTGATGGATTTCGAATCTTGGCGATGAGGGCCCATTTCGAGCAGATCAACCTCGAAATAAATTATTATCTAACCTCTTTTATCTTATTCATGAACTGTATATTCCAACAGGTATGCTTATTTGGCTTCACAAGGCGATGGACAAACTCACTTAGACTCAGCTTGTGGTTATCTATGGACCGACCTGAACCGGCGATGAGTTGAGCTGACGAATTCCATTTTGAAGCTAGCTTGCTGAAGATTATTTTCTGTATTTGTAATTTATGTTTGAACCATTTATTTTGTAAGCTTTTGGGACATTTTATTTGGTTGTAATTTTGCCTTTAGGACCGGCCACCTTATAGTGGCATAGTTGTGATTTTCTTATCATTTTAACCCTAAAGGGTGCAAGTATAAATACTTGCAAATTAGGTTTTTTAGGGAGCTTTTGAACATTTGAGAAAATACACCCCCTTTGCCGTGAGAGAGAGTGACTCGTTCAAGCATTTGCTCTTATCAATTTCCTTAGTGAAATTGTGGCGAGTTGGCTTGGATTTGTTGTGTGTTATATCAACAAATTACAAGTTGATCCTAATTCCAAACTAGTGAGTCATATCTGGTGAGGATTTAGTTATTTTATGTACTTTTGTTCTTATGAAATTAGGGTTCTAATTTCGAAATTTGAAAACACCTTTGAATTGAATTTGAATACCATTTCGTTTTCCCTTCTAGCAATCGTCATTTGATATATTGTAATTCATCACAATTTCGGAATTTTATTTGGAATATTGAGGTATTTTCCTTTGTTTGTGGCGTGGATGATCATTGACAATTCATCCCTTTTAGTTGATTGTGCTTGACCCCCCTTTAGGCACATCACTCTAGATCATAATGCTATCGATAGATTAAATCCTAAGCGCTTGTCTAAGGGTTGTTTAATCAATAAGAGAAATAATTCAAAGCGCTTGTCTGAGGTTATCGAGGAAGTAAGGAGAGATAGGTTGTTAGAGCTTGTTAATAACCATAACCAATTTATCTAGAACTAAGAATAGAAAACATTTGCATCGATGATCAATTCCTAGAATTAAACCATCTTGATTCCTTTGGCTAGGCTTTTTATCAATATACAACTTTCTTATCTTGTTTTAACTTTATTCGATTCACAAACCAAACCCCCCCATTTTCCTTTTCCTTTGATTCTCCTTGAATAGAAATAAGTTTAACCAATCTCTGTGGATTCGACCCTACTCACCACTATATGCAAATCATATAATTGTCTAGGAGTAGGTTTTATTTTTGTTGGATTCGACACCCATCAAATTTTGGCGCCGTTGCCGGGGATTGGTGTCAAATTTATTTCTATTCTTGTATGACTCGTTCTTCTCAGACGGGTGAACTAATTTATAATCCGGAGATTGAGAAGACTCTAAAGAGACTACGACAAGAAGCTAGATCATCCACTAGACCGAACTTAGTATCGGACTTGTCTGATTCTGAAAAAGAGGACGACATGGCAAATCTCGAGAGAACCTTAAGGGAGTTGGCTGCACCGGATGTGAATCAACAACCACTTTGTATTCACTACCCCGAACTAGCCGTGGAATTCGAATTGAAATCTGGGTTGATACATCTGCTACCTACATTTCATGGTCTTGAGAATGAAGATCCTCATAAGCATTTGAAAGAGTTCCATATAGTGTGTTCTAGTATGAGGCCGCAAGGAATAACCGATGATCAAATCAAGCTACGCGCTTTTCCATTTTCTTTAAGTACTAAAGCTAAGGATTGGTTGTTTTATTTGCCTCCAGGTTCTATAACCACATGGACTGATATGGTGAGACTCTTCTTGGACAAATTCTTCCCCGCATCCAGAGCCGCTGGTATAAGAAGTGAAATTTACGGTATAAAACAAAGGGACACCGAGACTCTTCATGAGTATTGGGAAAGGTTCAAGCAACTGTGTGCAAGCTGCCCACAACATGGGATATCCGAACAACTCCTCATCCAATATCTCTACGAAGGCCTACTTCCGATGGAGAGGAAAATGATGGATGCTGCAAGTGGAGGTGCCATAGTAAACAAAACTCCTGGTCAAGCTAGGGAATTGATCTCCATTATGGCTGCCAATTCGCAACAATTTGGGTATAGGCATGATGCATCTTCAAGGAAGGTAAATGAGGTAAATGTGTCTAATCTTGAACATCAAATTTCTAATCTTACCTCCCTTGTGCAGCAGCTAGCTCTTGGAAATACCTAACAGGTGAAAGCTTGTGGAATTTGTGCTGCTCCTAGTCATCCGACCGACATGTGTCCCACATTGCAAGATGACAACCATGAACACGCCAATGCTGTAGGCGGATTCCCAGGATAGCCACAAAGGAAATATGATCCCTATTCAAACACTTACAATCCCGGATGGAGGGATCACCCTAACTTCAGATATGGCAATAAACCACAAAACTTCCAACAATTCCAACCCAAGCCATCAAACCAAGTATCACAGGCTCCTTCCACTTCAGGTATGTCCCTTGAGGAAATTGTTAAATCACTTGCCGTTAATACAAAACAATTTCAGGATGAGACAAAGTAGAGCATCCACAACTTGGAAAATCAGGTAAGTCAACTTGCTTCTTCTCTAAATAAGTTGGAAACTCAAGGTAAGTTACCTTCTCAAACCGTCACAAATCCAAAGCAAAGTGCTAATGCAATTACCTTGAGAAGTGGAACGAAATTGCAGGGATCAAATGAGGAGGATCACCGAACTAATCCTGAGGTAGAGACTGAGAAAGAAACTCCAACTCCAAGCCAGCAGAACAATCAGATCAAAGGACCCCTCATTGAACCACCAAAGGTCATGACAACAGCACCTCCTTTCCCTTCCAGACTAGCAAAATCCAAGAATGAAGCTGAAGAAAAAGAGATTCTTGACACTTTTCGCAAAGTTGAGGTAAACATTCCCTTGCTGGATGCTATTAAGCAAGTACCTCATTATGCTAAATTTCTAAACGAATTGTGCACTGACAAAAGAAAGCTGAAAGGTAATGAAAAGATTAGTGTAGGTGAGAATGTTTCAGCTATTCTTCAAAAGAAGCTTCCTCCTAAATGTAAGGATCCAGGTATGTTTACTATTCCTTGCAAAATAGGTAACCTTGGAATCACTAAAGCTATGTGTGATTTAGGCGCTTCAATCAATGTTATGCCTTTGTCTGTTTATCATTGTTTAAATGTTGGACCCCTAAAGGAAACAGGCGTTATTGTCCAACTGGCTGATAGGTCCAATGTTTATCCTAAGGGAGTTCTAGAAGATGTTTTAGTACAAGTTAATGGTTTGGTTTTCCCCGCAGATTTTTACGTGCTTGACATGGAAAATGATGATTCTCGTAATTCATCGATGATATTATTAGGGAGACCATTTCTTAAGACATCTAGAACAAAAATCGATGTACATGATGGTAACCTCACTATGGAATTTGATGGTGAAGTGATTAAATTTAACATTTATGATGCCATGAAATATCCTAGTGACATCTCACCCGTTTTTGTTGTTGATGTTATTGACCCATTAACACAGACTACATTTGATTTGATAGATGATGATGAGTTGAAAGTTGTACTTAATAAGAGTCTTACGATTCATGCATTGACAACTCTTAAGGAGAAGTTTGTAATATCCTCCGATTTGCAGGACAAGATTTGGGAGTTGGAATCATTAAAACCTATCAGGAATGATGTGTCCTACATTCATTTACCCCATTCTAACACAAAACTTCTTCCTTCTATTGTGCAGGCACCGAAGCTAGAACTAAAACCCCTACCCGAACATCTAAAATATATTTTCTTAGGAGAAAAGGAGACTCTTGCTGTGATAGTCTCCAACAAGCTAATTACTTTAGAAGAAGAAAAGTTGATTCGGGTGTTGAGGGAGTACAAAGAAGCCATTGGATGGTCCATAGCTGATATTAAAGGACTAAGCCCCTCCACCTGCATGCACAAGATTTTGATGCAAGATAATTGCAAACCTTCAAGAGAAGTTCAGCGTCGTTTGAATCCACCTATGATGGAGGTAGTTAAGAGAGAGATCTTGAAACTTCTTGATGCAAGTATGATCTATCCAATTTCCGACAGCAAATGGGTAAGTCCGATCCAAGTTGTTCCAAAGAAAACAGGCTTAACTGTGATTGAAAACTCCGATGGTGAGTTAATTCCTACTCGGGTTCAGAATGGATGGAGGGTTTGTGTTGATTACAGGAAGTTAAACGCATCAACTCGGAAGGACCACTTCCCTCTTCCTTTTCTTGATCAGATGCTTGAACGTTTGGCTGGCCATTCTCACTATTGTTGTCTTGATGGTTATTCAGGTTTTCATCAAATTCCAGTGGCACCGGAAGATCAAGAGAAGACCACTTTCACTTGTCCATTCGGTACTTTTGCGTATCGAAGGATGCCTTTTGGGCTCTGCAATGCCCCAGCCACATTCCAAAGATGTATGGTCAGTATATTTTCAGATTATGTGGAGAATATTATAGAAGTTTTCATGGATGACTTTACCGTTTATGGTAATTCTTTTGATTCATGTTTGACTAACCTTACAAAAGTGCTTCAAAGATGTATAGATAAGAATCTAGTGTTGAATTATGAAAAATGTCACTTTATGGTTGAACAAAGTCTCATTTTAGGCCATATAGTATCTTCTAAGGGGCTTGAAGTCGATAAAGCTAAGGTAGAACTGATTAAATCTTTACCTTACCCTGTAAGTGTACGGGAAATTCGGTCTTTTCTTGTGAGTGCAGGATTCTATCGACGCTTCATCAAGGAATTCTCCAAGATTACTCAACCGTTATGTCGATTGCTACAAAAAGAAGTGACATTTGAGTTCGATGAGGCCTGCAAGAACGCTTTTGACACACTGAGGGACAAGTTAACTTCTGCTCCAATCATCCAACCACCCGACTGGACCCTTCCCTTTGAAATCATGTGTGATGCGAGCAACTATGCAGTTGGAGCAGTTCTTGGCCAAAGAGTTGGGAGAGCTTCTCATGCCATTTATTATGCTTCCAGAACTTTGGATAATGCTCAATGCAACTATTCCACAACGGAAAAAGAACTCTTGGCTGTTGTTTTTGCATTAGAAAAATTCATATCATATTTACTTGGTACTAAGGTAATTGTTTACTCTGATCATGCAGCTCTTAAATACCTGCTCGCGAAGAAGGAGGCGAAACCAAGACTTATTCGATGGATACTCCTCTTACAAGAGTTCGATCTAGAGATACGTGATAGGAAAGGCTCAGAAAACTTAGTTGCCGACCACCTCAGTCGAATTCCTATCAGTGAAGGGTCCACACAAATACAAGATGATTTTCCAGATGAGTATCTCTTTTCTATTCAAAAGATAATTCCGTGGTATGCTGATATTGTCAATTATTTGGTTACTAAGACACTACCAAGTGATTTGTCTAGGGCTCAAAAAGATAAAATTAAAAGTGATGCTAAGTATTATGTATGGGATGACCCATATTTGTGGAAACATTATGCTGATCAAATCATTAGAAGGTGTATTTCTCAAGACGATATTCCTTCTGTCTTGCAATTTTGTCACTCATATGCATGTGGTGGACATTTTGGCCCTAAGAGGACAACTCAAAAGGTATTAGGGTGTGGTTTATTTTGGCCTGCATTGTTTAGTGACTCTTTTATGTTTTGTAAGTCTTGTGAACGATGTCAAAAGATTGGGAACTTAGGACGTAGAGATCAAATGCCACTTACCCCTATTCTTACTTGTGAAATATTTGATATATGGGGTATTGACTTCATGGGTCCTTTTCCTCCTTCCTTCGGCAATGTTTACATCCTTCTTGCTGTGGATTATGTTTCAAAATGGGTGGAAGCCAAAGCGACTCGAACTAATGATGCTAAAGTTGTGGATTTTGTTAAATCTCATATTTTTGCTAGGTTCGGGACACCAAAGGCTTTTATCAGTGATCGTGGCACACACTTTTGTAATAGGATAGTGGAAACTCTACTAAAATAATACAGGGTCACTCATCGCACTTCCACCGCATACCACCCTCAAACCAATGGATTGGCAGAAGTCTCAAATCGAGAAATCAAGTCTATTATGGAAAAAACCGTCAATCCAAGCAGGAAGGACTGGAGCACAAGACTTGAGGATGCATTATGGGCCTACCGGACAGCTTACAAGACCCCTATAGGTATGTCTCCTTACCGTTTAATATTTGGCAAACCATGTCATCTCCCTGTGGAGGTGGAACATAAGGCGTATTAGGCTATAAAACAATGTAACATGCGAATGGATGAGGCGGGTGAACACAGAAAACTTCAATTACAAGAACTTGAGGAGATTCGAAGAGAAGCTTATGAGAGTACTAAAATCTACAAGGAAAAAACAAAGGATTTTCATGATCAAATGATTTCCCGAAAGAATTTTTCTATAGGTCAAAAAGTATTACTTTACCATTCTCGATTGAAATTGTTTCCTGGCAAACTACAATCACGGTGGATTGGCCCTTTTGTTATCACTAACATATTTTCCCATGGTGCAGTTGAGATCGCAAGCCTTGAAACTGGTAAGACCTTCAAAGTTAATGGTCATCGCTTGAAACCTTTTTATGAAGGATTTCAAGTATGTAATATTGAAGAAACCAGTTTAACTCACCCCGAGTATTGTGATTGATGACAGGAACGTCTAGCCAAAGACGTTAAAGAAAGGCGCTTCATGGGAGGCAACCCATGTAAAAAAAAAAAAAAAAGTTTTGTTTTGCATTAGTTTTGGTTTGTTTTAGTTTTGTTTTGTTTTAGTTTAGTTTGCTTTGATTTTAGTGTAGTCTTGAACTCTTTGGATCGGCTGCAGCAAGGATACATATCATTAGATGACACTTTCCAGAGCTTAAAGGGAGCACTCCAATACCAGGGAAGTACCAATATTTCCTCTCTCTTATTCTCTAATGTCCTTTGTGTTGTTAATTCCTCTTCAATTGTGCTGAATTAAGAACAGTGAGGACACTGTTCAAGCTAAGTGTGGGGGAGAGGATAATAAAATATAGAGAATAGAGAACTAACTTATACTCTGAATGTTTGTCCTTAAGCAATTTTAAGCCAAAGTTTTTCAAAATTATCATGAAATCTAGAGATTGTACTAAATGTTGTAATAAGCATCTACAAAATGTGAAATTGACTTGTTCAAATGCTTTACTCACCCACTGCTGTGATTAGAATACATGGTTAAAATTAAGTAGTGAAATCTTTAAGAAACAAATTTACCTTGTATTTAGCTTTAGAATTGGAAGTCTAAGAGTAAGTCGAGTCCCTAAGTGAAAAATAAACAAGTTTACTTCTAGGTTATATTAGCTACTGTATACTCTTTGAAGTTGTTTGTAAAGCAATCATAACACTTAAAAAAAAAAAAAAAGAATCAAGCATAGCCATTACTCCAATGATTCAACTAATTGAGTTAAGAGTATTCAAACTTGAATGTTAAAGTGAGGAAGAGTCCGTAGGGGTATCTCAAAACCCGGTCACTTGAGTGATGATCTCGGGATGTTGCCGACTCAATGAACTCACTATAACGATAAGGGCGAAAAAGGCAAAAGTTCATGAAAAGAAGCGGGCAAAAACCCGTCAAAATAGATGCTTGAATAAATCAAAAGAACATGAATGTGAACATTCATTGAATAAAACAAAGATGTATAAAAGGGAAAATATCTAGCAAAGAGCTTATACTATATGCTTTTACTTTATGTTGCAAGGATTATATGTTTGCTAATGTCCAATGAAGTTTAATTGGGTGTTTTTCCTTAGTGGATTAAGTATTTACTTTTGGAATAAAAATTCTTTTGCTAAACATGAGGATTAAAGTTTGTTTTGTTTAGATTAGCTATTGAATTTTGTCCGTAGTAATTTGACCATAGGAAACCAATTGGGTTGAAGTAGTAGACATTAAATTACAAGTCATGAATTACAAATGAATAAGATGCTTGGAATGATGAAAAGAAAGTTTGTATAATCTATGATAGATTTCTCAATTGATTTGATGCAATTGCTTGAGGACAAGCAAGAGTTTAAGTGTGGGGGAATTTGATAGAGCCATTTCATACTCAATCTTTATAGTATAAATTGTGTTAAATTATTATTGATTTTATAGAAATCATAAGGAAATGGTACTTTAATTCTATCATCGTGATAAATCAGGTTAAATGGAGTTAAGGATGCTAATTCAAGTATTTTGGAGAAGTCATCTACAACTTGGATCAAGACAAGGAATTACACCACTAGAGGAAGCACGGTTTGAGGCACGGCCAAGGTTCAAACCGTGTTACACACTAGACAAGAAGGCAAAAATGAGGACTTTCAACAGAGAGAGATACGGCTTAAGGCACGGCCGTGGTGCAAGCCGTGGGAGAAACCATGCTTGAAGCCGTGGTAGAAGCCAGGACCAAGGAGAAGAAAGTGTGGAACATCAACCAGATGAAGGCACGGCTTGAAATCTAGCCGTAGGTGTAACCGTGGTACACACTAGACACGGATGAAGACTTGAAGATTATGCACAGATGAAGGCACGGCTTGAAATCTTGCCGTGTGTCTAACCGTGGTTCACACTGGGCGCGGATGAAGACTTGAAGAATATGCACAGAGGATGGCATGGCTTGATCCACAGCCATGTGTTGGGGCGTGCCAAGCAGACGAATCTTCACTTCTCGAAATGTACTTAGAAAAGGAAAGATATTTTCGTATCTTGCTAGCAAAAGATCACATGCTATCCATCTAACAATGTAAATAGAACCAACCCTAGAGGGTTAGGATAACTTTGGAATCTTTGGATCTTGAAGAACCTTGGATCATCTTGGAGGTAGAGCAAGCAACCGGGTTCATTATGTTTCTATCTTTTATTTCGTTTTATTGATGAACATGTGTAGCTAAGCTACTTTTCTAGCCAAAGGGTCATAGATGTTTAATTCTCCACGAATTGTGAGGTCTAATTGACTTGTATTTATTCTATTCTTTGCTTTCGGGTATTCATATATCTTCTGATCGTTTTGTCATTATTATCTTTGTTGATTGGTATGAATAGAGCTCTTCTACTCAATTAGCAAGTTAATATATTGTCAACTAGCACGTCAAATCCGTAATTGTTTGATTATTCTAGTCTTAGTGACGCAATAACATGTTTGGTTATAAAAGAGATGATCGAATTCATGTTATGGAGGTGTGTGATCATGTTTAAATAGGTTATCTTATAATCTACTGGCATGAATTGGTGGTCTCTCTAGATCATAATGCTATTGATAGATTAAATCCTAAGCGCTTGTCTAAGGGTTGTTTAATCAATAAGAGAAATAATTCAAAGTGCTTGTCTGAGGTTATCGAGGAAGTAAGGAGAGATAGGTTGTTAGAGCTTGTTAATAGCCATAACCAATTTATCTAGAACTAAGAATAGAAAACATTTGCATCGATGATCAATTCCTAGAATTAAACCATCTTGATTCCTTTGGCTAGGCTTTTTATCAATATACAACTTTCTTATCTTGTTTTTACTTTATCCGATTCACAAACCAAACCCCCCCATTTTCCTTTTCCTTTTATTCTCCTTGAATAGAAATAAGTTTAACCAATCTCTGTGGATTTGACCCTACTCACCACTATATGCAAATCATATAATTGTCTAGGAGTAGGTTTTATTTTTGTTGGATTCGACACCCATCAAAATCAATAGGTAAGGGATAACATACGGTCGTGGGAAGAGGCTTGAACCCAAAGAAATTGAGTTTGCAAAATGCCGAGGAGCCTATGGGGTGAGACCACGACCGTGCCTCATGTGGTGGTGGCAACACCACTTATCACACGGCCGTAGCACGTAATTTGGCTATCTACGGATGGACCAACCCCATGTAGCACGGTCGTGCCTCATGTGGTGGAACACCTGCGAAAAATGCCGAGGAGCCTATGGGGTGAGACCACTGTCGTGCCTCATGTGGTAGTGGCAACACCACTTATCACACGGCCATGCCTCATGTGGTGGTGGCAACACCACTTATCACACGGCTGTGCCGCATGTGGTGGAACACCTGCGAAAAGTGCGACTTTTCATTTTCCTGACTATTTTTATATATTCCTTTGAGAAAAAAATGGAGGGAGACTTTTGGCATTTTTCTGTTTTTAGACTTTTGTTCTTTGAGAGAATATTTCATTTTGATAACAAGAACAAGAGATTGAAACAAGTTTTCCTTGTGATCAATTGAGAAGTATTTGTAGCTGGCCTTGGGAAGTGGTCTTTGGAGTTTTGTGTTTGAATTCTCTCCAACTTTATCACAAAATTGGTGATTTCTAATCTTTATTTATTTATGCAATTTTGTGACTTGTGTTTATATTATTCATGAATTCTCTCAAATATTCCATTGTAACTTGTGCATTCATTGTTAAATCTATGGCTGGCTAGATTCAATTGGTAGGAAGAAGAATGAAACCCTAGATTGCTAAAGTGATAATTGTAGTCATGTTATTAGATTAAGGTATTTGTGGATTATTCATAATTGCAATTCCTATAATTTCAATTGAAATTCTTAAAGGTTTTAATTATTAGAAATTTTATCAATACGTGAGTTGAGATATAATTTGTTAGGGATTCTTAATTGGATTAATTTAACAAAGCGGAAGCGGCGCTAATTAGTTGAATTAGGGTTTATCTGGAGTTTAAAGCAATGTTTTAATTAATTATCCACTAAGGAATTAGGGGTAATTGTATTAGGACATTAGGCAATCATAGCACTGGGAAGTGTATGGATGTAATTTAGAATCCTTTGTTAATTAGAGATATGAAAGTTGACTAATTAATTGAAGGTTTATGGTTATAAACCCATTTGAATAACCATACATAGGTTACTCTAAATAACATGATGGCAATTTGATTAGCGTGTCTGGGGTGAATTCTTAATTCCTACCTTCTCAATTGAAAGGTTTATTTTATAATATTCTCATAGTTCTTGTTTGAGTAGATTTTATTTCAGTTTTTAATTAAGTAGTTAAAAGGATCTTTCTTTGAATTGCCTAGATATCAGTAAAAGTTATTATAGGTTTAGTAATCTCTTTAGTCCTCGACGGATCGACACTCTACTCACTTATATATTACTTGATTCCGACCTAGTATACTTGCTAGAGAATTCACTACTCTTTTATATATACGGTTCACAGTGATCAAGTTTTTAGCGCCTTTGCTGGGGACTATTAGATATTAGACTTCTTAGCTTTGTTGGTAATTTAGGCGCATTATATTTTCATTTTATTACATTTTATTGGATTTGGTCTTCTTTTCTCTTTGTAGGTGTGCATGCGAAGGAGTAGGAGTCTTGAACTTCTGCCTCTAGATCCTGAGATTGAGCGTATTTTCCTACGTTTGAGAAGAGAGAATAGAAGAAGAGAAGAATCCGAGATGGCTAACGACAGCAACAACAATTTGATGCAGGGTGCTACAAGAGCACTTCGTGAATATACAGTGCCAACTGTTTCCGGTTCAGCGATCAGGAGACCTGCCATTCAGGCTAACAATTTTGAATTGAAACCGGCACTCATTTAAATGGTCCAAACAAGTCAATTTGGAGGATATCCAAATGAGAGCCCTGATGAGCATATTGCTGTATTTCTCCAATATTGTAATATAGTGAAGATGAATAACGTTGCAGATGACGTTATGAGATTACAGCTTTTTCCCTTCTCATTAAGGGAAAAAGCTAGAGCTTGGTTTTATTCACTCCCACAAGAGTCCATTACTACCTGGGTTGATCTCTCATCTAAATTTCTAATGAGATTTTTCCCATCGGCCAGGACAGCAAGGTTAAGAAGTCACATCACTAATTTCACAAAATTTAGTGGTGAATCACTTTATGAGGCCTGGGAGAGATTTAAGGAGGCAATAAGAAAATGCCCACATCATGGATTGCCGAATAATTTACTGATTGAGATTTTTTACCTTAGCTTGGATGAGACATTGAGGTCTCTAGTTGATGTTGCATCTGGAGGTGCACTCATGGGCAAGACTTATGATGAAGCGAGTGCGTTGATAGAAGAAATGGCTTCTAGTGCCCACAATTGGGAGAATAAGAGAGGTAAAGCTAGAGTGGCATTGGTGAATGATAATGATGCTATTACCCTTTTGACGGCTCAAATTTCAGCTCTCACTACCCAAGTACGTAAACTCACCTCATCATCTTCATTTAATGCAAATCAAGTTGCTCTTTGTGAGATTTGCCCAGGACCACATTCGACTCTTGAATGCATTCATGGGAACCCTTCAGCTTCTTCATCTGGTGAGCATGTGAATTATGTCAACAATTTCCAAAAGGGTAATATGGGACCCTATTTGAACACTTATAATCTAGGGTGGCGTAATCATCTAAATCTCTCATGGAAGAATGAGAATAATGCGCTCAAACCACCACTTAGATTTCAAAAGCAAGGTCCCATTCAAAGTGCTCCTTCTCAGCAAAGTTTGTCTAGAATGGAAGAACTCATGTTGAGCTATATGCAAAAGACTAACACCATGTTGCAAAATCAACAGGCCACAATTCGAAATTTAGATAATCAAATTGGTCAGATTTCGCAATAGTTGAGCAATAGACCATCTGGGTCTTTGCCTAGCAACACCGAGGAGAATCCAAAAGGTATCAATGCAATAATGTTGAGGAGTGGTAAGGAAGTGGAAAAAGTGAACATAGATGATCAAATCAACATTCCTTTTGCGGAGGCACTACAGCAAATGCCTTCATATGCTAAATTCATGAAAGAGCTTCTCACCAAAAAGCGAAGAATTGATGAGAATGAGCCTGTTATGCTTACAGGAGAATGTTCAATGCTTCTTTAAAAGAACTTAACAAATATGCCAAGAAAACAAAGAGATCAGGGGAGTTTTACTGTTCCTTGCACAATTGGAAATGTTTATTTTGATAAAGTTCTTATTGATTCAAGTGCAAGTATAAATTTGATGCCTTTCTCTATTTTCAGGAAATTGGGACTTGGAGATTGTAAGGAGACCCATGTCACCTTGCAACTTGCTGATAGAAGTATCAAATATCCAAGAGGTATTGTAGAGAATGTTCTTGTAAAAGTGGATAAGTTCTATTTTCCAGTCGATTTCATTGTTCTAGAGATGGAAGAGGATGGAGAAGTGCCCATGATTCTTGGCCGACCATTCATAGCAACAGGTAAAGCTTTAATTGATGTGGAATAAGGTAAGCTCACTTTAAGAGTTATGGAAGAAGAAATAACTTTTAATGTCTATGAGGCTATGAAAAGGTTTGATGAGTGTAAGTCTTGTTACATTATTGATAGTATTGATGAGCTTATTTCTGAGTCTTTTGAGGAGAAAGCAGGTTTGAACACAATGGAGTCGGTTCTTAGAGATCTTGATGGTTGGGATGATGAAGATGAGCTTGTGGAAGAATGTGTGGAACAAGTAGCTGAAATCAAGGCTCGATACTATGAGGAATTGGGCACAAGTGCAACAAAATTGGTGCCATCTTTGACACACCCTCTGGTGCTAGAACTTAAACCTTTACCTAGCCATTTAAAATATGCTTATTTAGGGATGGATAATACTTTTCCAATAATCATTTCTTCTTGTTTGATAGATGATCAGGAGCAACAACTCTTAGGAGTTCTTAAGGAGCATAAGGAGGCGATAGGATGGACTATTGTAGATATTAAGGGAATCAGCCCTCTAATATGTACTCATCGGATATTCCTGGAGACAGAGTGTAAACCTATAGTTCAACCATAGAGACAACTCAACCTAACTCTCAAGGAGGTAGCAAAGAAAGAAGTTCTCAAACTACTGGATTCATGTATTATCTATCCTATCTCAGATAGTAAATGGGTTAGTCCAGTGCAAGTAGTGCAAAAAAAAAGGGTGGTATGACTGTAGTGAAGAATGAGTCTGATGAATTAATTCCTACTCGTACCATGTCTAGGTGGAGAGTTTGTATTGACTATAGGAAAGTGAATGATGCCACCTGTAAAGACCATTTCCCTCTCTCATTTATAGATCAAATGTTTGAAAAACTTGTGAGGCATGAGTATTATTGTTTTTTATATGGTTATTCTGGTTATAATCAAATTCATATAGCACCTGAGGACCAGGAGAAAACCACCTTTACTTGTCCTTATGGTACTTTTGCCTTTAGGAGAATGCCCTTTGGTCTCTGCAATGCACTTGCTACTTTACAGAGGTGTATGATGTCTATATTTTCTGACATGTTAGAAAATTTCATTGAAATATTCATGGATGACTTTTCTGTCTTTGGTAATCCTTTGTATCATGTCTGACAAATTTATACTGTGTGCTGAAGAGATGTAAGGAGACTAATCTACTTCTGAACTGGGAGAAATGTCGTTTATGGTAAGAGAGGGAATTGTCTTAGGTCATAAGGTATCAAGAAAAGGGATTGAAGTTGATCAAGCGAAAGCGGAAGTGATTGAGAAGTTGCCGCCACCACTTCAGTCAAAGGAGTTAGGAGTTTCCTTAGACATGTTGGCTTCTATCGAAGATTTATCAGGGACTTTTCTAAAATCTCTAAACCCTTTTGCAATTTACTTGAAAAAGATGCTGCGTTTAATTTTGATGATAATTGTTTGTAGGCATTCAACTTATTGAAGGAGAAGCTCACTTCTGCACCTGTGATTGTAGCACCTAATTGGGAGCTTCCATTAGAGCTTATATGCAATGCTAGCGATTATGTTGTAGGAGCAGTGCTTGGGCAGAGAAAAGGTAAGATATTTCATGTAATATATAATGCTACTAGAACTTTAAATGAGGCCCAGTGAAACTATGCTACCACTGAGAAAGAGCTTTTAGCTATTATATTTGCTTGTGACAAGTTTCGGCCTTATTTGATAGGTTCTAAGATCATAATATATACAAATCATGCAGCTCTTAAATATTTGTTTGCTAAAGCTGATGGTAAGTGATGTGCCAAAAAGGGGGTCAAGCACAATCAAATAACAAGGGATGAACTTACAATGAAAAACCACGCCACACAAGAAGGAACAAGCCTTAATTTCCAAAAGAAATCCCGAAATTGTTATGATAACAATATATGATATAACAACGATTGCTAGATAGAAAATGAAAGGGGATTCAAATTCAATTCAAAGGTGCTTTCAAATTTCGAAATTAGAACCCTAATTTCAAAAGAACAAGAACAACATAAAAGTAACTAATTCCTCACCAGATATGACGCACTAGTTTGGAGTTAGGATCAACTTGTAATTTGTTGATATGACTCACAACAAATTCAAGTCCACTCGCCACAATTTCACTAAGGAAATTGATAAGAGCAAATGCTTGCAAGAGGCACTCTCTCACGGCACAAAGGGGGTGTTTTCTCTAATGTTCAAAAAGCCCCTCAAAAACCCTAATTTGCAAGTATTTATACTTGCACCCTTTAGGGTTAGAATGACTAAAAAATCACAACTATACCACTATAGGGTGGCCGGTCCTAAAGGTAAAATACAACCAAATAAAATGTCCCATAAAGCTTACAAAATAAATGGTTCAAACATAAATTACAAGTAAAGAAAATAATCTTCGGCAGGCTAGCTTCATGATGGAATCCATCGGTTCAACTCATCACCGGTTCAGGGCAGTCCATAGATAACCTACAAGCTGAGTCTTAGTGAGTTCATCCATCGCCTTGTGAAACCAAATAAGCATACCTGTTGGAATATACAATTCATGAATAAGATAAAAGAGGTTAGATAATAATTTATTCCGAGGTTGATCTGCTTGAAATGGGCCCTCATTGCCAAGATTTGAAATCCTTCAATTTTTGTCCTAATGATAGGTCTTGTCGGATTTTGATTCCCATCATCTCCTTGGACCTCAAAAAGATTTGACCTCAAATCTTGTAGTTCAAATGCAGCAGAGACTCTGTTTCCCAAAAGTAATCCATCTGAAGGAGTATCTCTACAGAATCCCAATATCTGAAATACTATAGTAGATGATTGTTTTCTTTCCTCCATCTCTAGGATGTATCTCTCCTGTAACAAAAACAAGGACTCATTATCTACTGATGTTTCCTCCATCTCAACCCTTTCCATCGAGTTTGTTTCCTCTTTTTCTGACTCATCCATATTATGCTGATCCCCAAAGTCTTCTAATAATTGGTCCAACTGATCATTATCCTCAGAAACCTCTGAAGGTTGGCACAGTGGTGTTTGACATCTTTCATCTGTGGAACCCTTATCTTCAAGTGAAGGCATTTGTAGCTCTGTACACTCTGAGCCTCTAGGTGGTCTAAATTCCATTTCTGGGAATGGTTTAAGCCCAAAATTACCAACTCTATCTTCTCCAAGAGCATGATAATCTCCCTTTGCTCCAGGTGGCTCCTGAAGGTGTACCACTGGTGGTGGTGGCAATGTCATCCTATCAATCCTTGTTGCTAATGTAGTAACAAGTTTTCTAAGGTCCCGAAGTTGTTCATCTAAGGTCCTCCCACCTGCAACATTAGAACCCTGACCTCCACCAACTCGACTATATGCTACATCACTCCTTCCTCCATTCACACTATTAATAGACATTTTTGTGGATGCAATCTATTTGATGTACCAATGTAATGTCTAGTAATTGTAGCACACTTGCTTCACAAAACAATTCACGCCAAAACCAACTCACTCTGCCACTTATACACTTTACATACAACACACTAAATTCACGTAACAATAATATGTTGCAACTCTTCACTTCCACGGTAGCAACAAACAAAACTAACTAAAATGCTCCTTTAAATGGCAACAACAACAAGAAACGGCAACAACAACTGTACACTCCACTTCCACCACAACTTACATACATACACGGCAACAAATTCACAAGTGACAACCTTAATGCAACTTTGCCACAAATGGTAAGAATCAATTTCAAATTCAAATGAAATATAATCAATACCACTCTTAACTACTTGAAGTAAATGGATGTGTTTCAATTCAAATTGTTTCCTCTTCTTCCTCGTAAATTCAAATCTGGAAATTATACACTTCCACTTCCAATTTGCACACACAACACCATATATATTCCTACACACTCACGGTGCACTATATCCACTTCAACACAATTTTCCAACCGAAATTAACACAACAAAGGCAGCATTTAAATTTGAAAATCAATCCACTTCACTAATTGCAACTCCTCCACATTTGGTAAGATGCAAATTTTCAAATTCAAACAAGCACAATTAACTCCTTCACTCTTAATGCTTGTTTTGAAATCAAATAACTTCCTTTCTTACACACTAATCAAATCTGGAAATTGCAAATATCCTCCACAATTCCGAATTCAACAATGCAAAAACAAACACAATTCCCTTCCTACACAATTTGCACTTCCGAAATTGCACTACCTTCCTCTCCTTCACGGTGAAGTCAAGACAAAAAAATTACAACAAGATATCCACTTCTACAACAACAAGTTTCAACTTCCCAAGTGAGATACTCACGCCAATTAGTACCAATACAAACAATTCAATTAATCCTCAATTTCAACAAGGATCAATCACGTAAACATCAAGGTAACAACAACAAAAAAATACATTCACTTGATCCGAATTTCCACTCCCTTGCAATTCGGTTCACAAAGGTAATACCAAAAACTTTCATTTCCCAAAACTTCAATCAACAAAACCCTTCTCATATACCTTCAATTAACTTACGGCAAGATGGAAACAAAGGACAATCCTAATTGCAACAATTCCTCCTCTTAACCATAAGCAACTCACGGCAATAGGAAGATAACAATATAAGGATAAAAAATCTCAAATTCAACAATCCCTCCTCTTAACCTTAAGCAATCTCACGGCAAAATGAAGATAACCAAATTAATTTTCAAAATCCCAATTGCAACAATCCCTCCTCTTAAACCTGTAGCTCTGATACCAAAATATGATGTGCCTAAAAGGGGGTCAAGCACAATCAAATAACAAGGGATGAACTTACAATGAAAAACCACGCCACACAAGAAGGAACAAGCCTTAATTTCCAAAAGAAATCCCGAAATTGTTATGATAACAATATATGATATAGCAACGATTGCTAGATAGAAAATGAAAGGGGATTCAAATTCAATTCAAAGGTGCTTTCAAATTTCGAAATTAGAACCCTAATTTCAAAAGAACAAGAACAACATAAAAGTAACTAATTCCTCACCAGATATGACGCACTAGTTTGGAGTTAGGATCAACTTGTAATTTGTTGATATGACTCACAACAAATTCAAGTCCACTCGCCACAATTTCACTAAGGAAATTGATAAGAGCAAATGCTTGCAAGAGGCACTCTCTCACGGCACAAAGGGGGTGTTTTCTCTAATGTTCAAAAAGCCCCTCAAAAACCCTAATTTGCAAGTATTTATACTTGCACCCTTTAGGGTTAGAATGACTAAAAAATCACAACTATGCCACTATAGGGTGGCCGGTCCTAAAGGTAAAATACAACCAAATAAAATGTCCCATAAAGCTTACAAAATAAATGGTTCAAACATAAATTACAAGTAAAGAAAATAATCTTCGGCAGGCTAGCTTCATGATGGAATCCGTCGGTTCAACTCATCGCCGGTTCAGGTCGGTCCATAGATAACCCACAAGCTGAGTCTTAGTGAGTTCATCCATCGCCTTGTGAAACCAAATAAGCATACCTGTTGGAATATACAATTCATGAATAAGATAAAAGAGGTTAGATAATAATTTATTCCGAGGTTGATCTACTTGAAATGGGCCCTCATTGCCAAGATTTGAAATCCTTCAATTTTTGTCCTAATGATAGGTCTTGTCGGATTTTGATTCCCATCAGTAAGCCAAGGTTGATTCGTTGGATTTTGCTGTTACAAGAGTTTGATCTGGAAATCAAAGACAAAAAGGGAATTGAGAATGTTTTAGCTGATCACTTATCCTGGTTGGAATCTAAATGTTCAGATTCACCTATTAATGAAAAGTTCCCTGATGAACAATTGTATGAAGTAGAAATCAAAGGACTACCTTGGTATGCTGACATTGTAAATTATTTGGTTAGTAAAATCACACCATATGGTTTATCATATCAACAGAAAAAGAAGTTTTTGAATGATGTGAAATTTTATTTTTGGGATGAACCATATCTGTTCAAATATTGTGCTGACCAAATAATTAGGCGATGTGTCCCAAAAAATGAACAGCTTAGAATCATTTGTGCTGACCAAATAATTAGGCGATGTGTCCTAGAAAATGAACAGCTTAGCATCATTCAGCATTGTCATTCAAAAGAAGCAGGAGGTCATTTTGGGGTAGAAAGAACTGCAACAAAGATTTTATCTTGTGGATTTTATTGGCCCAGGTTGTTTCACAATTGTAGGAACTACATTATGTCATGTGCTCAATGCCAGAAGACTGGTAACATTTCTAGGAGACATGAATTACCATAGAACAACATTCTTGTAATAGAGCTCTTTGATGTGTGGGGGATAGACTTTATGGGTCCTTTCCCTTCCTCTTTTTCAAACAAATACATTCTCTTAGTTGTCGACTATGTTTCAAAATGGGTAGAAGCTGTTGCTCTACAAAGTAATGACGCTAGAGTTGTGGTTAGATTTTTGAAAAAGAACATATTTTCAAGATTTGGGGTACCTAGAGCTATTATTAGTGATGGAGGATCGCATTTCTGCAACAGGCAATTTGAATTTTTTTTATCAAAATATGGGGTAACTCATAAAATTTCCACCCCTTATCATCCACAGACTTCTGATCAAGTCGAGATATCCAACAGGGAGATTAAGCGTATTTTAGAGAAAACAGTCAATGCATCTAGAAAAGATTGGTGTTTAAAACTTGATGATGCATTGTGGGCTTACAAAATTGCTTTTAAAACCCCTATAGGAATGTCCCCATATAAGGTAGTCTTTGGTAAATCATGTCATCTCCCAGTAGAGCTAGAGCACAAGGCATATTGGGCCATAAAATTCCTTAACTTTGATTTACAAGCTGCAGGTAAAAAGCGATTGCTCCAGTTGAATCAATTGGCGGAAATGAGAGATGAAGCATATGAGAATGTTAGGATATACAAGGAGCGGACTAAGCGATGGCATGATAGGAACATATTAAAACGAGATTTTCTTTGGGGCCAGAAAGTTTTATTATATAACTCTCGATTAAAATTATTCCTAGGTAAGTTAAGATCCCGATGGTCTGGACCATTTATTATTACACAAGTTTTTCCTTATGGCACAGTGGAATTGAAAGCAGAAGACAATCAAACTTTCAAGGTGAATGGCTATCTTCTCAAGCATTACCATGATAGGGAAAATCTTGATAAAGATACCACCATTGTGGATCTTACTTCCCCAAGGTAAAAAAAAGGAAAGTCGGGCTAGAGACTTTAAACTAAGCGCTCCATGGGAGGTAACCCATGCTTAAGATACCTCGAGACCCAGCACCATCTTCTTCTAAAAAATGACCTCGCAAAGATAAAGGGCCTGCTAAACCAATGTCACAATCAAGGTATGATAATTATCTTGTTGGTCTCAAGCAAAGTCACAGGGACAGGTATGATATGGTATTGAAGAATAAGATTATTAGGGACAACACGGTGTTGGATTGGGAATTGTTAGAGAGATATGGTTTTTTACAAGAATTTGAGATGATACTCCAAGATAGAGCATGGAGGAATTTGCTAGATATTAAGGAGGATATTTATAAAGAAATCACTATTGATTTTATGGCCACCTTCTAACTTAAGGAAGCCATAACCATGGGAATGCATAATTATGTTTCTTTCTATTTTGATGGTCAGTACTTCAATTTATCAATGAGAGAGTTCATTAAGAGATTGGGGATATATGAAGATGAAGAATTTGTAGACTCTGAGGAGATGGCAGGGATGTATTTTGATTGGTACAACCAGATGTCGACCTTTCGGTTGTGGCGGGAACTTAGGGTAAATGGTTATAATTCTTCTACATCTCGAGCATCTGATTTGAAGAACCCCACCCACAGGATATTGTATTATATCCTTACTCGATCAACTAGTGGGAAAATAGACAGTGAGGGGATAGTGAGTGCATTCAACTCCTTGAGATATGGTCCATGACTCAAAACCGGCATTTGAATGTTGGTTTAATAGCAGTCAAATGTTTCAAACGTCAGTGTGAGAGAAGCTGAAAGGGGATATTTGTGGGAGCTTGGATTACAAGATTGCTAAAGAATATGGGGGTGTTCCCGACTTAACCACCCAGTGATAAAGTTGGTTCTTCAACACTCATGACTGAGGGGGTCCTTAAGCAATGGGGCTTTGGTCCTATCCCGATTGAAGAACAAGGTCCTCACAAAATGGAAGTTCCTCTAAATGAGAGGAGAGGTCTTTCTTCCTCTCTTGCACAATTCAAGGACGATATTGAGGAAATAAAACGGGAACAATGAGCTCAAGGAAAGGCAATCAACAGCATGAAAAAGTATATGTCCTCTTGCTTCACAAAAATTGGAGATGCATTGGGTATCTTTATTCCCCTGTGTGGGGGAAGTTCAGATGAGGACATTGTACCTTAACCACCTCTGGCTACACATTCACCCCCTACTACTGATCAGCCTTTGGCCATCATCCCGAGTTTGTCTACCGGTGGACCTCGCATGAAGATTACACCCAAGTGCTTCACAAGTGTTAGAGAGCAGCAAATAAAGCCTCCAGCTGAGGTACAAAAAGAAAGCTTTAGTTCTGAAGAGATCAATTTAGGAGATGAGGAGGAGGAGAATGATGATGATGATGATGAGTGATGGATTGACCCGAGCTTGAACTGCACTTTTATTTGGATTCTGTTAAGTTTAATTTTGTGTGTGTGTTTGAGAACTTTAATAATTATGGGACATCTGTGTTGATGCTCGACTTAGAGCAGCTTTTAATTCTTTTATGTGCTTTTCTTCTTTTTAGTTTTTAGCAAATAAAGATTCAGTGCGCTGAGGATTTGGAACTCGCATTTGAACTCACTTGCTTCAATTTTTCAGATGTTCCGAAGCACTTCTATTTCAGGGAAGTTCCGTTTTTCCTAATTTACTTTTGTCAGTTTTTACTCTCCTTTTGCGCATATCAGATAGATAATGGGGACATTGTCTAATTTATGTGTGGGGGAGTAATTCTAGACTGATGTTTATATGATGATAATAAGATGCTTGTTCTGTTATGGATTGTTTAATAACTTCCCTATCTTGAACTAATTTTTTTTATCTGGAGAGGGTATTATAATATTGAAAAAAAAAAAAGGGGAGAAGAACTTGACTTGTTGAGTTGCCTTACTCACTAACTGTTGTAACTGATTTACTTAGTTGAAATTAAATAGTAAAATCTTTAAGGGCTAATTTTTCCTTATGTTTAGCTTTTGAATTTGAATTCTAAGAGTAGGTCGAGTCCTCTTGTGCAAAATAAGCAAGTTTACTTTTAGGTGAATTTAGCTAGTATATTTTCTTTTGAATTGCTTTGAGAGTATTTTAACATACAGTGAAAGAGGTAAAAGAAATTCTTTTCTTAGTGATTCCTTAAAAAAAAAAAAAGTGCAGGGAAATTCAAAGCCTTTACTCCAATCACTCAGGCAACTGGGTTAAGAGTATCTAATCTTTAATGTTAGTGTGAGGAAGAGTTCGTAAGGGTCCCTTTAAAACCTGGTCACTTGGGTGATGAGCCCGGGATATGCCGACTCAATGAACTTACAATAACGAGAAGAGTGGAAAGGCTAAATTTAAGTACTTTAATAGAAATCAAGTTAATATGGGCGGGCTTTAGTCCCTCAGAAGAGTGAAGTCTGACTCTGCTGTCAATTTTGGTAATTTAAATAAACTTGATTGCTTAAGTAGGGTTTTGAGGGACTTTTGCTAAATTTTCAGAAATAGAACAAACACTTCACATGTTGAGGGTTAGGGTTTCCTAATTCCGCAATTTCTCTTATCAATTTCAAATCCCAAATTAGAGATTGTGGTGAGTGGCTTCAAGGTGAATTTGTGAGTAGTTACAAATTCCCCTTGTTGCAATTTCCTTTTCATTCACTAGTGAGTTGTATCTAGGGTTGAATTGGATGTTCTCTTAGTCGGATTAGATTACATTTGTAATCATTTTTATGTTGTTGTAATTGATTGGTTTTAGCCTTTAGTTTTAACCATCAATTTTACTTCCTTTGAACCGAGGATCAACTTTGTTGGGAAAGTGGATCTCGGATTGGTTCTTGATGTTCTTGTGTGTAATTCACATGGCATTCAATTGTGTTTAGTGTTTTTTTGAGGATCTTATCATTGTGGATTGTTTCTTTGAAAGTTATAGCATTCGGATTTCATTTTACTACATTAGGGTTCACGCAATTCTTGGAATTTTGAGCCGAGATTCGACTAGTCCATTGAGGATTATAATTTGTTCCAATTACATGTGCTTAACCTCTATTTTAAGCACATCATAATTTAGTATTAGAGCTATATCATACTTAGAATTAAGATTGATCACGTCATTGTTTAAAGGATTGGTTCATAAATATTGAAGAATTGCACAATTATTGAACTAGTTTGATTGACATTGTTTGATTGTCTATCAAATTGGTTTTGCATGTGCTTAAACTTGGTTTTAAAGCACATCATACATCTTAGAAATGGAGGAGAGAAAGCAAACACCCCCTGTGGTATTTTAGATATTGGGATTCTGTAGTGATACTTCTTCAGGTGGCTTGCTAAGAGAAAACAGAGTCTCTACTGCATTTGATCTGTCAGATTTAAGGACAAATCTTTTTAAGGCTCGAGGAGATGATAGGAATAAGAATCCGACAAGACATATCATTAGGGCAAGAGTTAAAGGATTTCAAATCTTGGTGATGAGGGTCCATTTTGAGCAAATCGACCTCGGAATTATTTGTTTACTAACTTCTTTTCCATTACTCATGTATTGTATATTCCAACAGGCACACTTATTAGGTTTTACAGGGTGATGGACAAACTCACTAAGACTCAATTTGTGGGTTAACCATAGACCGACCTGAATTGGCGATGAGTTGGGCCGATGAATCCTATTGAAAAACTAGCATGTTGAAGACTATTTTCACTCGTAATTTATTTATTTGATTAATTTATGTTGTAAGTTTTTGGGACACTTTTATTTGGTTATAATAAGTGCTTTTAGGATCGCCTACCCTAAAGTAGCATAGTTGTAATTTTGTGGACATTTTAACCCTAAAAGGGAGTAAGTATAAGTACTTGCTTAAGTAGGGTTTTGAGAGCTTTTGAAAATTTCAAAATATACACTTCACATGCGAGGGTTAGGGTTCATCCTAAATCTAATTGCTCTTATCAATTTCAATCTAAAAATTGAAATTATGGCGAGTGGCATCAAAGATAATTATGAGTAATATCAATTCCCTTTGTTGTATTTTTCCTTTTCATCGCTAGTGAGTCATATCTAGGGTTGATTAGGATTGTTCTTGACCTGAATTTGATTTCATTTGTAACCTCTTTGTAATGATAAAGATTGATTGGTTTTAGCATTTGTTTTAACCATCAATTTTACTATATTTTGAATCGCGAAATAGCCTTGATTGTGAGGAGGATCATGGCCTTGTTTCGATTATTGATGATTAGAAATTCTCTTGGAATTTAAAGTTGATTTAGTGATTCAATTGAGGATTTCATCATTGTGATTTTATTTCCATGAAGTTTAGCATTTTGGATCAACTTACACAATTAAGGTCATACAATATTTGTTACCCTTTTAAACTGGATTTGATCTCATCCTTTAAGGATTGTAATTTGGTTCATTTGTATGTGCTTAAACCCCCTTTTAGGCACATCATCTTTTGGTATCAAAGCTAATCACATTTGGATATTTAAGTTTGAACACGTTAACATTTAAAGAATTGATTCATAAACATTAAGGATTAGTGAAATTGTTAAACAAGTTGATTGAGATTATATGATTGTCTTTCAAATTGGTTTTGCATGTGCTTACACTTGGTTTTAAGCACATCAAAGGCTGTTTCTCGTCCTTCTCCCTTGTTTCAAATCTCCAATTAGAAGAACTCAGAATGGCATGTGTAGTGCTACTACCCTTCCGCTTGAGTTGCTTCTCAACCTTAATAACCATATACACCATGTCCTCCAGTTCCACATAATGCTGCAACTCCACTACATTCTGAATCTCCCTATTCAAGCCAGTTAAGAACCTAGCCATAGTCGCCTCCCAATGCTCCTCAATATTAGCCCGAATCATGATAACCTCCATCTCCTTATCATATTCCTCTATACTATAATTGCTTTGCTTAAGGTTTTGTAATTTGTTGTATAATTCCTTATAGTAGTATGTAGGTACGAACCGTTTCCTCATGATTCTCTTCATCTCCTCCCATGTCTCTACCAGTGGTTCCCTATTCCTTCTCCTATTTAATAAAAGTTGATCCCACTAAACAATTACATTATCAGAAAATTTAATGGCAACAAGTTTTACCCTTTTGGCTTCAGAATAATTGTGACACTAAAAAATCAAATCCACCTTCTTCTCCCACTCTAGATGCACCTTAGAGTCATTCTTCCCTCAGAAGGAAGGGATTTTCATCTTTATGTTCCCTAGGTTGTTATTTTCCTCATTCCTAGCTCCTCTAGTTCTTCCTACATTCCTCTTATAACCTATAAATAAATCCTAATTGGATTCAGCTACAAATCCTTCCCTACCGCATTCATCTTCCTTCATGCGCACTACCCTTTT
Organism: Laguncularia racemosa; assembly: GCA_037954665.1. NCBI lineage: Eukaryota > Viridiplantae > Streptophyta > Magnoliopsida > Myrtales > Combretaceae > Laguncularia > Laguncularia racemosa. The sequence goes on along the minus strand of JBBMOL010000206.1, from coordinate 1,003,117 downwards.
CGGCATTTTGTCCCCCCTACGCCCAGTAGAAGCAATCCGTGACTGCTCAAAGTTCTGCTCTATTTGCTCATGAAATTGATCCATCTCCACTCTAGACATTTTCCTCACCTTAGTAGTTGGAGTTTCCATGATCAATTTTGTATCAATTTCCCCCATCACACTTTCAGGAGAATTTCTTCTCAACATAGTGCTGCACAAGAAAATGTTAGGAGTAAGAAAATAAAACTTTCACAATTTCACTCGCTCACATGTTTCACTCAAATTGCTTTACTAGTTCTCACCAATCCTTACCCACTCAAAAATTTCTCTTTTCGGTTCTTTTAGAACTAACAATTTAACCACAGTTGTTCTTATAGAAATTCACCCAATTTTCTAAACAATAGTCTCATAACACAATTTGATAAGATTTATAGAAAGCTAAGAATTGCAATAAGGATCACCACAAATTCTAAATCAACAATTTTTATGAGATTTTTTTTAAACGAATTCTTTTTTTATTCTTAAGAAGGGAAGAGTGTATGATTCCTTTCAAACACTAACAACAATTGTATCGAAATCTAGTTGCAAATCGAAATTCAAAGAATGATTTTTTTTTTCAAACCCTAGATCTAAGGACAAGTGATTGAAATAATAAGATAGGCAATCCTGACAACCTGATTGTGCTCTAATACCAAACTGATGCAAACCCTGCCAACTTGTGACGAAACCTGATAACTAGATTTGTTAATCCTTACAACCTATGGATCTATCAAGAACGAAGGAAACCGCGACCCATTGTCTATAAACGAGATAAGAACCTTAGTATAAGTGCTAACGCCACATTCGATTATAAAACAATCGATTGATAAGTTTAAGGTGAACGCCACAGATTCAAAATCCAATAAGTTTGATAGTTCTATCAAGAATTAATAGAGAAATTCTCTCCAATTTGTGAAAAAAATTCTTCAATTCCTCATTATGTTACAATGAGTCTATGACAACCATTTATAGTCCTACAAGAATAAGTAAACAAAATGACATAAAAAAACCTAATTCGAAAAAAGGACAAACATTAAACGTCGGCGGCCTAAAATATTACAAAGTCGGCTTACAATTGCAGTCAAAGTTGGCACCAAAGCTAGCAGCTTTGGATCTCCATTTAGCTGGTCTTCCTTAGATCTACACCGGCCACATAGGCCAGCGGCCTACTTTTCCATGTCGGCCATTTACACCACCAAGGCTGGCGGCCTTCATTGGTTTTGAAGCTATTGGCCTTATATCTCTTCCTTGACTTCCACATCTATGCTCCGCACTTTAAGTAAGGTCGTGCTCCTTAATCAAATCTGCCTAGCTTGATCTCGATCATCCTTAGACCAATCCTCCTAGCGTAATCATCATTAAAAGGGATATCTTATAAATCTGCGATGTCTTATCTTTCAAGTCTATCCTAAATTATATTGAATCTTAATTCTAATCCATTAAGGAATCGGATTCCCACAAGACCAATCACTAGAGCCCGAGCTAAGAGTTCACAAAATCTAACTATGAGGATCCTCTATGAACAACTAAACCCTGAGGATGTTAATTTAGTATCAACTTTTGTATCACATAATTATTGTGCATTCCAATAGGTACATTTATCGATTCTATAGGATGGCGAATAGAAACATGCTAAGGATCAAATTGGGAACATTCTTGGACTCATATCCAATAGTCCACAATGTGTCCACTTAACTTGAAGAATCGACCACTTGAAGAACATCTTTTGCACTTGCAATTGTCATTATTGAACTGGCCATTTTTTGTTCATTTTTGGAACTTGTAATTTGTTTTTAGAACTGGTCACTTAGTGGCATTGGTGTAATTTTTTGAACATTTTTACCGTAATTGGAGCAAGTATAAGTACTTGCTAACTAGGGTTTATATGTAGCTTTTTGATATTTTGACAAAACACACACATTATTGCCATGAGAAGTTCCCCTTGCTTGCAATTGATCTCTTATCAATTTCATTTATGAAATTGTAGCGAGAACAAACTAGAGTGATTGTGAGTAATATCAATCATCTCTTGTTATTTTTACAAATTGTATTTAGTGAGTAATATCTAAGTGTAATTTGTTAGTTCCTTATCCTTATACACGTGAATATGGGATTCTTATTTTTATATTTGAATCATTTCAATTTGAGTAGAATCTTAGTTCATTTCCTTGGTTATCCATTGATATTCATATCATTATTTGCTCCATATATCCATTTGGCTTCAATTTTCGTGAATTAGGGCCATTTTGTAAAGTTTTTTATAAAGACAATTGTTGGTTGTAATTGTTGATTCATGCCATTTATATTGGTGTTCATGTGCTTGTTCTTTAAGTACATCATAATTTGGTATCAGAGCATGGGAATTGAGGAAGGGAATTTCGTGATCTTTAATTGAAATTAGGGTTCTTGAATTTTACTTCTTGATCTGAATTGTTGAGGTAGAATTGAAGTACTTAATTTCGATTTTGTTGTGATTATACTTGTTGATTGTTAAAGTAGAAGTGGAGATCTTGTAGTAGTCCCTTTTTTCTTGAATTTTCCATGAAGAGAAGGGAAGTAGGAAGAGCATTTCTTGTGTCATTTTCGAAATTGAGGGTACATCATTTGTGGAAAAAGAGAAGTGTAATTCTTGCATGATTTCGGAATTGGGGAGTACCATTTACAATTTCCAGATTTGCATTGTGTGGGAGAATAAGAAATTATTTGCATTAAAGGTGTAATATTTTGAATTGTTACCGTGATTGTGTTTGTGTTGATGTGTGGCAATGTAAGTGTGTATTGAGTTGAAAGGGTTACAACGTGTGGTGTTGTGTGTGTTGAGACAAGGAGGTGCTACACTTGAAGTGATGTTGTTGTTTGAAGAAGTGCAACATGTTTGTGTTGAGTGTGTGGTGGTGTGAGTGTGTTGTGAAAAGTGTTGTAAATTGTTGTGGAGTTGTGTTATGTGAAGAAGGTGCTGCATGTGGAGTATAATATTGTGTGTGCCGTGACTAGAAAAAGGAAATTTAGTAGTAAATTTTGAATTTCAAAACAAGCATTTAAGTATGAAACTTATTAAGTATTGATACTTAAACACTTGCTTAGTTGAATTCAATAACTTACTACTTGGAAGTGTTTAATTATTGTTCCACTTGTGGTTGCCATAATTGAAGTGTGGGGAACTGTGTGTTGCATTGGTTGCTTAATTGCACCATAGGTGTGTAGGAGTGTGTTGCTGTAGTGTGTGTAGTGTAGTGTATTATTGGTTTGTTGAAGTACTAAGCAGTAATGTCAAGTGACTTGTTTTTGTCTACTAATGTACTACACTAGGCCTTAACCTCTTTTACAACTATTGATGATGAGTAAAGGGAAAATTTGTTTCACACTTCTTGTAGGGTGCAAAGTAACTTATGTATCATTATTATTGATGGCGGTAGTTCTACTAATTTTCTGGCTACCTCATTAGGAATAAAATTAAAACTTGTAACTACCCTGCATCTTAAACCCTACAAATTACATTGGCTAAGTGAACAGGGAAGTCTACGTGTGACCCAAAAAGCTAGGGTACCTTTCAGTATAGAGGATAAATACTATGATGAGATTGAATGTGATATTCTTCCTATGTGTGCATCCCATATATAGCTTGGCAGGCTATGGTTATATGATAGGAAGGTTTTATATGATGGTTTCAGGAATACATATGTATTCTAGAAAGAGGATAAACATATCATCTTGAACCCAATGTCACCTTTAGAGGTCCAAGAGGTTTAGCAACAAATCAGTAGACCATCAGAGATCAAAGTGGGTCCAATATAGGCCAAGAAATCTAGGGGAAAGAAGGTCTTATTGATGGGACAAAGTGAGTTGGAGGAGGCCATAATAGATGAGGGCTTAGTATACTTGTTGCAGTTGAGATGTGCCCTAGGGATGGAGGACATCAACATCTACCCTCTACAGTATCTCAGGTATTGGATGAGTACAATGACCTTTTTACTGATGATTTGCTAGAAGGTTTACCACCTTTGAGAGGTGTAGAGCATGCCATGGACTTTTTGCCTGGGTCAGTCTTGCTAAATCGACCTGCATATGGCATGAATCCTGAGCAGGCTAAGGAATTAAAACGTTAAGTGGATGAGCTAGTCGAACAGGGTTTTGTTAGGGAGAGTCTCAATCCATATGTTGTTCCAGCCTTTCTTGTTCTTAAGAAGGATGGTACTTAGAGAATGTGTATTGATAGCCGAGCCATCAACAAAATTACCATCAAATATAAGTATCCTATTCCTAGACTTAATGATATGTTAGATGAATTGTATGGTGCACAGGTGTTCTCTAAGGTAGATCTTAAAAGCGAATATCATCAAATTTAGATGAGAGAAGGAGACAAGTGGAAGACCGCTTTTAAAACACGCCATGGACTGTATGAATGGATGGTTATGCCATTTGGTTTGAGTAATGCTCCTAGCACATTTATGAGATTATTGAATCATGTAATGAAGGAGTTTCTACTTAAATTTGTTGTTGTTTATTTTGATGATATTATGATATACGGTAAAAGCCTAGAAAATCATGTGGAGCATCTTCAAGCGATATTTTCAGTCTTAAGGGCACAACAACTGTTTGTAAATCTAAAAAAATGTTCCTTCTACTAAATTGAGGTAACATTTTTGGGTTTTATTATATCTGGTTCTGGTGTTAAGGTTGATGAGGAGAAAGTGAGGGCTATTAGAGAATGACCAACACCAAAATCAGTTGTGGAGGTAAGGAGTTTCCATGGACTAGCATCATTTTATAGGCACTTTGTCCATAATTTTAGTAATATTGTCAATCCACTAATAAAACTGACTAAAAAAATGTTCCTTTCATTTGGGGTGAGAGGGCCTAAAAGAGTTTGGAATTGGTAAAGGAAAAACTTACTTATGCTCCAGTATTGGCTTTACTTGATTTTGATAAAGTTTTTGAATTAGAATGTGATGCTTCTAAGATAGGGATTGGTGTTGTATTGATGTAGGATAAGAGGCCTATTGCCTACTTTAGTGAAAAGTTGAGTGATGTAACTTTGAACTATTCCATATATGATAAGGAATTCTATTCCTTAGTGAGGGCTTTGATGACGTAGCAGCATTATCTCCTTTTGAGAGAATTCATCATCTACACAAATCATGAGTAATTGAAGCATTTAAGGGGTCAGCAAAACCTATCTAAATGCCAAGTCAAATGGGTGGAGTTTCTGGAGAGTTTTGCATATGTGATAAAGTATAAGAAGGGTAACTAGAATATGGTGGCTGACGCTTTGTCACGCAGGTATGTACTTATCACTTCTCTTCAATCGAAACTGCTTGGTTTTGAATTGCTAAAGGAATAGTATATGCATGATGATTATTTGAGAATAATTATTGAGAAATGTTATGAGGGAAAGATGTTTAAGGGGTATTACATGATTAAAGGGTTTTGGTATAAAGCTGGAAAATTGTGTATACCTTGTGGGTTTGTGAGGGCACTATTGGTGCGAGAAGCACATGCAAGAGGTTTGTTTGGTCATTTTGGTGAGAAGAGAACCCTAGCTATGTTGAAAGAAAATTTTTATTGGAAGGGTATGATAAGGGATGTTCATAAGGTGCTAGAAAGGTGTAGAGTTTGCGAAAGGGAAAATGGAAAGAAAGGCTTTCAGTGTGAATATATGCCTTTGCCTATACCTACCAAACCTTGGACTGATATCAATATGGATTTTATGTTGGGTTTGCCCTTGACACAAAGGGGAAATGATTCTATCATGGTAGTTGTTGATAGATTCATCAAAATGCCCCATTTTATGCCTTGTCACAAAATGGATGATGCCCTTTTTATAGCTAACCTTTTTGTGTAGGAGATTGTTAAATTGCATGGTTATCCACATAGTATAGTGTTTAACAAAGACACTAAGTTTCTTAGCTTCTTCTAGAAGACACTATGGAGAAGACTTGGTACTAAGCTTATGTATAGTACTTCATGTTATCCACAAACTAACAGCCAGACTGAGGTTATGAACTATACTCTTGGCACATTACTAAGAGCAACGGTTGGCAAGAATCTTATTGATTGGGACTTGTGTCTTCCTATTGTCGAGTTCGCTTACAATAGGTCTACTCATAGTTCAGCCAGTAAGTCTCCTTTTGAAGTTGTGTATGGCTATAATCCTACTGTTCCATTGAATCTTATAGTAGGACCAGCAACAATGGAAGAGAGCCTAAGTGGAGTAGAGCGAGCCAAGTAGATTCAACAACTTCATGAGAAGACAGCTGAACGCCTTTAGAAGACATAGGGGCAACAGAAACTTTAAGGAAACAGGCACAAGAAAACCAGCATTTATAATCCGGGTAACTTAGTTTAGATTAATCTTAGCAAAGACAGGTTTCCACATAAGAAGTCACAAAAGCTATCACCCAGATCAGATGGACCTTTCAGAGTTGTCAGGCACATTAACAACAATGCCTACAAAGTAGAGTTACTAGGGGAGTATGTGTATCAACTACTTTTAATGTTGCAAATTTGTCACCAAATTTACCAGATGACATTAATGAAGATTTATTAGATTTGAGGGCAAATCTTCTTGAGGCCCGAGGAGATGATAGGAATTAGATTCCCATAGGACTAATCACTAGAGCTCGAGCTAATGGTTTACAAAATCTAGCTATGAGGATCCTCTATGAACAACTAAACCCTGAGGATGTTAATTTAGTATCTACTTTTGTATCACATAATTGTTGTGCATTCCGATAGGTACATTTATCGATTCTATAGGATGGTGAATAAAAATATGCTAAGATCAAATTGGGAACATTCTTGGACTCATATCCAACGATCTACAACGTATCCACTTGACTTGAAGAACCGGCTACTTGAACACCACCTTTTGCACTTGTAATTGTCATTATTGAACCGACCATTTTTGTTCATTTTTGGAACTTGTAATTTATTTTTAGAACTGGCCACTTAGTGGCATATGTGTAATTTTTTGAACATTTTTACTTTAATTGGAGCAAGTATAAATACTTACTAACTAGGATTTGTATGTAGCTTTTTGATATTTTGACAAAACAAACACATTGTTACTATGAGGAGTTCCCCTTGCTTGTAATTGATCTCTTATCAATTTCATTTGTGAAATTGTAGCAAGAACCAACTAAAGTGATCGTGAGTAATATCAATCATCTCTTGTTGTTTTTACAAATTGTAATTAGTGAGTAATATTTAAGTGCAATTTGTTGGTTCCTTATCCTTATACACATGAATGTGGGGTTCATATTTTCAAATTTGAAACATTTCAATTTAAGTGGAATCTTAGTTCATTTCCTTGGTATCCATTGATATTCATATCATTGTTTGCTCCATATATCCACTTGGCTTCAATTTTCATGAATTAAGGCCATTTTGCAAAGTTATTGATCAAGACAATTGTTAGTTGTAATTGTTGATTCATGCCATTTATATTAATATTCATGTGCTTGGTCGTTAAGCACATCATATAGTCCCATAAGAATAAGTAAGCAAAATGACATAAAAAAACCTAATTCGAATAAAGGACAAACATTAAACGTCAGGGCCTAAAATATTACAAAGCCAGTAGCTTTGGATCTCCATTTAGCTTATCTTCCTTGGATCTACATCAGCCACTTAGGCCGATGGGTTACATTGCCAAAGTGGTGGCCTTCATTGGTTTTGAAGCTGTCGACCTTAAATCTCTTCCTCGATTTCCACATCCATGCTCCGCACTTCAAGTAAGGTCGTGCTTGATAGGAATTAAAATCCTACAAGACCTATCATTAGGGCAAGAGCTGAAGGATTTCAAATCTTGTCAATGAGGGTCCTCTTTGAACAACCCTGGAATTATTTGTATTCTAACCTCTTTTCTATTACTTATGTATTTTGTATTCCAGCAAGCATACTTATCGGGTTTTACAAGGTGATAGACAAACTCACTAAGACTCAGCTTTGGGTTATTCATGGACCGACCTAAACTGAAGATGAGTTAGACCAACGGATTCCATTGAAGAGCTAGCTTGTTGAAGGTTATTTTTGTACTTGTAATTTATCTTTGAACCATTTATTTTGTAAGATTTTTAGGACATTTTATTTTGTTGTATTTGTGGATTTAGGACTAGCCACTTAAGTGGCATAGATGTAATTATTTTGTCATTTTAACCTTAAGTGGAGCAAGTATAAATACTTACTATAGTAGGGTTTGTGGGAGAGTGGAGAGAAAACAAAATTGCTACCTCTTTTGTGAGAATTAGGGTTCATACTTTAAATTTCATAAGACTCTTATCAATTCTTCAAGGATTGTGGGAGTAGCAACTTAAAGATTTATGAGTAATATCAATTCCTAAGTTGATTCCATTTCATGCTAGTGTGTCATATCTAGTTATGATTTGGGTTGTTCTTTTTGTTCTTGATTATCACATCATTTTAGGGTCATTTCTATCATTGGGTTGCTTGCAATTTAGTGGAATTAGATCCATAAGTGAATTGACATTGTGATTATTCAATTGCTAGTGGAATTTGTTATTTTGCATGGAAGCCTTTTACATAAGGGATTTACGCCATTTTAGTAGTCTTGGTGATTGGATTTCCATTGTGATGTTCCTAAATCCACTTGGAAGCACAATAAAAAGACTCAAGAAAACAATCTCAAATCTCATACAAAACCGATCCACCAAGGAAGCAATTCTCGTGACACCTTTGAAGATTTTGATGGAAAATGTTGTTCAAATGATTTAATTGTAATCCCTATTGGAAACATTAACCAAATAACCACAATAAGGATTGAAATATCACATGGAAATCATATCAAAGAAAGCAATAAACCAATGAAATCCACTTTCCCTTTCAATCACAAGTTCATGCCAACAATAAAAATGAAGTATGTAATTCAAGTGCTCAAGGAAACAATCAATCTTACAAGATTGATGTTCACGAAAAAAGAACCACAAATATGTCCAAGAAAGGTCCAAACCTACCCTAGATATGACTCACTAGAGAAGAAATGAACATACAACAAAATTGAATTGATATGACTCACAATTCGCCTTCGTCGCACTCGCCACAATTCCAATTCTTGGGTTGAAATTGATAAGAGTTTGGAACTAAGGAACGAACCCTAATTCACACGTGAAATGTGTCTCTCAAATCTGTAAAAATTGGCCCCCTCAAACCCTCTCTTAAGCAAGTATTTATACTTGCTACTCCTAGGGTTGAAAAGTGGTCAAAATTACAAGTTTGCCACTTTTAAGGTGGCTAACCCTAAATGAAAATTACAAGGAAATAAAAGTGTCCCAAAACCAAAATACAACCAAAATAGTTCATAAAACAATTACAAGATACAAAATAACATAAGTCTTCATGATCCAATGCCTTAGAATAGAAAACAATCGCAGCGGGTCTTTGATTGTCATATTGAAAAACGTTCTGTATCCAACAGGAGTTGTAGGACATATTGGCATCCCATGGAGAATTATCATTGTACCTGTAAGATTATTCTCAAATATTTATTAGAAATAAAGACATAAGGTAAAATATGAGTAATTTGGATAATCATCCAAATTGGGTTCTGAAAAGGTCGACAGTGTTAGAAATTTTCCCATCACATTGGATCTTGTGTTGTGTGCTTGATCCTATTTAGCACATCATCATTTGGTATTAAGGTTATTTGATTTATAAATTGGATTCATAAGGGATTTAGGGTTCACGCCACTTGTGAAGTTGGTGTTAATCGGAATTGATTCATTTATTGTGTGTATATGCTTTTGTCAATTAAGCATATTAATGCTCCTCAGTTAAATCTGCCTAGCTTGATCTTAATCATCCTTGGACCAATCCTCTTAGCGTGATCATCATCAGAAGGGATATCTTATAAATTTGTGATGTCTTATCTTTCAAGTCTATCCTAAATTATATTTAATCTTAATTCTAATCCATCAAGTCTTCTCAAGTCGTCTTAAGGGTATTAAATGGATGACTTAAGTTAATAAGTTAAGTGGAATTAGTTAACTTTTGTTAACTCTTTCTCTAGTTAAGTTGACTTAGGCTAACTTATGATATATTGGGTTATCACTAATTTCTAGACTAATCTCGGGTTCATTTGGAGTTATATCTCAAATATATCTTCTTATGATAGGCTATTTGAAAAAGTTTTTGTTGAATGAAATTTTAGTGTGTCACACTCTCCACCACTTAAGAATCGTTTTCTCATCAAAACTTGAATTTATACCTAAATCTTTAAATAAATGAGGGTACTTGAGCCCTTTGGTCTTGTAGTTCCTAAGTGGCTTTGGTCTAATCATGATGTCTCCATTGTACCTTCACATAGTAGATCTTTTTGGTCCTCAACCTCCAGATTTTGCGATCTAGAATTCTCATAGGATGTTCCTCATAAGTCAGATTTTTCTTCAGTTCTAATGGCTTCAGTTCCATGATTTCATCTAGATTAGAGACATTTCTGCAACATGGAAACATGAAATACATTGTATATACGAGTAAATTTAGGGGCAGTGCCAATTGACAATCTAAATTCCTAATTCTTTTGAGAATTTCAAATGGTCCAATATATCTAGGACTCAGTTTTCCTTGCGTCTTAACTCGATAGATGCTCTTGATTGGACTTGTCTTTAGATAGACTTGATCACCTATAGCGAATTCTAAAGGTTTTCGTTTTTCACAAGCCTAACTCTTTTGTCTCTCTTAGGATTCCTTCATCTTTTGCTTAATAATTGTTATCTTTGCTACGGTTTCTTGCACAAACGAGTCAAAGGCAAGGATTGTTGTGTGCCATATCAACAATTACAAGCTTAATCCTTCTTCTACTAGTGTGTAATATCTGGTAAGAAATTGGATTTTCTTTATTGTCTTGTTCGTAGCGTAAATTAGGGTTCCACATGAAGGTGATATTTCAATTTGGGGATTGTTAGATTATCTCATGAATATAGATGTGTTGATTATTAATTGAATTGGCATACATATATTAATTAAAGAATGAAAACATGGCAATGCACAAGAGTGCATCATAGAGAAAAATAATACCATTATCATCCCAACATGAGCATTTCTTTCCCCAACCTATGCAACTTTATTATTTTCGATTTATTCCACTATGTGGCTTCTACAGTCTCACATTGTACACATTTGATATTTTGACTCAATGATTGTTTTTAAATGCCAAAGAAGTTATGTAAAACTATTGAGGTGCATTCATGTAAATATTTTCTATTTTGTTTTTAGAAATGGCTAATATGAGTAAGATGCGGGAGGAAAAAGAAAAAGAACAAAAACAAACTTAATTAAAAGGAAGGAAAAAGGGACTAGTTTTACAAACTTCCTCGTATATAACCTCTTAAAGTTGGCACAAAATAAGCTGAAGGAATTTATTGTTGTTGGAAAATGATATTTTAGGAACCATTTGAAACCTAAGATATTTAATTAGCAAACAATGAAACTCACTTCATTTAATGTAGGCGAACAAAAATACTTTCTTATTAACTTGTTAGTATAAATATACATGAACAACCATCTTCTCATCAACATCCAAAGATTAGACTTCCAATAATTTACCATAGTAAGACCAAACGAAATGCCAAGTGTTGTGATGAACCTTTTGCTTGTGGCTAGTGTTATCATAATGGTTTCTTGTACCTGACAAATGCCTAAAGACTATAGTGATAGTAGTTATGTAATCGAGCTTATTGAGCTACCCTTTTCAAGCCAACCTGCACTTGCACCGTATCTTACAGAATGTATTAAGCGCATGTCTAGAAAATGTGGGGTCGAACTCTTCAAAAGATTTTTTGGGCAGGTTTTGGAGATCCTACCTCTACTGTTGCCATGAACTTGTGCATGTAGGGGAAACATGCAATGATGTGCTTGTTCATCGAATCGCTTTAAAGCTCAATAATGCAACCCTTATTGATCATAGGAATGATCAAGTGTGGAAAATTTGTGCTGCAAGAACTGCCGCTCTTTCTCCTTCTCCTAAGGCTTAAGAAAGCACATTCGGATTTCAACTTTTAGTCATATATTATGTGTTATTATTTGCTAATGTGGTAATTCACTAGATGAATTTAATAGGATTTTAGAAATAGTTAAGCAAAGATTTCTCAAATCAATGTAAGCATAGCTAAACAAATATAACATGTCAAACTTTCCAATTAGATGTTAATCAAATATAATTTAAGATGATATATCAAACCAAATAACTATAATTAATTTATAAAGGCTAATTAAAATTTGTAGCTTATGTGAACTATTTTGTTATATAAGTTTTAATAACTTTACTATTCATGTTTAGCTTTTCATTTCAATTAAATTAGTCATTGTTGTTATCTGGAAAATGTGGGTTGGAAGTCTTCAAATGTAATTTTTTGGCATGTCATAGAGATCCTACATCCACTTGATGCCATGAAGTCATGCAGATAAGGGAAAGGTGCAATACGATGCTCATTGATTGAGTTGCTCCAAATTTAAGCAATGTAACCCTTATTAGTCTTCGAAATGATCAAGTGTGTAAACTTTATGTTACTTGAACTATCACTATTTCTCTTTCTCTTATGGCTTAAGAAAGCACATTAGGGTTTCAATGTTTTGTCCTCTATTACGTGTTAGTATATGCTAATCTGGTAATTCACTAGATAAATTCAATTGGTTTCAAGAATAGCTTAGCAATGGTTTCTCAAATTAATGTATGCATAAGTAAACAAATATAACTAGCCAATGTTTATGATTAGATGTTAAACAAATATAACTTATGATGATATATCTAAGCACATAGCTATAATTAATTTTCAAGGGATACTTAAAATTTGTAGTTTGTGTGAGCTATTTTGTTATATAAATTTTGAGACTTTATTATTCATGTTTAGCTTGTCATTTTAAATTAGCAATCATTGTTGTCTGATGTAATATAATAATTTTTTTCCTTATCATTTGCACAAACTCTAACAATAAATAAGTTTAAATAAATAGGGTTCAATGGAAATGGCTAAAAGTTGTCATATTACATGTGCACATACAACTTGAGAATCGATATCCCTTACCAAATTATGAAATCATATAGTTAGAACTATAAAAAATAAAGGTTTAAAATGAGTTTTGAATAGAAAAGTGTTAAAAAAATAAAATATAAATCATAACACTCTATCTACCAATCTAATTTTAATTCTAATATACTATATTTTTACACCTATCCTGTAAGATTTGAGTTGAAACACTTGTCACTCTGATGCTAGCCTATTGCTATCTATGTAGTAACCTGTAAGATAAACTAATGAGGGATAAGTCAAACCATAGTTTAACTAGTTTGACCCTTACCACTACCATTTAAGCAAGTTATCAAAGCATAATTAGCACAACATGATGTCTATCTACACATGAAATGAACGCACTTGCAATGAATGCAAGTAACATATCTACGGGACTCCAAAACTACGAAAGGTGTAGATTTGGATTGTCTACACTTGGGTTGTGATGTGAACTCCCTCAACCTGTGCTGAAACCCAAAATCAAATAAGATCAAACAACCGATGATCGATCACGAATGAAGGGAAAACTGCGATCCATTACTTATAGTGAAACAAGAACCTTTGTATGGTATATATGCCACAATCGGGATGGAAGACCAATTGATAAGTAAAGGTATGAATGCTATGGGACAATACCGATAAGTTCAAGTTCTTCAAGAGTAGAAGAAGAGTATTTGTATTTCAATAATGTCAAAAAAGTGTCTACAATGGAGTTTAAGGGGACTATTTATAGTCTTCTTAAAAAAGTTAAAACGACATGCAAACCTTAATGTGATCACAACAAAAGCTAGCGACTTAAAATTATCTAAAGCTGGCTTAAAAATGATGCAAAGCCAGCTCAAAAGCCGGTGGCTTTGATTTAAAGTCCAGTCAACCTAAAAAGAAATGCAACTCAGTTACATAGGTCAGCAGCTTACTAGTTGGCTTACCATATATTTTACACTGGCCATTTCGGTCGGTAACCTTCAGTAATTCTGAAGCTATCAACCTTTGATTTCTTCCTCGACTTCTGCCTTCGTGATTCTCACTTCAAATAGAGTCGTGCCCCTTGATCCAATCTCTCTATCTTGTCTTTGATCATCCTTAGAACAATCCTCTTAGTGTGATCTTCATCATTCCCCTCCTCTTGAAAAGGATTTGTCCTCAAATCGTCACCTACATTAAAAAGACTCAAATCAGTAATATTAAAAATGGCACTAGTTGGATACTTACCTAGCAATTCCAATCTATAAATGTTGTCTTTGATGCACTTGAGGACTTAGAATGGACCCTCGCCTAATGTTCCTAAAACCAAGTTTAAGCACATGCAAAACCAATTTGAAAGACATTTAGACAATGTCAATCAAACTAGTTATTCAAATGGCGCAAATCCTCAATACTTGTAACCAATTCATCAACTAGGATGTGATCAAAATAGATATCCAAATGTGATTGCTCTGATACCAAAAGATGATGTGCCTAAAACCAAGTTTAAGCACATGCAAAGGAACAAAATTACAATCCTTAAAGGATAAGATCAAATTTAGTTCCAAAGGGCAACAAATTGCGTGAACTTTAGTTAATGTAATATCATCCAAATGCTAAAATTCAAGGAGATGAAAACCACAAACATGATAATCCTCAATTGAATCACTAAATCAACTTAAATTCCAAGAGATTTCCAATCATCAACACATAAAAACAAAGTCGTGATCCTCCTGACAATCAAGACCAATCTATGCCACACAATATAAGCAAAATTGATGGTAATAACAAGTGTTAAAACCAATAAATCTTATATCATTATTAAGAGGTTACAAATGAAATCAAATTCAGATCAAGAACTATCTTAATCAACACTAGATATGACTCACTAGTGATGAAAAGGAAACACAACAAAAGGGAATTTATATTACTCACAATTCTCTTTGTTGCAAACTCGCCACAATTCCAATTAGATTGAAATTGATAAGAGTCCTGTGAAATCTTAGGAAACCCTAATCTCTCACAAAAAAGTTTGCTGCAAATATCAAGAGTATTCTTCCCTCAAAACCCTACTTAAGCAAGTATTTATACTTACTCCCTTTAGGGTTAAAATGTGGTGTGCCTAAAAGGGGATTAAGCACAATCAAATGGAACAAAAAAACCACCCTTAAATGCACTCAAACAATTTCGGATCAATAGGCTAGAAATTTGTGTGATTCCTAATGAGTGCAAGGAGATCAAAATTCAATAACTAATGAACTAATCCACCACAATGAATCAAATCTCTCAATATACACTAATCAAACTTGAAATATCACGTGAATTCAAGAATATTTAGTAAAAGCACAATCGTGATCCCCCTTTATAGAAATGCAATTCACGTTGACAATGATAAGCAATTGTTGATGAATAACAAGTATGATAAGTACTTAAACAAGCTCACTAATTCGAATAAAACAACTCAATCAAATCTGACCAAGAAATGTTCCAATTCAACCCTAGATATTACACACTAGAGAAGAAAAGAAAACACAACAATTTGAAATTGATATGGCTCACAATTTCAAGTGTTGCACTTGCCACAATCTCAACTCTTAGGATTGAAATTGATAAGAGAAAATTGAACTAGGAAACCCTAAGTTCTCTCACATGAAAGTGAAGTGTTTGTTCTGAAAATTAGCCTCCTCAAAACCCTACTTAAGTAAGTATTTATACTTGCTCCCTTTAGGGTTAGAAAGTTCACAAAATTACAACTATGCCACTTTTAAGGTGGCCGGTCCTAAATGAAAATTACAAACAAATGAAAGTGTCCCGAAAGAAAATTACAACATAGAATGGTCCAATAACAATTACAAAGTACAAAAATAATATAAATCTTCAAGAACCAATGCTTCGAAGTGAAATCAATCACAGCAGGTCTTTGGATGCAAATCTGATGATGTCTTGTGGCCATCAACTAATGTAAGTCATTCGGCATCCCATGGAGAAATATTATTGTACGTGTAAGATTATTACTCAAATATTTATTAGATAAAAGAAATAGAGTGAAATATGAGCGCTTTGGATCATCATCCAAATCGAGTTTTGAGAGCATCTTTGGTGTTGGAAAATTTCCCATCAAAATGTCTACAAAATTACAACTATGCCACTATAGGGTGGCCGGTCCTAAAAACACCAATTACAACCAACTAAAACAATGTCCTAAAAACTTACAAAATAAAAGTCCAAAGAAAATAATTACAAATACAATAATTAATAATCTTCAAAGAGCCGATGCGTCGAGGCAATGTTGATCACAGCGGGCCATTAGATGAGAATCTGATGATATCCTTAATTGACCAATAATGAGATTCATTTGGCATCCCGTGAAGAAATATCATTGTACCTGTTAAATTATCATTCAAACATTTATTAGATAAAGAAAAAAAGTATGAATATAAGTGATTTAGATCATCATCCAAATCATGTTCCCTGTCCATCTAGATTGCCGGAAAGATTCCTATCATCTCCTCGGGCCTCAGAAAGATTTGCTCTCAAATCTAGAGGGTCATTTCTTGGACTGAACTTGGATACCTCTGTTATCCTATTTTCTCAATTACTAGATGAAACTAAAATAGTCCTGACCTGCTCTTGGAATTTGTGTACCTCAGATGAAGACTTAGGTACCAATACTATTTGAGAACCTCCATACAAAACATGTAGGTGTTTTTGAAACCATTATGTGACACCTTTCGATCAAACATCCAGGGCCAACCCAATAGTAAATGGAATGCACACATGTGATGTGCCTAAAACCAAGTCTAAGCACATGCAAAATCAATTTGAAAGACAATTAGACAATGTCAATCAAACTAACTTCCAATCACATGAACAATGGCGTTAAATCTCAATGTTTATAACTAATTCCTCAACACCACGTGATCAAGATTGAAATGAACCAAATGTGTTTAACTCTGATACCAAAAGATGATATGCTTAAAAGGGGCTCTAAGCATATGCAAATAATCTAATTAAACCACTCCTAAATAACAAGATCATAACCGATTCAAATTGGATCAAAATGCTAGAATTGCGTGAACCTAGTGGAATGTAAGTAGATCCGAATGCTATAACTTATAAATTAATAATCCACAATGATCAAATTCTTCAAACAAACTCTAAACAAACTTGAATGCCACGTGAATTCAAACAAAAACAACATGAACCAACCGAGATCCCCTTTCCCAAGAAAGTAATCCACAGTTCAAATGAAGCAAAATTGATGGTTAGAACTAATGTTAAAACCAATCAATCATATAACATGATAAAATGATTATAATTGAAATCAAAATTTTCCTAAGAAAAATCCTAATCAACCCTAGATATAATTCACTAGTGATGAAAAGGAAACACAACAAAAAGGAATTGATATTACCTACAATTTCTCTTTGTTGTAACTCGCCACAATTTCAATTAGGATGTGAAATTGATAATAGCAATTTAGATTTTAGGAAAACCCTAACCCTCACACGTGAAGTCTTTTCTATTTTTGAAATTTTGCTAATTCTCTCAAAACCCTACTTAAGCAAGTATTTATACTTGCTCCCTTTAGGGTTAAAAAGTTCACAAAATTACAACTATGCCACTTTTAGGGTGGCCGGTTCTAAAAGACAATTACAAGCAAATTGAAATGTCCTAAAAGAAAGATTATAACATAAATAGTCCAAAAAAACAATTACAAATACAAAAACAATAAGAATCCTCAAAGAGCCAATGCATCGAGGTGATGTTGATCACTACGGGTCATTGGATGAGAATCTGATGATGTCCCTTTGCGATCAACAAATGAAAGTCATTTGGCATCCCGTGGAGAAATATTATTGTACCTGTAAGATTATTACTCACATATTTATTAGATAAAAGAAATAAAGGTAAAACATGAGTGATTTAGATCATCATCCAAATCGAGTTCTATAACCATCTAGGTTGCCGAAAAAATTCCCATCATCTCCTCGGGCCTCTGAAAGATTTGCCCTCAAATCTAGAGGGTCATTTCTAGAACCGAACCCATATATCTTTGTTGGCCTATTCTCTGAGTTACTAGATGTAATAGAAGTAGTTCTGATCTACTCCTGGAATTTGTGCACCTCAGATGGAGTCATTGGCAATAATACTATTCGAGACCCTACATACTGAACATATAGGTGTTTCTGAAACCATCATGTAACACCTTTCGATCAACATCCAGGGCCTACCCAATAGCAAGTAGAATGCACACATAGGGATCACATCACATAGAATCTCATCATGATACTTATGCCCAACACTTGTGAAATTGATAAGAGAATTTTGCAAGCAAGGACCCCCCTCACGGCAAAAGTGCGTAATTTTAAGCGTTCAAGAAAAGTCCCCTCAAAACCTTACTTAGCAAGTATTTATACTTGGTCCAATTAAGGTAAAAAATAACACAACAAATTACAAATAAGCCACTTGAGTGGTCGGTTCTTAAAACAATGAATTACAAGTACAAATGTCTTCAAGTGGCTAGTTCTTCACTTTAATTGAACACATTGTAAACCGTTGGATGTGAATCCAAGAATGTCCCAAAATTTGATCCTTAGTGTATTTTATTTGCCATCCTGTAAAATCGATAAATGTACCTATTGGAATGCACAATGGTTATATAATGCAAAAGTAGATACTAAATCAACATCCTTAGGGTCTAATTGTTTATGGAGGACCTTCATTGCTAGATTTCGTAATCCCTTGGCTCGTGTTCTAGTGATTGGTCCTATAGGAATTTGATTCCTATCATCTCTTCGGGCCTTAGGAAGATTTGCCCTCAAATCTGATAGGTCTTTATGAATATCATCCGGCAAATATGGTGACAGATCTACAACATTAAAGGTAGCTAAGATGCCATACTCTCCTGGCAATTCTATTTTGTATATGTTGTTGTTGATGCATCTAACAACTCTGAAAGGTCCATCTGCTTTGGTGATAGCTTCTGTGACTTCTTATGAGGAAACCTATCTTTGTTGAGATTAATCTAGACTAGGTTACCTAGATTATAAATTCTGGTTTTCCTGTTCTTGTTTCCTTGAAGTTTCTGTTGCTCTTATGTATTCTAAAGACATTCAACTATCTTCTGATGAAGTTTCTAAATCTCCTTGGCCCGCTCAACTCCACTTAGAGTCTCTTCCTTTGTTGTCAGTCTTGCTATAAGATCCAATGGAAGAGTAAGATTATAGCCATGCACGACTTCAAAGGGAGACTTGCTGGTTGAACTATAAGTAGACCTATTGTAAGCAAACTCGACAATAGGAAGACACAAGTCCCAATCAGTATGATTCTTGCCAACCGTTGCTCTTAGTAATGTGCTAAGAGTACGATTAACAACTTCAGTCCAGCCGTCATTTTGTGGATGATAAGAGGTACTATACATAAGTTTAGTACCAAGTCTTCTCTACAGTGTCTTCCAAAAGAAGCTAAGAAACTTAGTGTCTCTATTAGACACTATACTGTGATACGAACCACGCCAACCCGTGACGAAACCCAATACCAATACGTTCGGAAATTCGTTGCCTAAGACGCCCAAACACCTAAAGTGGAAACCACGACCCGTTGTCTATAAGTGAGACAAGAACCTTGGTATAAATGAAGAAGCCACAATCGGGATGAAAGATCAATTGATAAGTCGGGATGAACGCCACGGAAATCAATCCGATACGTTCGATTTAGTTCTTGAAGAACCAAGAGAGGTGCCTCTCAAAAGTGTTTAATGTTCAAAGATGTAAGTTGTTCATTGTTCTAAACCCTAGGAGCTTTTATACTAGGGTTACAATTCGTGTAAAACAAGTCCAAAACGACGTAGTTTAGATAAGTGGCGTAAAAACGCGAAAACAGAACAAGCTGGCCGGCCGGGGATACACGGTCGTGTACTTTGGCCGTGTACCTTTCTATACAACTTCTGGCAACATACACGACCGTGTACTTTAACCGTGTACTTTTCTGTGCACATTCCGGTCACATACACGACCGTGTACTTCTGATCGTGTATCTTTCTGTGGATTTGCTTGTCTCCATACACGCCCGTGTACTTTGGCCGTGTATCTTTTTGTGGATTTGCTTGACTCCATACACGGCCGTGCCTTGAAAGTACACGCCCTCTTCAACCCGTGTCCGGTGTGACTTGTATAAAAGCAACGGTCTTCCCATGGTTGTTCCAATCCGTTCCAACTTCATGATTACCCCAATCCTTTTCATCTTCATGGACATCCTTTATCAACCCGTTAAGTGCTTCCTTGAGTCGTTTCGCTCGACTTCTTGTGATCGGTCCAGGCGGCACTTCAAGAGGATCCACATTCCTTCTTCCAGCTTGACTCTCATCATGGATCTCATCATTGCCCTCCTCTTGAAAAGGATTTGTCCTCAAATCGTCACCTACATCAAAAGGACTCGGATTAGTAACATTAAATGTGGCACTTACTTGATACTCACCAAGCAAATCTATCTTGTATGCATTGTCGTATGCGCTCAAGAACTTGAAATGGTCCATCGCCTTTAGGAAGTAGTTTAGATCGATGCTGCACGGGAAACCGCTCTTTGCGCATGTGAACCCAAACCCAATCTCCAGGTTCAAAAAGATCTTGTCGACGACCCTTGTTAGCTTGTTTCACATACTGCTCTGTTTATCGTTCAATGTTCAGCCTTGCCTTCTCATGAATCTGTTGAACAAATTTGGCCTTCTTCTTGCCATCTAAATTAACATACTCAGAAATAGGCAAAGGTGATAAATCCAAAGGAGTTAGTGGATTAAAACCATACACAATTTCAAAAGGAGAAAATTTAGTAGGAGAATGCACTGTACGGTTATAAGCAAATTCAACATGCGGCAAACAATCCTCCCAACTCTTAATATTCTTTTTAATTACAGCCCTCAACAAAGTAGATAATGTTCGATTCATTACTTCAGTTTGACCGTCAGTCTGTGGATGACAAGTAGTAGAAAACAATAACTTAGTTCCTAACTTAGCCCACAAAGTCTTCCAAAAGTAGCTTAAGAACTTAGCATCCCTATCTAATACAATTGTTCTAGGCATACCATGCAATCGCACAACTTCCCTAAAGAATAAATTAGCAATATTACAAGCATCATCCGTTTTGTTACAAGGAATGAAATGTGCCATTTTAGAAAACCTATCAGCAACTACAAAAACAGAATCCCGACCATGTCTAGACCTGGGTAATCCTAACACAAAATCCATAGAAATATCTACACAAGGCTTATGAGGAAAGGGAAGTGGGGTGTAAAGCCCTTGAGGTTGGACTCTAGATTTCGCTTGCTTACATGTGACACATCGCTCACAAATCCTCTCAACATCTCGTTTCATGTGAGGCCAATAGAAGTGTTCCTGCAATACCCTTAATGTTTTAGCTACTCCAAAGTGTCCCATTAAACCTCCTCCATGAGACTCTCTCACTAGTAATTCTCTTAAGGAACAAATTGGAATGCACAGTTTACTCTCCCTAAACAAGAATCCTTCATGTATATAAAATTTTCCATGCCCACTCTTCTCACAATACACATACTCCTCACAAAAATCTCAATCAGTAGCATATAACTCCTTAATGTGCTCAAAACCAAGCAGTCTAGAACTAAGAGTAGAGATAAGAGTATACCTTCTAGAAACTACATCAGCAACTACATTCTCTTTACCTTGCTTGTAGTGGATGACATATGGAAATGTTTCGATGAACTCCACCCAACGAGCATGCCTTTTGTTCAGCTTGTGTTGCCCCTTCAAATACTTCAAAGATTCATGATCAGTGTGGATCACGAACTCTTTTGGCCAAAGGAAGTGTTGCCACGTCTCCAGGGCTCAAACCAATGCATATAGCTCCTTGTCATAAGTAGGGTAATTCAAGGTTGCCCCACTTAGCTTCTTGCTAAAGAATGCAATCGGTCTTCTCTCCTACATAAGCACTACTCCAATACCTAATCTTGAAGCATCACACTCAATTTCAAACGTTTTAGTAAAGTTAGGTAAAGTAAGTAACGGAGCCTGAGTCAACTTATTTTTAAGCTTCTGAAAGGCCTTCTCTTGTTGCTCTCCCTAGCTGAACCCCATGTTCTTCTTAATTACCTCAGTAAGTGGTGCTGCAATGGTGCTGAAATCCTTCACAAATCTCCTATAAAAGCTTGCTAGTCCATGGAAACTCCGCACATTACTTACATTGGTTGGACTAGGCCATTCTTGGATCGCACGAACCTTTTCTTCATCAACCTGTATTCCCTGCGCACTAACAACAAAACCAAGAAACACAAGTTTGTCTGTGCAAAAAGTGCACTTTTCGAGGTTAGCATATAATTGTTCCTTTCGAAGCACTTCTAAAACATCCCTCAAGTGTGACATATGATCTTCCAAACTTTTGCTGCAAATAAGAATGTCATCAAAATAGACAACCACAAATTTTCCAATAAATGTCCTCAAAACATGGTTCATAAGTCTCATAAAAGTACTAGGTGCATTAGTTAACCCGAAAGGCATCACTAACCACTCATACAATCCATATTTTGTCTTAAATGCAGTTTTCCATTCATCACCCTCTTTCATTCTAATTTGGTGATATCCACTTTTCAGATCAATTTTAGAAAAGACATTAGACCCATGTAACTCATCTAACATGTCATCTAAGCGAGGAATGGGATGACGATACTTTACCGTAATGTTGTTGATAGCGCGGCAGTCAACACACATTCTCCATGTCCCATCCTTCTTAGGCACCAAAATCACATGCACTGCACATGGACTCATGCTTTCTCTCACGTACCCCTTCTCCATTAA
The DNA here is from genome assembly GCA_037954665.1 of Laguncularia racemosa. NCBI lineage: Eukaryota > Viridiplantae > Streptophyta > Magnoliopsida > Myrtales > Combretaceae > Laguncularia > Laguncularia racemosa. The sequence continues at coordinate 980,286 of JBBMOL010000206.1, read as the reverse complement.
TTCATCGACCTACCTTTGGAGTTTCTTTGTCTCCTCTGGATTACTCCTATAAGCTGGCTTGTTCGGAATCGATGCTCCGGGTACAAGGTCAATCTGGTGCTCAATACCACGAATAGGTGGTAATCCCTTTGGAATCTCCTCAGGGAAGACATCTTCAAAGTCCTGCACAAGAGACACAACCCCACTAGGCAAAGAGTGAGATAATTCGTTAGTAGTCAAACATGTTTCCTTAAAAACCAGAAACAACATAGGTTGCTTCATCACTAACGCTCTCCTCACTACACTTGCTCTTGCTACACAACTCTCCTTTTGCAAGGCTGCCTTCTCATTTTCACTCACCACCAAAGTTGATTCCCCTTCAACTTGGCTTCTCACACTCTTTCCAGCCTTCCTCTCCTTTTCCTTTTGATCTTGACTTTTATATTCCTTTTTCTTCTCATTGTCTTTTGCTCTCTCACTCTCACTCTGCTTTTCACTCACCTTGTGTTTTGCAAACGACTGTTGTAGCTGCAACTGATCCTCATACACTTGTTTAGGTGTTAAAGGTTTAAGGTTAAAACTTTTCCCTTGGTGAACAAGCGTATACTTGTTAGAAAAGCCATCATGCACAACCTTCCTATCAAATTGCCATGGCCTCCCCAACAACACATGACATGCTTGCATTGGCACTACATCACATAACACCTCATCCTCATACCTACCAATGCGAAACCCAATCAAGGCTTGCTTACTCACCTTAGTCTCACCACTATCATTCAACCATTGCAATTTATATGGACTAGGGTGTCTAACAGTTTTGAGCCCCAGCTTCTCAACAATAAAATTACTCACTACAATGGTGCAACTTCCCCCATCAATAATCAAACTACAAATGTGATCTGCTAAATAACATCTAGTATGGAATATATTCTCCCTTTGCACCTCCTCTTCTTCCTTCACCTGCACATTTAAAGCTCTCTTCACTACTGCCACTAGCCTTCCCATTGCAGGCTCCTCATCATCACTAGCATCCTCTAATGGAGGCATATCCTCTTCTTCACTATCCCCCTCAATCTCATACTCTCCATCATCACGCAAAATCATCACACGCCTATTTGGACATTGACTAGCAATATGGCCTCTACCTTGACATTTAAAACATCTAATGTCACGATTTCTAGAAGTAGAAGATTCAGGATTACCTTGATTACCAGGAGTAGAACCCGCTTGCCTCAGCTCCCCGTTTGGTTTGGTGGGTAAAGGCTTTTCTTCTTTCTTCCATTGGTTGGTCTTCCAAGTGGATGAACCATTACCCTGTTACAACCGTGCATTACTACTACCTCTCCTCTTGTGCTGGTTCTCAACCTTTATAGCCATGTGAACCATATCCTCCAATTCTACATAATGCTGCAATTCAACCACATTTTGGATTTCTCTATTCAATCTAGCGAGAAATCTAGCCATTGTAGCCTCTCTATCCTCCTCTACATTCACCCTAATCATAGTGACTCCCATCTCCTTGAAATACTTATCTACACTTCGGCTTCCCTGCCTCAGAGTTTGCAACTTGTTGTGCAATTCACGATAGTAATACGCAGGTACAAACCGCTTCTTCATCACTCTTTTCATCTCTTCCCAAGACTCAATAGGTGGCTCGCCACTCCTTCTTCTATTCAACATTAATTGATCCTACCACACTATAGCATAATCCGAAAACTCAATGGCAGCAAGTTTTACTTTCTTTCTCCCACTATAGTTATGACAATCAAACACCATCTCTACCTTCTTCTCCCACTCTAAGTACGCCTCGGGATCATTCTTCCCTTAGAAAGGAGGAATCTTCATCTTTATGCTACTCAATTGATCATCCTCTCTATTCCTATCTCCTCTATCTTCCCAATCCTTAGTTCCTCTATTTCGACCACTATATCCTCTATACCTCCCGACAGAAGGCTCATCAAAATCATCATCCGACATTTCATCTCCACCCCTCGATACTCTCCTAGAACGACTCTCCCTCTTACGCCCTTAGAATACGTTTGTGGATTGCTCTAGTCTTTGCTCCACCGTCTCATGAATTTGTTCCACTCCTTCTTGGAACATCCTCTTCATTTCTCCCCTCAACACCTCAATTACTAACCTAGCATCAAACCTTCCCCTCTCACCTTCCGGAGAATGTTGTCTCTACATAGTTCCTACAGAAAAGATTAGTACTGACACAGATATATATATAATTAAACCTCACGATTCACTCCCTTACGTGTTTCGCTCAAATGATGATATCACACAGTCACTCGTGTATTCTCACAAATAATGATGATATCAACTCGCCAATTTCCTCTTCTCAATTCTCTTGGAACTAACTCGAACTACACCAATTTCCTTCCGTAGAATTCAAAACAACTCTAGGGTTCGTAAATTTTCCCTCTATTTTTCTATCCGATTTTTTTTTTTCTTTTGTCTTGGTTGTTGCACTTGATCACGTTTTTCTTTTCTTTTCTTTTCTCTTCTTTTTTTATTGTCGTGATTTTTACTCTTTTTTTTTTTTAACAATCTCCTAGGCGATATTACACTATCAAAAGACAATCAATACTACGAAATTGAATACGATAATTGATATGAACGATTGGAGTTAGGGTTTTTTATATTACCTTCCTCAACCAAACTTGATATTTTGACAAACCTAAGCTCTGATACAAAACTGATACGAACCACGCCAACCCGTGACGAAACCCAATACCAATACGTTCGGAAATTCGTTGCCTAAGACGCCCAAACACCTAAAGTGGAAACCGCGACCCGTTGTCTATAAGCGAGACAAGAACCTTGGTATAAATGAAGACGCCACAATCGGGATGAAAGACCGATTGATAAGTTGGGATGAACGCCACGGAAATCAATCCGATAAGTTCGATTTAGTTCTTGAAGAACCAAGAGAGGTGCCTCTCAAAAGTGTTTAATGTTCAAAGATGTAAGTTGTTCATTGTTCTAAACCCTAGGAGCTTTTATACTAGGGTTACAATTCGTGTAAAACAAGTCCAAAACGACGTAGTTTAGATAAGTGGCGTAAAAATGCGAAAACAGAACAAGCTGGCCGGTCGGGGATACACGGCCGTGTACTTTGGCCGTGTACCTTTCTATACAACTTCTGGCAACATACACGGCCGTGTACACGACCGTGTACTTTTCTGTGCACATTCTGGTCACATACACGACCGTGTACTTCTAGTTGTGTATCTTTCTGTGGATTTGCTTGTCTCCATATACGCTCGTGTACTTTGGCCGTGTATCTTTTTGTGGATTTGCTTGACTCCATACATGACCGTGCCTTGAAAGTACACGCCCTCTTCAACTCGTGTCCGGTGTGACTTGTATAAGAGCAAGGGTCTTCCCATGGTTGTTCCAATCCGTTCCAACTTCATGATTGCCCCAATCCTGTCCGGCTTCATGGACATCCTTTATCAACCCGTTAAGTGCTTCCTTGAGTTGTTTCGCTCGACTTCTTGTGATCGGTCCAGGCGGCACTTCAAGAGGATCCACATTCCTTCTTCCAGCTTGACTCTCATCATGGATCTCATCATACTGTGTAGAACACTATGTAATTTTACAATCTCTTACACTAAAAGGTTAGCTATAGAAAGTGCATCATCTGTTTTGTGATAAGGCACAAAATGGGACATTTTGCTGAATCTATCAACAACCACCATGATAGAATCCTTTCTTCTTTGAGTCTTGAGCAGACCCAAAACAAAATCCACGTTAATATCAGTCTAGGGTTTAGTAGGTATAGGCAAAGGCATATATTCACCCTGAACTCCTTTCTTCCCTTTTTGCTCTTTTGTAAACTCCATACCTTTCCAATACCTTATGAACATCCGTTATCATGCCTTTCCAATAAAAATTTTCTTTTAACATGCCTTGGGTTCTCTTCCCACCAAAATGACCAAATAATCCTCCTACTTGTGCTTGCTTCACCAACAATTCCCTTACAGACCCACAAGGTCTACACAACTTTCCAGCTTTATGAAAAAATCCATCAATCATGTAATAGATAATGAATTCTCTTGGAAGGAGATAATTTTGCCATGTCATCAATGCCCTTACTGAGGAATAAAATTCCTTATCATATATCAAGTAGTTTAAAGTTGCACCACTCAACTTTTCACTAAAGTAGGCAATGTGCCTCTTATCCTACATCAACACAACACCAATTCTTATCCTAAAAGCATTACACTCTAATTCAAAAACTTTATCAAAATCAGGTAAAGCCAATACTAGAGCACTAGTAAGTTTTACCTTTACCTCCTCAAAACTCTTTTGGGCCTTCTCACCTTAAATGAAATGAACATTTTTCTTAGTCAGTTCAGTTAATGGACTGACAATGCTACTAAAGTTATGGACAAAGCATTTATAGAATGAAGCTAGTCCATGGAAACTTCTTACCTTAACAACTGATTTTGGTGTTGGCCATTCTCTAATAGCCTTCACTTTCTCCTCATCAACCTTGACACCAAAACCAGATACAATAAATCTCCAAAATGTTACCTCGGTTTGGTAGAAGGAACACTTCTAGAGATTTGCAAATAACTGTTATGCCTTCAAGATTGAAAATACTGCCTAAAGATGCTCCACATGATTTTCCAGGCTTTTGCTGTATATTAGAATATCATCAAAATAAACAACAACAAATTTACCTAGAAACTCCTTCATTACATGATTCATTAATCTCATAAATGTACTAGGAGCATTACTCAAACCAAATGGCATAACCATCCATTCGTACAGTCCATGGCGTGTTTTAAAAGCAGTCTTCCACTCGTCTCCTTCTCTCATTCGAATTCGATGATATCCGCTTTTAAGGTCCACCTTGGAGAACACCTGTCCACCATAAAGTTCATCTAACATATTATCATGTCTAGGAAAAGGATACCTATATTTGATGGTAATTTTGTTGATGACTCGGCTATCAATGCACATCCCCCAAGTACCATCCTTCTTAAGGACAAGAAGGGTTGGGACAGTACAAGGACTAAGACACTCCCTAACAAAACCCCGTTCTACTAGCTCATCCACCTGACATTTTAATTCCTTAGCCTTTTCGGGATTCATGCGATATACAAGTTGATTTGGCAAAACTGATCCAAGCAAGAAGTCGATGGCATCCTCTACCTCTCAAAGGTGGTAAATCTTCTAGCAAGTCATCAGTGAAAAGGTCACTATATTCATTCAATACTTGAGATACCATGGGGGGTAGATGCTGACGCCCCTCCATCTGTAGGCCATATCTCATTTATAATAAGTATACTGGGCTCTCATCTGTTATGCCCTCCTCTAACTCACACTATCCCATCAATAAGATCTTTTTCTTCCCAGATTTCTTGGCCTATATTAGAACCACCTTAACCTTTGATGGTTTACTGATCTGTCTCTAAACCTCTTGGACCTCTGAAGGTGACATTGGGTTCAAGATGATACGTTTACTCTCTTTTTGGAATACATAGGTATTTTTGAAGCCATCATGTAAAACCCTCCTGTCATACAACCAAAGCCTACCAAGCAATATATGAGATGCACACATAAGAAGAATGTCACATTCAATTTCATCATGATATTTATCCCTTGTACTAAAAGGTATCCTAGCCCTCTAGGTAACATAGAGACTCCCCTGTTCACTCAGCCAATGTAATTTATAGGGTTTTGGATGTGGGGTAGTTACAAGTTTTAATTTCGATACTAATGAGGTGGCCACAACATTAGTGCAACTACCACCATCAATAATAATAACACATAAATTACCTTGTACCCTACAAGAAGTGTGAAACAAGTTTTCTCTCTGCTCATCATCAATGGTTGGAAATGAAGTTAAAGCTCGACGTAGTACATTAGCAAATAAATATAAATCACCTCCTTCCTGATTATTGACCTCATTTACAATAATGTTAGACATGGTTGTTGAATTAAGTTGTACAAAGACAATTCAAGGTAAGTGTAGTAGATCTCACAATCACCCTTTCACGCTAACAACAACAATCACTACTCCATGTCCTCAATCACTTTAAGACACAAAAAATACACTCTGCTTAAACTTCACGCACCCATGACACACTTGCAATCACGGTAACAATAAGTAGAAGCAATAATAAACACTTCTCTAAATGGTAAGTTAATGATTCCAACTAAGCAAAATGTGTTTAAAGCATCAATACACAATAACTTTCACACTTTAATGTTTGCTTTTGAAATTCAAAACTTAACCACTACACACACTCTTCACCATGGCACATACACACACATACAACAACAGTGCAACAACCTTCCCACTACAACACACATACAATACACCAAGTTGTAACCCTTCACTACACACACTCACTATGCCACATACATACTCTTCACTCATAGTGCAACACACACACACTTCACTCCACTTCCAATCATGATAACAACACCACAATTGTAACACTTAATGAAGCTTCTCCACAAATGGTAAGAAATAATTCAAAATATTCAAAGTGTATTAAAATCAACAATACACAATAACTCTTCAACTTAATGATGGTTTTTGAATTCAAATAGTTTCCAAATCCTCCATGCAAGAAGCAAATCTGGAAATGTAAATTGCACTCCTAAATTCCAAAAACAACACACAAGAAAATACACTTTTCTTCTTCCACAAATAATGCACTTCAAATTCCAAAAACATATAAGAAATTGCACTTCCTTTCTTCCCTTTCTTCTCATGGCAAGATGAAGATCACAAGGATTAATTTTGAAATTTTTTTCCACTTCCACTTCCACAACAACAAGGTATATCACAATACAATTACAAGTAACTACTTCAATTCCACTTCAAACAATTTTAATTAAGAAATGAAAATTCAAGAACTGTAATTTGCCAATTGTAATTTACGCAAATCACCTTCTCCAAAACCTTTGCTCTAATACCAAAAAAAGATGATGTGCCTTGCTAATTAAATTGCAAACATATCCACAAATGGAGTGATCACTAAAATCCAATCAACAATGACATGATCAACAACACACCTATGATCCCTAATTCATGTGGATTCAAAGGTGTTGATACTAAAATGAGATGAATAACAATGCAATTGTATAAGTAGTAATGGATAACAATATAATTGAATTAGAATTCCACTCAAATCAAATTGATTCAAATTTGAAATGGATGAACCCTAATTCTCGTGGAGAACAACAAGTAACCAAATAAATTGCACCTAGATATGATACACCAAATACAATTTGAAACAACAAGAGAAAGATTGATGTTACTCATAATCTCCTTAAGTGAATCTCGCCACAATTTCACTTGTGAAATTGATAAGAGAATTTTGCAAGCAAGGATCTCCCTCATGGCAAAAGTGTGTAATTTTAAGTGTTCAAAAAAAGCCCCCTCAAAACCCTACTTAGCAAGTATTTATACTTGCTCTAATTAAGGTAAAAAATAACACAACAAATTACAAATGAGCTACTTAAGTGGCCAGTTCTTAAAACAATGAATTACAAGTACAAATAGTCTTCAAGTAACCAGTTCTTCACTTTAATTGAACAGATTGTAGACCGTTGGATGTGAATCCAAGAATGTCCTACAATTTGATCCTTAACATATTTTATTTGCCATCCTATAAAACCGACAAATGTACTTGCTAGAATGCACAACAGTTATATAATGCAAAAGTAGATACTAAATCAACATCCTCAAGGTCTAATTGTTCATAGAGGACCTTCATCACTAGATTTTGTAATCCCTTGGCTGGTGCTCTGGTGATTGTTGTTGTAGGAATTTGATTCCTATCAATTTTACATCTTTAGCACACCTTTACAATATTACTAGTTATTCTCACCATGATATGATTCCCTTAACACCCTTTTTTTGCTTATGCATTAAAATCCTCACACTATTTCAATCAGTCCATTTGTAATACTAAAGGGGATATGGTGGCTTCAATGTCTTCTAAAAATATAATGATAAATAAATAAAAAAAAAGGAATTGCAATTAGAAAGACTATTTTGGAAAATGATAGGAGATGGAATAGTCTTAGACATCTAGAGTACGAAAGAGTTATTTTAGAATGTTTTATAAATTCATGTGTCTGCTCTATTTGAAAAGTGACAAATATCCCATATGGAAAAAAGTAAATTTCTCAACCAATGCCATATGAATTTATCTACTTAAATATTTATCATCTTCTCTGTATCTGTAACATGGTTGCAACATCCACTAATGCTTATAAAGTAGGGAGTGTTACAACAATAGTTTGACCATCATAATATACTCAAGAAAAAGTACCGAATGTTCTAGGTGTACATGCACTTGCAAGTTGTGTGCTAAAATGAAAGAGATCAGGTATAATGTATTGAAACTACCTTAATAGATAGAAACCTTTCAAAATTAATGACCCTTAAACTGATTAAATTTAGTCTCTTTACTTGAAGCGGATAACGTGATGTATAGGAAGGTAAAAAGTGCTAAAGTGAAGAAACGTTATTGACTAGAATCACCCTTCAATAGTTTGTGAGATAAGATGTATGCTTTGTCCATTGAAAGAATTTACTAATAAAATATGAATTGTTGAATTGTGATATAGAAAAAATAGTGTGTTGCATTTTAAGGTGGGTGCATATATATTAGAAACTTAGAAAAGCAAGGTAGGATATTATTTGAACAATGAAAATAAGGCAATGCACAAGCGTGCATGTGGAGAAAAATAATACCATTATCATCCCAACATGAGCATTTCTTTCCTTAACCTAAACAACCTTATTATTTTCGGTTTGTTCCACTATGTGGCTTCTATAGTCTTACAATGTACACATTAGATATTTTTTCTCAACGATTGTTTTTAAATGCCAAAGATGTTATGTAAAACTATTGAGGTGCATTCATGTAAATATTTTCTATTTTGTTTTAAGAAATGGCTAATATGAGTAAGATAAATGAGACAAAGAAAAAAGTGAACAAAAAAAAACTTGATTAAAAGAACGGAAAAAGGGTCTGGTTTTACAAACTTCCTCGTATATAACCTCTTAACGTTGGAACAAAATATGCTGAAGGAATTTATTGTTGTTAGAAAATGATATTTTAGGAACCATTTGAAACCTAAGATATTTAATTAGCAAACAATGAAACTCACTTCATTTAATGCAGATGAACAGAAGTACTTTCTTGTTAACTTGTCAATATAAATATACATGAACAACCATCTTCTCATCGACATCCAAAGATTAGATTGCCAAGCGTTGTGACGATTCTTTTGCTTGTGGCTAATGTTATGACAATGGTTTCTTGTACTTGACACATCCCTAAAAACTTTGGTGACAATAGTTATGCATTTGAGCCTATTGAGCTACCCTTTTCAAGGCAACTTACACCTGCACCGTATCTTATAGAATGTATTAAGCGCATGTCTAGAAAATGTGGGGTCGAACTCTTCAGAAGCATTTTTTGGGCAGGTTTTGGGGATCCTACCTCTACTTGTTGCCATGAACTCGTGCATGTAGGGGAAACATGCAATGATGTGCTTGTTCATCGAATCGCTTCAAAGCTTAGCAATGCAACTCTTATTGTTCATAGAAACGATCAAGTGTGGAAAATTTATGCTACAAGAACTACCACTCTTTCTCCTTCTCCCAGGGCTTAAGAAAGCACAATCGGGTTTCAACTTTTGGTCATATATTACGTGTTATTATTTGCTGATGTGGTAATTCACTAGATGAATTTAATAGGATTTTAGAAATAGTTGAGCAAAGATTTCTTAAATCAATGTAAGCATAGCTAAACAAATATAACTTGTCAAAATTTCCTATTAGATGTTAATCAAATATTATTTAAGATGATATATCAAACCACATAACTGTAATTAATTTATAAAGGCTAATTAAAATTTGTAGCTTGTGTGAACTATTTTGTTATATAAATTTTGATAGCTTTACTATTTATGTTTAGCTTTTCATTTCAATTAAATTAGTCATTGTTGTTGTATAGAAAATGAGGGTTAGAAGTCTCCGAAAGCATTTTGTGGGCATGTTTCGTAGATCCTACATCCACTTGTTGTCATGAACTCGTGCAGGTACGGGAAAGGTGCAATGAGATGCTCATTGATGGAGTCGCTACAAATTTCAAAAGTGCAACCCTTGTTGGTCATTGGAATGATCAAGTTTGGAAAATTTGTGTTGCTTGAACTGTCACTATTTCTCTTTTTCTTAAGAATTGAGAAAGCACATTAGGGTTTCAATGTTTTGTCTTCTATTAAATGTTAGCATATGCTACATGGTAATTCACTAAATAAATTCAATTGGTTTCAGTAATAGTTTAGCAATGGTTTCTCAAATTAATGTATGCATAAGTAAACAAATATAATTGGTCAATATTTACGATTTGATGTTAGTCAAGTATAATTTATGATGATATATCTAAGCACATAACTATAATTAATTTTCAAGGCATACTTAAAATTGCTAGTTAGATGTAATATAATGATTTTTTTTTATATGCATTTACGTTTATAATTTTTTTCTTATCATTTGCATTAACTCTACCAATAAATAAGTTTAAATAATAGGGGTTTAATGGAAATTTCCAAAAGTCCTCTTATTATGTGTGCATGCACAACATGAGAATCGATATCCCTTACCAAATTATGAAATTAGATAGTTAAAACCATAAAAAAATAAACATTCAAAATGAGTTTTGAATTGAAAAGGGTTTTTCAAACAAAATAAAATACAAATCTTAACATTCTATTTGGCAATCTAAGTTTAAGTCAAGTATACTCTATTTTTACACCTATCCTTCAAGATTTAAGTCAAAACACTTATCACTATGATACTAGCCTATTGCTATCTATGTAGTAACCTATAAGACAAACTAATGAGGGATAAGGCAAACAATTGTTCAATGAGTTTGTCTCTCACCACTATTGTTTAAACAAGTTATTGAGGCATAATAAGCACAACATAAAGTCTATCTACACACAAAATGAATCCACACGCAATGATTACAAGTAACATATTTATGGGACTCTAAAACAATGGATGGTGTAGATTTGGATTGTCTACACTTGGATTGACCTCCATACTTACCCGCATGTATCACTTCACCTTACCCGGGAGGCTATTTGAGGGTATGGTCCCCTAAACAAGCTCAATGCTTACCCATTGCCAACAAAGAAATGCTACAAATGCCAATTAAGTCAAATCCTACATTGGGTCATCCACCATTAATCAATCAATCAACAATGCCACAAAGGCTAACCCAAGTGACTTGGATAATAGGATACACACCATTGATTAATTAATCAATAGTGCCACAAATTCCTCAAGTAATGGATGATCTGTCAACATTGCCCTCATGAAATCAATTTTGATATAATTACCATTGGCAACCTTACGAGCACACATCGAGGTTTTAGATAAAATCACCATTAGGAGCCTCAAGAGCACACACTAAGGTTATCGAAAAAAAAATGTACCATTAGTAGCCATGAGAGCACACATTGAGGATTTAAAAGCGGTGAATCTCACGTTATCAATCCCTAGAGGATACCCGAGTGGTAATAGCCCACCATGTACAAGACTGAAGTCCATGATTAGCCAGATTCCAGCACACATAAACTTCAACATAGTCTATAAGGCCTTGTTACTCTAGAAACCACCATAAAGATAACAGTTTTACAAATATTAAAACTAACATATATTTAACATAAAACATAGAATTCTACATATACAATAGATAGAGAAATAAGCCTAAGTAATTAATATTAGATTCATCTAAAAAAGTCGATTCAAAATTAAAAATATCCATTCTAGTTATCTTCATCCTCACTTGCCCATCTATTATTATCATAAAGATTCTTAACACTGGCTAGGTTCTACCAAGTTAAAACTAAAGTGGTGCATGCAAAAGAAGGTAAACTATGTGGATGTAAGCTATAATAGATTAATGAGATCCCAACACAAAACCGCCTTTCATGCAAAACAAACAAGTTAACATTTTAATGCTTAAATGCATTAACAATCAAATGCCAATCATCACATGTAGTCAACTAGAAACTACATGAAGTTTAAGGATATTTCTGACCAGTATACCCCTCCTTTGACCCTGGGTTAAGGATCATTTTAAAATTCCATCAAGGTTTAGGCCACCAATTTTGTTACATTTGTACGCATCCTTGGCTACACAAATCAGAGCCACACTCTATATATCAATAATTATGGTAGAAGAATGATCTTCTAAGCAAGAACCTTATACAAACCAAAAGAAAATATTTTTTTCCTTGCCGAACATAGCCAGATGCATGCTCCCAAAATAGAATAATCAACATGGATTCATACCAATACACAATGATCCTCTAGTCATTTTTGTATTATTACAATAGGATACTCCCTTGGGCCATCCTTTCATTACTTGTGTAACTGTGATGCAATAAACAAGAGTATGCAAGAAGGTGGTGTGCATGATCCATTTCAAAATAAGTATTTCGATATATTAACATAAGTTAGGAGGTGACCAAACAATTTGCAAACACTCCATCAACTACAAGAATAGCTATGAATACAAGCAACTTTACTTTCTTCTTCTTTAGGCCTTTTCAACCAAACAATCAACCAAGTCAAATAGAAACATAGGTTCATTAATATTCAACTTTAGGTGCTACTAATTCTACAAGCACAAATCAAGTGGTAATCATCTTTGGTACTCACCTTGCCATTCTTTTAAAGGATTGTAATAATCCTTAAGTAAAACTTGGGAGTCTTCTAAAAAACCTACATAAACATGGAGAAATATTTAAACATATAAGAAATAACAACTTTTATGATAAACTATTCTAGCATCTCGTCGCTAACCGCCTATTTTATTAAAGTCTTTCAAAGTCTTTTAATGGTAGGTCCTTCATTTAGGAATTCAGCCCATCGTCGAGGTCCATGCTTAGGTCCTTGTTTATGTAAAGTCCTGCAATTGCTATAATAAGGAAATATGTGTCCAAGGTATATGTCAAGAGTATGTCCATGAATATATGTCAAGAATATGTCCATCGATGTTCAATAAGTCATGGATAGTCATAAATGGTCATAAGTCCTCAAGGTTTGAAGATAAGGTTTTAATATCTTTTCTTTGCACTTTTGTATTTATTAGGGTTTAAAATATTTCTAAATACCAAAAAAAAAAAATTACTCTAAATGAAAAGAATAGCATAATTGTATGAAGATAAAGATTGCTTGATGTATAGAATTGTGGGTGTAACCTACAACATTACAAATAAATGGTGCTAGTCTACATACATGAAGAGCATGCTATCAAAATGACTTGGGTAAATTAGGATTACCTTAATTTCATGAAAACACCTTCCATACCTAAAATAGAGGCCCTAAAATATAGAAAATAAGTTAGGTTAGTAACTTCCTTAAGAGAGTCTAAAGATGGCTCAATCTTCTTAGAAGTTACACACCTTAGATTAAGGAGTTAGTGGTCCAAAACTATGATTAGCTTTCGAGATGCAAGTGGGGTTAACTTTGGTTGAAACTTTCTGAATTTTTAGGGTAATATGAGGTGCGTTTGGTGGAAAGTTGGTGGAAAAATTTTTAGAGGGAAAGGTAGCAAGGTAGAGTGTAAGTGTGGGGTTATTTACAAAGGTAAATTTGCTTTTTTACCTTCCTTTTTATACTAGTTAAGTTTTATTGTTATAAAAATTAATTTGGGCTCTAATTTTCCACACCTGAGGGAACAAGATTGGGTAGTTTTAGGGTTATAATTTGCCTAATATTTTATAAGATACGTTAGGATAGTGGCTACATAAGATAGATAAGGTTGATGTGGACAAAATCACCTCAAATTGACATAGTCAATGGAGGGGGACAAATTCTGGTAGCTTCAAGGTAGTTTCTTAGGCTAATTTTTGGTTTACTTTTAGCTAACTTCCTTATCTTATTCATGAAAAATTTTTGGAAATTTTTTATTAGGTTGAGATTAGGTATGATGGCCACAAAAATGAGATGAAACAAGGTTAAGTAACAAGGTGTTTTTGGAGATAAGATTTAGATGTATTTTTTTCTTTTGTTTATAAGACATTAAAATTCTAATTTTTCCATGATATTTTTAGTTTCTTATCCCATTTTAATCAAATTAATTTAGGTTAGTTTGGTTTTAAATTAAATTAAGGTAGGAAGGGGTGAAATTAATTTAGGTTTGTTTGAGTTGAATGTTGATAAGCAAGTTGGAATTGCATGGAGATGCCTATGTGAAGAAAGGGGTTCTAATCCGTTCTTCAAGGCACATCTTTTTGAATTTTTCCATGTCCTTTTACTTCATAATCAAGGTATATTTAAGGTATAATAGGGTAAATTTTGGGTTTGATTTAATAAGTATAAGATAAGATATATTAAGATAAGTAAACCTTTGCAAACATTGGAAAAATCAGATGTTTAGCGTATTTTCTTAGACCCGGTCACCATGTGCTAATTTTAAAATTAGCTTAAGATAAAATAAGGTAAGATTGAGAGAAGATTAGGTGTAATAAATTTGGCCTTGAAAAGATAGGGCAAAGGTTGAATTTTCAAAGCTTGAAGGGGAAGCTTGTCTCTTGTTGTGGTGTCTTAGGTAGGGAGGTGCAGCTGGTGGAGTTTTGTTTAGATTTTTTGATGTTCTATGTGTTATTAGGTAACTAAAGATGTAATATTGAATTAGGAAACTTTTAGTTATTGGGGATGGTTTCAAGCTTAACCACTTATAAGGCTCTTAGGGCAAGGTCAAATGGACTTTTGATTTCGATTTGGTTTTATTATTGGGTTTGTTATTAATTTTACTTTATTTTTACTAATCTATGTTCTAGGATATTAATCCTTATGATTAGGATTAGATAAGCTAGATTTAGAAAGGATTTTATTCAAGTCAACACTTTTTTTCTTGAATCGTCAAATTATTTGTTGAAAGTTGACTTCGGTCAATTTAGAGTGGACTTTAGGTAGCCATTTTTAAGTTTTTAAATCCAATATTCTAGAAATACTCGGGGTTGAGTACTGATCTTGTATATGAATTTTGATCAAATTCAGGTTTGGTTTGCTAGACAAAATCTTAGGTTGAAAATTGAATCATCATATAAGGAGTTCAGTGATGTTAGGTGAAATTGTTGGTATCTGACTGAAATTTTATTGAGTTAAATCCATCAATTTTACAAAGAAGGTGATGCGAACCTTGCTAACCCACAACAAAACTCGATAACAAGATTTGTTACTCCTCATAACCTATAGATCTATCAAGAACAAAGGAAGTCGCGACCCATTGTTTATAGATGAGACAAGAACCTTGGTATAAGTGCTAATGCCACGATCAATTTTGGAATGATCGATTGATAATTTTGGGGTGAATTCTATGTATGAAAAATCCGATAAGTTCAATAGTTCTATCAAGGACCAATAGAGATATTCTCTCTAATTTGTGAATAAATTTTCTTCAATTTCTCATTGTGTTACAATGAGTCTATGATGACTACTTATAGTCCCACAAGAATAAGTAAACAAAATGTCATAAAAAAGCCTAATTCAAATAAAGGACAAACATTAAACGCCGGTGGCCTAAAATATTACAAAGCCAGCCTATAATTGTAGTCAAAGCTGGCACCAAAGCTGACGGCTTTGGATCTTCATTTAGCTAGTCTTCCTTAGATTTATGCTGGCCACTTAGGCCGGCGACCTAGTTTTCTATGCCGGCCATTTAAGCCAACGGCTTACACTACCAAGGCCGGCGACCTTTATTGGTTGTGAAGCCATCACCCTTAAATCTCTTCCTTGACTTCCACGTCCGTACTCTGCACTTTAAGTAAGGTTGTTGATGTGGATTCGGAATGCTTTGATACCGAATGATGCAGACTCGGTATGCTCTGATACCAAATGATGAGGATTCAGAATGCTCTAAAACCAAATGATTCGAAAAACGGATTCAAATTTCTTCACACAAACCAAATCGTCAACAACAATCAAATAACACAAATTTTTAGGTTTTTCTGGATTTTGGTATTAACGTATAAAATCAAAGATATGGATAAAATAATCAATCTATAGATGTTAAGATTGATAAAATTAAACTGTTTCGCAATCAAATCATAGAACGATAGAAACCATGTTCTATAAATCAATCACTACGGTTAAAGAATTCTAAGAATTCAATAACGATGCTTGCCACAAATTCTATATGAACCAAGAATTTGATAAGAACAATACGAATATAGTGAAAATCGATTCTCAATATTCTTAAATCTCCAAAAGAAGACTCACACCACTCAAGTGTCTCTGTTTTACAAAACAAAATGATCATCTTCCCTCAAAAAACCCTAAGGACGCCTATTTATATCATCTAAAAAAATTTTGTATGAAAACATTCAAGGCCGACGACCTTCACTTAGGCCGGCACTAAAGCCAGCGGCCTTCATTTAGGCGGGCTCCAAGGCTAGCCGCCTTGAAGTGAACTCAGCTGGCCTTTATTCAAGGCCGGCTTAAGGCTGGCCGGACTTCGCCTTGGGTCCTCCCGACGTCTATGTCCTCCTTTTTTTGGTGCTCGTATTTTCGCTCTTGGAATCATATCAGTTATGCTCCTTAGTCTAATTTGCTTAGCTTGATCTCGATCATCCTTAGGCTAATCCTCCAAGCGTGATCTTCATCATTCCCCTCCTCTTGAAAAGGATTTATCCTCAGATCGTCACCTACATCATAAGGACTTAAATCAGTAACATTAGCAATAGCATTAGCTTGATACTTACCTAGCAATTCCAATTTGTAAGCATTATCATTGATGCACTCGAGAACTTGGAACAGACCCACACCTTTTGGAAACCATTTTAATCGCCTCTATGCTAGGAATTGCTTTTGGAGCATGTGCACCTAAACCCAATCTCCAAGTTTAAAGTGTATTTAACGATGCCATTTGTTGGCTCGTTTTACATATTGTTCCTTCCGTCGCTCAATATTGAGCTTAGCCTTCTCATGAACCTAAGCAGATCTCTTTGTTCCAAAAAACAGAGCATTCTTAACCTCATTAGCCTTCGCACAAAAATTTTCTTTCCACTTTGTTTTTCTCTCATCACTCATTTTTTTTTCCTCTCTTTGCTTTTTCCTTTGACTTAAACACTCTCTCTTTTTCTTCTACAATAGCACTCAGTTTATTACTTACTCTCTTTTGTTCTCTCCTCTCTCTCTCTCTCTAATCTCACCTAATCTTCATAAACCTCACTAGGTATCAAAGGACAAAGAGTAATATGTTTTTGCTCATGTACAAAAGAGTACTTGTTGGTGAATCCGTCATGCTTTACCTACCTATCAAATTGCCATGGCCTCCCTAATAACAAATGTGTAGCTTACATTAGAACTACATCACATAGAATTTCACCCCCATATTTTCCAATGCTAAAAGAAACCAACTCCTGTTTTGTGACTCTTACTTCACCACTATCATTCAACCATTGCAATTTATAAGGGTGAGGATGCTTACTTGTAAGAAGCCCCAATTTTTCCACAATGGTCGTGCTAGCAGCATTTGTACAACTCCCACCATCAATAATCACACAACACACCTTGTTTTGAACTAAGCATCTAGTATGAAAGATATTCTCCCGTTGCACATTTTCCTCTCCTTTTATTGGCACGCTCAAATCCCTCATGGTTACCAACAACTCCCCCTGAACAGCATACTCCTCCCCATCATCATCCTCCAATGGTGGCATAGAATCATGATCCGAATCACTATCAGTTTCAATCTCTCCATTATCCCTCATCACCATAACTCTTCTATTTAGACATTGATTAGCTATGTGTCCTCTAGCTTGATATTTAAAGCATTTAATTTCACGATTCCTAGAAGTAGAAGGATCAGATTTATCTCTATTCCCATGAGATGCCAATTCTAATTTTTATTCTGGCATTAGTTTGGAGTGGGGTTGTTTCTCCTCCTTCTCCCCTATTTCAACTCTCTAATTAGAAGAACTCGGTATGGCGTGTGTGGTGCTGCTACCCTTCCACTTGAGTTGCTTCTCAGCCTTAATAGCTATATACACCATGTCCTCCAATTCCGCATAATGTTGTAACTCCACTACATTCTGAATCTCCCTATTTAAGCCTACTAAGAACCTAGCCATAGTCGCCTCTCAGTCCTCCTCAACATTAGCTCAAATCATGATAACCTCTATCTCCTTATGATATTCCTCCATGCTAGAATTTCCTTGCTTAAGGGTTTATAATTTGTTGTACAATTCCCTATAGTAGTATGTAGGCACAAACCATTTCCTCATGATTCTCTTCATCTCCTCCCATGTCTTTACTAGTGGTTCCCTATTCCTCCTCTTATTTAATAAAAGTTGATCCTACAAAACAATTATATAATCAGAAAATTCAATGGTAGCAAGTTTTACCCTTTTGGCTTTATAATAGTTGTGACACACAAAAATTGACTCCACCTTCTTCTCCCACTCTAGATACACCTTAGGGTCATTTCTCCCTTAGAAGGAAGGGATTTTCATCTTTATGTTCCCTAGGTTGTGATCTTCCTCATTCCTAACTCCTCTAGTTCTTCCTACACTCTTCCTATAACCCATAAATGAATCCTGAGTAGATTCAGCTACAAATCTTTCCCTACCCCATTCATCTTCCTCCTTGATGTGCCTAAAACCAAGATTAAGCACATGCAAAACCAATTTGAAAGACAATTATACAATGTTAATCAAACTAGCTTCTAATCACATGAATAATGGCATCAATTCTCAAGATCGATAACCAATTCCACAACACCACGTGATTAATATTGAGATGAACCAAGTATGTGCAGCTCTGATACCAAATTATGATGTGCTTAAAACCAAGATTAAGCACATGCAAATCCAATTTGAAAGACAATCAAACAATGTCAAACAAATTAGTCATAATCACATGAACAATGGCATCAATTAACAATGAATGTAACCAATTCTTCAATTAGAATGTGTTCAATCTTAAATCCAAATACGATATAGCTCTGGTACCAAATTATGATGTGCCTAAAACCAAGATTAAGCACATACAAATGAACCAAATGACAATCCCTAAAGGACAAGGTCAATTCGGTTCAAGGTAGAGCAAATTGTAGCGTAACCCTAATTGTAATATATGGTCCAAATGATGTATTGCATGAAATGGATCCACAATAGTATATTCCTCAATGATGATCACAAATTATACTTGAAAATCATGTGAATAATACACAAGATCAACAAGAACAATTCTGAAATCCTCCTTTCCAACAAGTCCTAATTTACGCCACAAGATAAAGTAAAATTTGATGGTAATAACAAATGCTAAGAACCAATCATTAAGTAGTAATAATTTGATTACAAATGCAATCAAATCTGACCAAGAAACTTCCAATTCAACCTTAGATATTACACACAAGAGAAGAAAAGAAAACACAACAAAGAAGGAATTGATATTACTCACAATTTCCCTTTGTTGCACTCGCCACAATTTCAACTCTTGGGATTGAAATTGATAAGAGCAAATTTGGATTTAGGAAAGCCCTAACCCTCACACGTGAAGTGTATTATGAAAATTCATCAAAAACCCCTCAAAACCCTACTTAAGCAAGTATATATACTTGCTCCCTTTAGGATTAAAAAGTCTACAAAATTACAACTATGCCACTTTTAGGGTGGCCGGTCTTAAAACTCAATTACAAGCAAATAAAAAGTGTTACAAAAGCTTATACATAAATAGTCCAAAGAAATAATTACAAATAAAAATAGTCTCCATCATGCTAGCTCTTCCATAGGATTTGTCAGGTTAACTCATCGCTAGTTTAGGTCGGTTCATAGATAACCCACAAGCTGAGTCTTAGTGAGTTTGTCCATCGCCCTGTAAAATATGATAAGTGTGCTTGATGGAATATATAATGCATGAATAAGATAAAAGAGGTTAGTAAACGAATAATTCTAAGGTCGATTTGCTCAAAATGGGCCCTTATCGCCAAGATTCGAAATCCTTTAGTTCTTGCCCTAATGATAGGTCTTGTTGGATTTTGATTCCTATCACTCCTTGCGCATTACCCTTATCAACATTTTATCCCTCTTGTGCCCAATAGAAGCAATTTGTGACTACTCAAAGTTTAGCTCCATCTACTCATGAAATTGATCTATCTCCGCTCCAAACATTTTCCTCATCTTAGTAGTTAGAGTTTCCATGATCAATTTTGTATCAATTTCCCCCAACACACTTTTAGGAGAATTTCTACTCGGCATAGTGTTGCACAAGAAAATGTTAGGAGTAACAAAATAAAACTCTCACAATTTCACTCACTCACGTATTTCACTCAAATCGCTCTACTGTTCTCACCAACTCAAAAATTTCTCTTTTCAGTTCTTTTGGAACTAATAATTCAATCGGAGTTGTTCTTGTAGAAATCTACCCAATTTTTTAAGCAATAGTCTCATAACATGATTTGACAAGATTCATAGAAAGCTAAGAATTGCAATAAGGATCACCACAAATTCTAAATCAACAATTTTCGTGCGATTTTTTTTTATACAATTTTTTTTTTTTTATTCTTGAGAAGGGAAGAGTGTATGATTCCTTTCAAACACTAACAACAATCATTTTGAAATCTACTTGCAAATCGAAATTCAATGAACAATTTTTTTTTCAAACCCTAGATCTAAAAACAAGTAATTGAAATAACAAGATAGGTTATCCTGATAAACCTGATTGTGCTCTAATACCAAACTGATGTGAACCCCGCTAACTCGTGACAAAACCCGATAACTACATTTGTTACTCCTCATAACCTATAGATCTATCAAGAATAAAGGAAATTGCGACCCGTTGTCTATAGACGAGACAAGAACCTTAGTATAAGTGCTAACGCTACAATCAATTATGGAACGATTGATTGATAAGTTTGGGGTGAACGCCACGAATTCAAAATCCGATAAGTTCGATAGTTCTATCAAGAACTAATAGAGAAATTCTCTCTAATTTGTGAAAAAAGTTTCTTTAATTCCTCATTGTGTTACAATGAGTCTATGATGACTATTTATAGTCCCACAAGAATAAGTAAACAAAATGACATAAAAAAACCTAATTCGAATAAATGAAAAACATTAAATGTCGACGGCCTAAAATATTACAAAGCTGGTGGCTTTGGATCTCCATTTAGCTGGTCTTCCTTGGATCTACACCGACCACTTAATTCGATGGCCTACTTTTCCATGTCGGCCATTTATGCTGACGACTTACACCGCCAAGGCCGATGACCTTCATTGGTTTTGAAGTTCTCAACCACAAATCTCTTCCTTGACTTCTATGTCCATGCTCCGCACTTCAAGTAGGGCCATGCTCTGCCTAGCTTGATCTCAATCATCTTTGGACCAATCCTCCTAGCGTGATCATCATCAGAAGGGATATCCTATAAATTTACGTTGCCTTATCTTTCAAGTCAATCTTAAATTATATGGAATCTTAATTCTAATCCATTAAGTCTTCTCAAGTCGTCCTAGGGGTATCAAATGCAAGACTTAAGTTAATAAGTGATGGGAATCAAACCTCTGGATCAAGCAATGGGAAGCTTACTTAAACAAATGGAACCCAAACATTCACATATTGTCTTTGTTTATCTTATAATAATTGTTTTCTCATTTTATCAAGTACATTTTGTCAGTTTTTACAGGATAGCGAACCAACACACTAATGCCAAGTGTGTAATCTATACTTGAACCTACAAAGACAAGAGGAACTAACCTTTATTTCACTTGCATTTCACTTTGAGAAAACCACCCATCTTCATGTTCATTCCACGTGGAGTAATCGGTTCTTGAAGTGCTCCTTAGGACCGGTTTTTAATCTATTTTGCATGGTTGTAATTTCGTTATTTAGAGTAGGGTATAAATACTTGTTAATTAGGTTTTGTAAGGGACTCTTGACACATTGATTTTCAAATATTGAACCGTGAGGGGACACTCCTTTTCATGCAAATAGCTCTTATCATTTCTTCTTGAAGTGTAGCAAGTGAGATTTGATTTTGTTATGTGTAATATCAACAATATCAAATCAATCCTAATTCCAACTAGTGCATAACAACTGGTTGATGTGCCTAAAACCAAGATTAAGCACATACAAAAACCAATTTGAAAGACAATCAAATAATGTCAATCAAACTAGTCTCAATCACATGAACAATGCCATCAATTTCCAATGAATGTAACCAATTCTTCAATTAGGATGTGTTTGAATCTTAAATCTAAATATGATATAGCTCTGATACCAAAAGATGATGTGCTCAAAACCAAGGTTAAGCACAATCAAATGAATCAAAGAAATAACTTCAATTCACAATTAAAACCGGTTCAATAGGATCATGAAATTACGTGAACCCTAATGGAATTTTGATGAAATCCAAAGGTCTAAAGATGCAATCAACAATCCAACAAGGTTAATCTTCACCAAATAACAATAAGATAAGTGAAATCCACTTGAATTACACCAAGATGACTAGATCTAATGTCGTGATTTACTCTCTTCCAACCTTAACCATTCATGTCACAAATGATTCAAATATTGATGATGATAACAAATATTGAAACATTACATCATATAACATGATAATTGATCACAATTGCAATAAAAAATCTGACCAAGAACATCGAAATCAACCCTAGATATGACTCACTAGTGATGAAAAGGAAACACAACAAAGAAGAACTGATATTACTCACAATTGCCCTTTATTGCACTCGCCACAATTTCAACTCTTGGAAATTGAAATTGATAAGAGAAATTGGATCTAGGGAAACCCTAAGCCCTCTCATGAAAATGTGAAGATAATTCTAAAAATTTTTTGCCTCCTCAAACCCAAATATAAGCAAGTATTTATATTTGCTACCCCTAGGGTTAGAAAATGGAGAAAAATTACAAGTTTGCCACTTTTAAGGTAGCTGGTCCTAAATGGAAATTACAACAAAAATGAAAGTGTCCTAAAAGAAAAATACAACATAAAATAGTCCATAGAGCAATTACAAAGTACCAAAATATCATAAGTCTTCATGAGCCAATGCTTCGAAATGGAAACAATCGCAGCGAATCTTTGATTGTAAATCTGAAGATGTCCCGTATCCATCAACTAGTGTAGGACATATTGGCATCCCATAGAGAATTATTATTGTACCTGTAAGATTATTTTTCAAATATTTATTAGAATAAAAGATATAAAGTAAAAATATAAGCGATTTGGACCATCAGCCAAATCCGGTTCTGAAGGTATAGGTGGTGCCGGAAAATTTCTCATCATCTCCTCGGGCTTCTGAAAGATTTGCCCTCAAATCTAGAGGATCTGTTTTGGAACTAAACCCTGATGTCTTTGTTGACCTACTCTTCCAGCTATCAAATGTAATGGAAGTAGTTCTGATCTATTCTTGAAACTGATGTACCTCAGGTGGAGTCATTGGTGATAGAATTATGCAAGAGTCGCCCATACTGAACATGTAGGTGTTTCTAAACCCATCATGTAACACCTTCCGATCAAACAACCAAGGTCGACCCAACAACAAATGGAATGCATGCATAGGGATTACATCACACAGGATCTCATCATGATATTTCTGCCCAGCACTCATAGGGACCTTCGCCCTTAGTGTAACATACATACTGCCTCCATTATCTAGCCAATGCAAGTTACAAGGGCTAGGATGTGGAATAGTAAACAAATGTAATTTGTCTACCAGTGCAGCAGATATAACATTCGTGCAACTACCACTATCGATGATGAGTACACAAAGGTTACCTTTGATTCTACAAGAGGTGTGAAATATGTTCTCCCTCTAAATGTCTCTAGTATCAAGAGATATAGTGAGAGCCCTACATAACACATTAATTGGTAGATATTGTTCACCTGTACGCTTCTCATGTGTCTCTACAGTCTGGTCTTCATAATATTCATGCAGTGCCGTTGGTAAATCTATAGGTTGAATTTGTTCATTATCATCCTCAACATCTTCCCCAGTGCCCTCCATAACAGTCATCACCCTCTTATTTCGACACTGTGCTGCCATATGCCCAAATCCCATGCATTTAATGCACTTGATCTAGCGTGCCTTTCCACTAGTAGATCTGGGAATAGTCTGCCTCACATCTGGAGTTATTACCTCTTTACCTTTCCCAGTTGGTAAATTTTCTCTAGTAGTGTTTGGGGTAGTTTTGTCCACTACTCTCACTACCTCACCTATCGCCTTTGTTCCCCCTGATCGACCATCAGCTGCTATAGGTTTGGTAATGGTATTAGGCCTATTGCTTGGAGCCTTAAATAAGTTGGACCTCCTTTGTCTCTCCACTTTCAAGACCAACTGAATAGCCTCATCAAGAGTACTATAGCGCTGCAGCTCAACAACATATGCTATTTCATATTTCAAGTCCGAGACGAAGCATGCTACGATTTGTTCTGGAGGTTCAATGGACCCACATCTAATCATAAGGGTTTCAAATTCCTGCACATAATCATCTACTATCTTACCTCCCTGCCTCAACATCTGCAGTCGCATAAACAGTTCCTATTTGTAGTGCTCAGGAATGAATCATTTTCTCAACACCCTTTTCATATCCCTCCATGTCTGAATCTCAGCCTCTCTATCCCTACGCTTGCTAATAATCAAATTCTTCCACCATAATGCAGCGTATCCTATAAACTTGACAGTAGCTAACCGGACCCTAGTATTATCATCGATCTCATAACATTCAAAGAGACCCTCAACCTTGTCCTCCTAATCTAAATAATCATCGGCTAATCCCTTGCCATCTTAAGAAGGCATCTACAATTTCACATACTCTAAGCCCCGAGGCAGCCTGAAATCCCTATTCTGATATGGATTAGCCCCAAAATTGTCATCGCTTTCTTCCCTATATGGAAGATGTTCCTCACCCATCCTTCTATTCAGATTTCCATCTCCTACTACTCTGTCTCTCTGAGGATTCTATGGAGCTACTGGTGGTGGTGCTTGATGGTTTACCACTGGTAGTTGTGGTAATGTCATTCTATAAATCCTAGTTGCTAGAGTAGCAACTATGGTAGTAAGATCCTGGAGCTGTTCTTCCAAAGTCCTCCTACCTGCAACATTATGACCTTGACCTCCACCAATCTGACTATTGGCTTTATCGCCAATTCCCCCATTCATGCTATCATTCGACATAGTTGTAGACTCGGTATATTGAACCTCAAAGACAATTTGAAGTAAAGGCGCACACCTCACAACCACACTGCTTTTAATGCCACACAATAGCCACTACAAAAGGAAAACACACAACTCCACTTAACCTCACTCAAGGCACATGCATGTTATTACAATCCACGTGTAGCACTCTTCTCTACAACAAATCAACACATCATGGTGCAACACTTCTATAATCCACAAAACACTCACTTCACAAAACAACTCCACACTAAAATTACTCACACCATCATTTACACAATACACACACAATAGACTTAATTCAAACAACAATAATAATACTCACGGTGTAGTACTCCACTTCCATGGCAACAACAACAAAATGTAACCAAATAAGGATACTTCTCCAAATGGCAAGTAATGGATCCTAACTAGTTAATGTGCATTTAAAGTAATTAACACACAATAACTCTATAACTAATGTTTGATTTGAATTCAAAAATAGTTTCCTAATTCTCCACGCCACTTGAAGAAATCTGCCAAGGAAATGACTCTTCCAATTCCTAAATGTCAAGTAATCAACATACACTCATTAACAAGCTTCAATTATTTGAATCCTTAAATGATGGAATTCAATTTAAGAACCTCCTCTTCCTCCTCAAGCAAATAACTCACGGCAAGGATGAAGACAACAACTTATTTTTTTTGAATTTCAATTCAAATCAAGAGCTTCCCCTATCTTCTGCAACAAATCACTCACGATAAGGATGAGGTAACAAAATTCAATTTTTCCGAAAATCTACTTCCCTCAACTAATCACAATGATCATTTCCCTTTAATCAATCACGATCACTCAAGAGGAAATAAGCAATTACAAACACTCCACGTCTACATCAACAAGCAACAATCATAACACCTTAACAACATAATCAATTACTCCAATTTCCACTCCTACAATTCGGTTCAAAATGGTAAGATAACAACCTTTAATTTTCAAATTTCAATTGACAAATCCCTTCTCACAAACCTCAAGCTATGATACCAAAAGATGATGTGCCTAAAACCAAGATTAAGCACATACAAAAACCAATTTGAAAGACAATCAAACAATGTCAATCAAACTAGTCTCAATCACATGAACAATGCCGTCAATTTCCATTGAATGTAACCAATTCTTCAATTAGGATGTGTTTGAATCTTAAATCCAAATATGATATAGCTTTGATACCAAAAGATGATGTGCTCAAAACCAAGGTTAAGCACAATCAAATGAATCAAAGAAATAACTTCAATTCATAATTAAAACCGGTTCAATAGGATCATGAAATTGCGTGAACCCTAATGGAATTTTGATGAAATCTAAAGGTCCAAAGATGCAATCAACAATCCAATAAGGTTAATCTTCACCAAATAACAATAAGATAAGTGAAATCCATGTGAATTACACCAAGATGACTAGATCTAATGTCGTGATTTACCCTTTTCCAACCTTAACCATTCACGTCACAAATGATTCAAATATTGATGATGATAACAAATACTAAAACATTCAATCTTATAACATGATAATTGATCACAATTGCAATAAAAAATCTGACCAAGAACATCCAAATCAACCTTAGATATGACTCACTAGTGATGAAAAGGAAACACGACAAAGAAGAATTGATATTACTTACAATTGCCCTTTGTTACACTTGCCACAATTTCAACTCTTGGAAATTGAAATTGATAAGAGAAATTGGATCTAGGGAAACCTAAGCCCTCTCACGAAAATGTGAAGATAATTCTGAAAATTTTTTGCCTCCTCAAACCCTACTATAAGTAAGTATTTATACTTGCTACTCCTAGGATTAGAAAATGGACAAAAATTACAACTATGCCACTTTTAAGGTAGCCGGTCCTAAATGGAAATTACAAGAAAAATGAAAGTGTCCCAAAAGAAAAATACAACATAAAATAGTCCATAGAACAATTACAAAGTACAAAAATATCATAAGTCTTCATGAGCCAATGCTTCGGAATGGAAACAATCGCAGCGGATCTTTGATTGTAAATCTGAAGATGTCTTGTGTCCATCAACTAGTGTAAGACATATTGGCATCCCATAGAGAATTATTATTGTACTTGTAAGATTATTTCTCAAATATTTATTAGAATAAAAGATATAAAGTAAAAATATAAGCGATTTGGACCATTAGCCAAATCCAGTTCTAAAGGTATAGGTGGTGCTAGAAAATTTCTCATCATTGGTGAGGAATTAGTTCTTCTTTTCCATCTCTTCATCATGCAAATTTGAGTTCCATTTTAATTTAGGGTTCACGCCATTTTGATTATTTATTGTTCAATTGAATCTTCAATTGCCTTGTGAACTTGTAATCAGTCTTGAGCACATCAATAAGTTGAGTGGAGTTAGCTGACTTTTGTTGACTCTTACTCTAGTTAAGTTGACTTAAGCTAACTTATGATATATTAGGTTATCTCTAATTTCTAAACTATTCTCGGTTTATTTTGGAGTTATATCTTAAATATATCTTCTTATCATAAACTGTTTGATAAAGTTTTTGTTGAATGAAATTTTAAGGTGTCACACTCTCCACCGCTTAAGAAACATTTTGTCATCAAAACTTGAATTTGTACCTGAATCTTCAAATAAACGAGGGTACTTGAGCCTTTTGGTCTTCTAGTTCCTAAGTGGATTTGGTCTGATCATGATGTCTCCATTACACTTTCACATAGTAGATCCCTTTGGTCCTTAACTTCCGAATTTTGTGATATAGAATTCTCACAAGATGTTCCTCATAAGTTAGATTTTCCTTTAGTTCTAATGGCTTCAGTTCTATGATTTAATTTAGATTGGAGGCATTTCTACAACATGAAAATGTGAAATACATTGTGTATACGAGTAAATTTAGGGGTAGTGCTAATCGATAAGCTAAATTCTCAATTCTTTCGAGAATTTCAAATTGTCTAAGGACTCAGTTTTCCTTGTGTCTTAACTCGATAGATGCTCTTGATTAGACTTGTCTTTAGATAGACTTGATCACCTATAGCGAATTTTAAAGGTGTTCATTTTTCATTGGCCTAACTATTTTGTCTATCTTAGGATTCCTTCATCTTCTGCGTAATAATTGTTATCTTTGTTGTGGTTTCATGCATAAGCGATGAAAATGGCTAAGATTGTTGTGTGTAACATCAACAATTACAAGCTTGATCCTTCTTCAACTAGTGTGTAATATCTCGTAGGAAATTGGATTTTCTTTATTGTCTTGTTCTTGGCATAAATTAAGGTTCATGTGAAGGTGATATTTCAATTCGGGGATTGTCGAATTATCTCATGAATATAGATGTGTTGATTGTCAATTGAATTGGCATATCAGATATTAATTAAAGAATGAAAATATGGCAATGCACAAGAGTGCACCATGGAGAAAAAAAGTACCGTTATCATCCTAACATGAGCATTTCTTTCCCCAACCTAAGCTACTTTATTATTTTTGGTTTATTCCATTATGTGGCTTGATGTGCTCAAAATCAAGTTCAAGCACAATCAAATGACACAAGAAAACAATTCTCAAATCAATCACAAAACCGGTCCAATGTGGATGACAAATTACGTGAAAACCCTTTGAGATTTGATGGAAAATGTAAGATCAAATGATGTAATTGCAATCCCTATTTGTAACATTCACCAAGTGACAACAAAAAGAGATTAGATTCACATGAAATCAGATAAAAAATGAAGCATCAAAACCGTGATTTCCACTCTTCTGCCAATTCCAATTCACGCCAACACTAAAGAACAATCAATCTTAACAAGATAATTTTCCACGAATTATACTCACAAATAAGTCCAAGAAAGCTTCAAATCCACCCTAGATATGACTCACTAGAGAAGAAATGAAAGACAACAAAGATGAAATCGATATGACTCACAATTCCCCTTTGTCATACTCGCTACAATTCCAATTCTTGGGTTGAAATTGATAAGAGATTTTTGAACTAGGATGAACCCTAATTCTACACGTGAAGTGCTATGTTTAATCTGCAAAAATGGCCTCCTCAAACCCTATTCTAAGCAAGTATTTATACTTACTACTCCTAGGGTTAGAAAATGGTCAAAATTATAAGTTTGCCACTTTCAAGGTGGCTAGTCCTAAATGAAAATTACAATGAAATGAAAGTGTCCCAAAAGAAAATACAACCTAAAATAGTTCATAAAACAATTACAAAGTACAAAATATCTTAAGTCTTCATGAATCAATGCCTCGGAATGGAAAACAATTGCAGCGGGTCTTTGATTGTCAATCTAAAAATGTTCTATGTCCATCAATTGTTGTAGGACATATTGGCATCCCATGGAGAATTATTATTGTACCTGTAAGATTATTTCTCAAATATTTATTAGAATAATAGACATAAAGTAAAATATGAGTGATTTGGATCATCATCCAAATCAAGTTCTGAAAGTGTCGAAGGTGTCGGAAATTTGCCCATCATCTCCTTGGGCTTTTGAAAGATTTTCCCTCAAATCTAGAGGGTATTTTCCTGGACTGAAACCCGATGTTTGGAATGGCTTATTGGCCGAAATTCTAGAAAAACTACATGTGCTTCTAACTAGTTCCTTGAAAGATCGCACCTTAGACGGAGACAAAGGAGTCAATAAAATCCGAATACCATCCTTTTGAAACATGTAAGTGTTTCTGAACCCATCATGTAACACCTTTCTATCAAATAGCCATGGTTGACCTAGTAGTAAATGAAATGCATACATAGGAAGCACATCGCAGATAATCTCATCATTATACCGATCTCTTATACTGATTGGTACCATTGCCCGCTGTGTAACATGTAAACTACCTCAGTTGTCCAACCAATGCACTTTATACGGGTTAGGATGAGAGCTAGTGGTTAATCGTAAGTTCTCTACCAATGTAGTAGATATGACATTAGTACAACTACCACTATCAATGAAAAGCATACATAGGTTACCTCGAATCTGACAAAGTGTGTGGAATAGATTCTCCCTCTATATGTTCTTGGTATCTGGAGAAATAGTTATATCTCGGTGTAACACATTAAAGGGTAAGTATTTTCCTCCCTGTTTATCCTTATGTGTTTCAACATGTTCATCATCATAATACTCTTGTAAGGCTAAGGATAAATCTATAGGCTCAACAGTTTCTTCCTCATCATCTTCCTCGTTACCCTCCATGACGGTCATCACCCTTTTATTGGGACACTACGTAGTTATATGTCCAAATCCCATGCATTTGAAACATTTAATCTGGCGCATCTTCCCATTGGTTGACCCTTGTACCATCTACCCCAAATCAGATCCAACTACCTCTTTGCCTTTACCAGAAAACATTTTTCTCCTTTTCTGTAGTAAGGATAATTTCGTCTACAACCCTGAAATGCTCACTTGCTCCCTTTGACCCATCCAACTGACCAACAACCTCCATGGGCTTTGAATTAATGCTGGGCCTACTCCTAGTAACCTGGAAGGAATAGGATTGCCTCAATCTTTCCACTTTCAAGGCTAACTGTATAACCTCATCAAGTGTACTATATCTCTGAAGCTTAACTACACAAGCTATCTCATACTTCAACCCAGATACAAAATGTGTTAGGGTTTGTTCAGGAGGTTCAACTGATCCACATCTGATCACTAGTGTCTCAAACTCCTGTACGTAGTCATCCACTATTTTACCCCCTATCTTAGTGTCCGGAGACGCATAAATAACTCATGCCTGTAGTTTTCTAATACAAACCACTTCCTCAAAACTCATTTCATGTCTCTCCAAGTGTGTATTTTGGTCTCTCCATCCCTTCACCTGCTAATCACCATATTTTCCCACCATAAGGCGGCATACCCTGTGAACTCTACAGCTGCAAGACATACCCTGGAGTCATCATCAATCTCATAACACTCGAAAAGACCCTCAACTTAGTCTTCCCAGTCTAGGTAATCATCGGCGGAACCCCTACCATCAAATGAAGGCATCTGTAGCTTCACATACTCTAATCCTCGAGGTGGTCTAAATTCCCTGCCTAGATATGGATTAACCTCACAATTATCATCTCTGTCTTCCCTAAGAGCATGATAATCTCCTTCTACTCTTCTCCTCAAATTTCCTCTAACTGCCCCTTCTCTCTCGACATTCTGAGGAGCTATTCTAGGTGGTGCTTGAAGTTTTACCACAGGTGTTGGTGGCAATGTCATCTTATCAATCCTTTTTGCTAATGTAGCAACAATTGTGGTAAGGTCATGAAGTTGTTCATCTAGAGTTCTTCCACTTGTATTTAGACGACTTGTTCTGCCACCCACTTGGCTATTGGCCTCATTGCCAATGCCCCCATTCACACTATCATTTGACATGTTTATGGATGTGATTTATTTAAAGTACAAATGTAATCTCAAATAATTGTAGCACACTCCCTTCACTTCACCACGTCACAATAACACCATATACACACTATTTACTTAGCACACAAATGCAATGCCACACACATACTCCTTTTCTATATACAGTGCATAATAAATTCAACCACCACAACAATAATATTTTCCACTTCTTTTAAAATCATGGTGCAACAAATTTTTCTAAGTTCCTCAAGTCACTCCTTCACAAGCAACTTCCACGGCAACAATAAGAAATGGCAACAACAACAAATACACTTCCACTTCCACGGCAAGGATAACAAGATATACTCCACTTTCCACAAATGTAATCCGCAACTTAACAATAGGCAGCAACTCAAATTTGAATTTCAAGATCTTCACTAATTGCAAGCCTTCCTCAATTGGTAAGAAATGAATTTCAAATTCAAATAACACTCATTAGCTCCCACAACTTAATTGATGTGTTTGAATTCAAATAGATTCCTTACTACTCAACTCAATGCAAATCTGTAAAATACACTTCCCCAATTCAGAATTTGCACAATGGAATTACAACAACAAACTTCACAAGCTCCTTTACGTAACAAGCTAGTCACGGCATGGATAGGCAAGTTTTCAAATTCAAAAATGTTGAATTAGCAACACTTCTATTCTCCTTCCCTTCCACAAAAATAATCAATCACAAGAAGCTACAACAATCCCTCTAATCTAACTTCAACAAGCAGTAAATCAGAATTCCAATCAAGACAATTTTCACAACTCAAATCCACAACACACAATTTCGGTTAAAATACGAAGAACCCTAATTGAAGATGATAATCATGAAATTAACCAACACTTAATCCCTTCTCTCAACTTGTGCTCTGATACCAAAAGATGATGTGCTCAAAATCAAGTTCAAGCACAATCAAATGACTCAAGAAAACAATTCTCAAATCAATCACAAAACTGGTCCAATGTGGATGACAAATTACGTGAAAACCCTTTGAGATTTGATGGAAAATGTAAGATCAAATGATGTAATTGCAATCCCTATTCGTAATATTCACCAAGTGACAACAAAAAGAGATTAGATTCACGTGAAATTAGATCAAAATTGAACCATCAAAACCGTGATTTCCACTCTTCCTCCAATTCCAATTCACGTCAACACTAAAGATCAATCAATCTTAAAAGAACAATCAATCTTAACAAGATAATTGTCCACGAATTACACTCACAAATAAGTCCAAGAAAGCTTCAAATCCACCCTAGATATGACTCACTAGAGAAGAAATGAAAGACAACAAAGATGAAATTGATATGACTCATAATTCCCCTTTGTTGCACTCGCCACAATTCCAATTCTTGGGTTGAAATTGATAAGAGATTTTTGAACTAGGATGAACCCTAATTCCACACGTGAAGTGCTATGTTTAATCTGCAAAAAATGGCCTCCTCAAACCCTATTCTAAGCAAGTATTTATACTTGCTACTCCTAGGGTTAGAAAATGGTCAAAATTACAAGTTTACCACTTTCAAGGTGGCTAGTCTTAAATGAAAATTACAATGAAATGAAAGTGTCCCAAAAGAAAATACAACCTAAAATAGTTCATAAAACAATTACAAAGTACAAAATATCTTAAGTCTTCATGAATCAATGCCTAGGAATGGAAAACAATCACAGCGGATCTTTGATTGCCAATCTGAAAATGTTCTGTGTCCATCAACTGTTGTAGGACATATTGGCATCCCATGGAGAATTATTATTGTACCTGTAAGATTATTTCTCAAATATTTATTACAATAATAGACATAAAGTAAAATATGAGTGATTTGGATCATCATCCAAATCGAGTTTGAAAGTGTCGAAGGTGCCGAAAATTTTCCCATCATGGCTTCTATAGTCTTACAATGTACACATTAGATATTTTGACTCAATGATTGTTTTTAAATTCCAAAGAAGCTATGTAAAACTAATGAGGTGCATTCATGTAATTATTTTCTATTTTGTTTTTAGAAATGGCTAATATAAGTAAGATAAAGGAGAAAAAAAAAGAGAACAAAAACAAACTTGATTAAAAGGAAGGAAAAAAGGGACTGGTTTTACAAATTTCCTTGTATATATCCTGTTAACATTGGCACAAAATATGCTGAAAGAATTTATTTTTGTTAGCAAATGATATTTTAGGAACCATTTGAAACTTAAGATATTTAATTAGCAAACAATGAAACTCACTTCATTTAATGTAGGTGAACAGAAATACTTTCTTATTAACTTATCAGTATAAATATACATGAACAACCATCTTCTCATCAACATCCAAAGATTAGATTTCCAATAATTTACCATGGCAGGACCAAACAAAATGCCAAGTGTTGTGATGATCTTTTTCCTTGTGGCTAATGTTATCACAATGGTTTCTTGTATTTGACACATCCCTAAAGACTATAGTGATAGTAGTTATGCATTCAGACCTATTAAGCTACCCTTTTCAAGGCAGCCTACACCTACACCGTATCTTACAGAATGTATTAAGCGCATGTCTAGAAAATGTAGGGTTGAACT
Organism: Laguncularia racemosa; assembly: GCA_037954665.1. Lineage (NCBI taxonomy): Eukaryota > Viridiplantae > Streptophyta > Magnoliopsida > Myrtales > Combretaceae > Laguncularia > Laguncularia racemosa. Next base: position 946,174 of record JBBMOL010000206.1, on the reverse strand, counting down.
CTTCAAAAGCATTTTTTAAGCAAGTTTCGAGATCCTACCTCTACTTGTTGACATGAACTTGTGCATGTACGGGAAACATGCAATGATGTGCTCGTTCATCGAATCGCTTCGAAGCTTAACAATGCAACCCTTATTGTTCATAGGAACGATCAAGTTTAGAAAATTTGTGCTGTAAGAACTGCCACTCTTTCTCCTTTTCCTAGGGCTTAAGAAAGAACATTCGGGTTTCAACTTTTGGTCATACATTACGTTTTATTATTTGTTGATGTAGTAATTCACTAGATGAATTTAATAGGATTTTGGAAATAGCTTAGCAAGGATTTCTCAAATCATTGTAAGCATAGCTAAACAAATATAACTTGTCAAACTTTCCAATTAGATGAAAACCACTTTTTTGTTCTTTTGCAAAAGAACTTTTCCATAGAATTCTTAACCGAATTACTAGGAATACCTATTGATAATTTAGATTACAGTCAATGGTTTTGATTGGGGTCTAGTTACGCATCGCTTATTCAAGAAGATCCTCGGGTAATTGAATCCAATAGTGTCATCGGGGTTCTAGGTTTAACATACCTAAGGTTACATGCATCATTTGGTATTAGATCTTCGGCTTCTTGAATCAAGTAAATTCTATCCTTTTCTTTAATTTGTCTATTGTTCTTTTCCATATTCGTCTGTTGTCTTTTCTATATTCATTTGTTGTTCTTTTCCATACTCGTCTTTTGTCTTTTCCATAATCATAGTTAGAAATTTGTATAAAAAAATTCATGCTTGTTCAGTCATTACAATCCATTAGGGCCGATGGTATCTAGGTTTTCTTGAACAATCAATTGTGTTCAATTCATAGCTTATCTACAAAAAAAAAAAAAAAATCAAATTCGGTTGCAAAAGAAAGAATCAAGAACTGAAATTCAAAAAAAAAAAGGGAATTTGGCCGTGAAAGAATTACAATTGTTGAAATCACAAGATAGTTTCTTGAATTGTCAATTACATAATTAGTGGAGTCAATTTATTTTCCATATCAATTGTTTCCAATTCCTACCGTAAACATATCATTGATTGTCTATGTTTGGAATCTGAATTGTACACATCCCTTGAACAATCGGTTCCATGGTGATCTTTTCCTTTTGTGTTTGATTGCAATTTGTATCCAGTGGTGAATCTTTCCATATTAATTAGATTGTGTAGTTAGTAGTCCTTCATCCATGCGACTTAGGCCGATAGTAATCATTAGTGTTAACTTAATAATTTGAGTTTAGGAGTTCCAAATTGAGTTCCTAGCAAAAGAATTACAAAAAAGTAAGTTGTGAGATCACATTTTGTGAGAGATATACACGAGTGGGTATGAGGAACATACTTATATATTTCTTGTAATTGTGATCATAACTTGCTGTAAATTTTATAATTATGTCAGGACAGAACACTAATGGAGGGGAAAGTCGAGTTATGTTTGAGGAATTGATGGGGGAGATGAAGAGGATCCTAACTGGAGAACTAGAGCAAATCTATGAAAGGATGGATAGGATGGAAAGCAGTAGGGAACCGTCTAGTAGTACCATTGTCAGGCAAGGAGTAGGTAGATAGAATAGGGGAGGCAGTAGGATAGATGAAGGTGAGGAATCTGATTTTGGAGATTACCAACACATGAGAGATAGGGGGAGTATCTAGAGTCGTGATAGTAATTTGGGGAGTATTAAATTGAAAATCCCAAGATTTTAGGGAAAGAATGATCCAGAGCTGTATTTAGAGTAGGAGAGAAAAATGGATCATGTGTTTGAATGTCACAACTACACTGAGGAGAAAAAGATAAAACTAGCTATAGTAGAGTTTTCAGATTATGCTAGTGTATGGTGGGATCAATTGGTGCGTAATAGACATAGTTATGGAGAGTAACCTATTAGCACTTGGGAGGAGATGAAAACTATTATGCAGAAGAATTTCATTCCTAGTTACTACCATAGAGACTTACTTAGGAAAGTTTAGGGGTTGACTCAAGGAAATAAAAGTATAGAGGATTACTATAAAGAGTTGGAGATGGCCTTGATTAGGGCTAAAGTTAAGGAGAATGATGAAGCCACTATGGCTAGATTCATCAATGGGTTGAATAGAGAAATAACTGATGTAGTAGATCTACACCATTACTTAGATATGGAAGAGTTGTTGCATAAAGCTATTAAAGTAGAGCGATAGTTAAAATACAGGAGCGAGCAAAGGATTGGCTCAACTTCCAAAGCTCCATGGAATTCTACGTGGAAGAAAAATTCTACCGATTCAAAGCCTAAGGAGGACGTAAGGGTTAAGAATCCAATTGTTGTACTTAAGGGAAAACCGACACTAAACCCCCTTCCAAGTTGAGAGATATTAAATGTTTTAGGTGTCAAGGATTTGGGCACATTGCATCCTAATGTCCAAATTAGAGAGCTATGATTATCAATGATAGTGGGGATGCAGAGAGTATGAGCTTTGAGGAGGATGAGGAGTTACCATCGTAGGAGTATGAGGATGTTGACTTAGAGGGACTTGTAAGTGGCGATTTGTATGTCACGAGGAGAGTACTTAGTGTACAACCTCAGGAGGATAGTGAGGGGATTCGGCGTAAACATATTTTTCATACATGGTGTCATATGCAAAGTAGAGTTTGTAGCTTGATAATCGATAGTGGCAGCTGCACTAATGTTGCTAGCACCTTGCTAGTAGAAAAGATGCAGTTGAAAGTAGTGAAGCATCCTAGACCATATCGATTGTAGTGGTTGAGTATTGTGGGGAGGTTAAGGTGACCAAGAGGGTACTTATAGCCTACTTTAGAGGGAGCTATAAAGACGAGGTTATGTGTGATATGGTACCTATGCAGGCTAGCCACATACTGTTAGGGCAACCTTGGCAGTTTGATAGAAAGGTTATGTATGATGGGTACAAGAACTAATATTCTTTTGTTTTAAACAAAAGGAAAGTGGTTCTCACACCTCAGAAGCCATGGGAAGCTAGTGAAGATCAGATGAGAATTGCAAAGCAATTCAGGGAACAACACTCGAGTGCACGTGAGAAAAATAAAACGAACGAAAAACAAACACTGGTTAGCAAAGAGGGAAAATACACACAAACACCGAGAGTAGAGCGAATGGTGAGGAAGAGTGAGGTTAAGAGTGCAGTGATGGCAAAACAACAGTTACTTGTACTTATGTACAAGGATTTATATTTTTCTAATACTGACATTAACTCTTCCATGCCTAGTGTTGTTGTCTCTTTGTTGCAGGAATTCGAAGACTTGTTCCCTGAAGAAGTGCTACAAGGATTACCCCCTCTATGAGGGATAGAGCATTAGATTGACCTCATGTGATGTGCCTAAAACCAATATTAAGCATATAAAAAAAAAACAATTTGAAAGATAAACAAACAATGTCAATCAAACTAGTCTCAATCTTATGAACAAAGGTGTCAATTTCCCAATGCTTTTGAACCAATTAAACAAAAATGATGTGTTCAATCTTAAATCCAAATATGATATAGCTCTGATACCAAAAAGATGATGTGCCTAAACACACTTGAAAGCACATTCAAAAGACTTAAGAAAAACTATCTCAAGTCAAGGCAAAATCGGATCCAAAAATAAGGGCAAAATGACGTGAACCAAGTGAAGATATGATGAATTCCAAATGTCCAATGATATAATTAGAATACCACACTGATAATACCTTCTAACAACCTCTTAATTTTATATAATCCACACAAATAAACCTCAAATGACAAGAGAAAAATCGTAACAAAAATAATCCCTCTCAAATAGTGAAGAACACGTTTCCTAGGGAAATTTTCAATGATGAACCAAAAATAATTGATAGATACTTCAAATAAGCACAAGAATTCGTGAACAATAAGAAGTATTTCTGACCAAGAAATATCTCAATTCAACCCTAGATATGACACACTAGAGAAGAAAAGAAATCACAACAAAATGAAATTGATATAACTCACAATTTCAAGATGTTGTACTCGCCATAATTTCAACTCTTGGGATTGAAATTGATAAGAGTTTGGAACCATGGTATGAACCCTAATTCTCACGTGAAAGGAAGTGTATAATCTGCAAAATGATAAGCCTCCCAAACCCTCTCTTAAGCAAGTATTTATACTTGCTACTCCTAGGGTTAAAAAGTGCTCAAAATTACAAGTTTGCCACTTTTAAGGTGGCTAACCCTAAATGAAAATTACAAGGAAATAAAAGTGTCCCAAAACCAAAATACAACCAACATAGTTCATAAAAGAATAAATATATAAAATAAATGGTCTTCAAGATGCCGGTCTTCTATAGGATCCATCGACCCAGCTCATCGCCGGTTCAGGTCGGTCTATGGATAACCCACAAGCTGAGTTTGAGGGAGTTTGTCCATTGCCCTATAGAATATGATAAGTGTGCCTGTTGGAAAACACAATACAAGAATAATAGAAAAGAGTTTAATATATAAATAATTCCGGCGTTGATCTGCTCAAAATGGGCCCTCAACGTCAAGATTTGAATTCCTTTAGTTCTTGCCCTAATGATAGGTCTTGTCGGATTTTTATTCCTATCATCTCCTCGGACCTCAAAAAGATTTGTCCTCAAATCTGGTAGATCAAATGCAATAGAGACTTTGTTTTCTCCTAGCAATCCATCTGAAGAAGTATCTCTGCAGAATCCCAATATCTGAAATACTACAGGTGGTGATTGTTTTCTCTCCTCCATTTGTAGGATGTATCTCATCTGCAACACAAATAATGCTCCATTATCCAATAAAGTCACCTCTGTATCAACCTGTTCCACTGAAACTGTTTCCTCCTTTTCTAACTCATCTGTATGTGGCTGATCCTCATGGTCTTCTAATGGTTGGCCCAACTGCTCATTACCCTCTAAAACCTCTGGAGGTGAACATAACTGTCTCTGAACAGTCTGGCTCTCTGGTGGTCTGCTCATCTGACTATGATCATCAGGATCCTCTAAAGGTTAGCACATCGGTGTCTAAGAAATTTTATGCTCTAAGGGTTGGCTCGTGTCACTAGAGCCCTCAAAAACCTTTGAAGGTTGGCATACCTGAGTCTACACAGTTTGGTTCTCTGAAGGTTTGATCATATGGCTATGATCCTCACGAACCTATGATGGTTGTTTTATTTGTCTTTGCATCTCTTAGACCTCTGATGGTGACATAGGGTTCAATATTATACGTTTACCATCCTTTTTAAACATATAAGTATTTCTATGCCCATCATGTAATACCATCCTGTCATACAACCATGGTCTACCAAGTAATATATGGGATGCACAAATAGGAAGAATATCACATTCAAGCTCATCATAGTACTTGTCCCCTATATTGAAGGGTACCCTAGCCCTTTGGGTCATACAAAGACCATCCTGATCATTCAACCAATGTAATGTATAGGGTTTGGGATGTGGGATAGTTTCAAGTTTCAACTTTGATACTAATGATGCAGCTATAACATTAATACAACTACCACCGTCAATAATAATTGCGCACAAGTTTCCTTGTACCCTACATGAAGTGTGGAACAAGTTTTCTCTTTGTCCCTCATCAATGGTTTGAAAGGAAGTCAAGTCCCGATGCAATATGTTAGTAGATAAATACAACTCACTTGACATCTTTGTTCACTAATTTCAACAACCTCAATACACTTCACCACACCACGATAACACACCCTTACACACCCACAGTGCTCACACTCAACCAATATAAGAAATGTTTATTGGTACTTCAAATAAAGTTAAGTGAGATAATTGAAGCACAAATAAATACTTCCAAGTAGTTAAGAAATTAAATTCAACTAACAAGTGTTGAAGTAATAAGTTCAATTACTTTCACACTTTAATGTTAGTTTTTGAATTCAAATTCTAATACTTCAATTTTCCTTTCTTGCCACGGTTTCACACCTACAATTGATCTTGATGTGCAGCACCTTAATCCACATAACTCCACAACACGGCAACAAATTCAAATGAACATCCTTAATGCACTTTCCACAAATGGTAATAATCAAATTTCAAATTCAAATGGAACACAATCAATACCACTTAATAACTTCCTCAACTTAATGGTTGTGTTTGAATTTCAAATAAATTCCCTATTATTCCACACAATGCAATTCTGAAAATTGTACACTTCCACTTCCAATTTGCACAACACAACACCACACAAACACCTCAATTACGGTGCACGCACTTCACCAATAAATCCTACGATAACAACAACAAATTGCACTCCACTTCCACGGCAATGATAACAAATGATGAGATCCATGATGAGAGCCAAGCCGGAAGAAGAAATGTGGATCCTCTTGAAGTGCCGCCTGGACCGATCACAAGAAATCAAGCGAAACGATTCAAGGAAGCACTTAACGGGTTGATAAAGGTTGTCGATGAAGCCGGAAAGGATTGGAGCAATCATGAAGTTGGAACGGATTGGAACAACCATGGGAAGACCCTTGCTTTTATACAAGTCACACTAGACACGGGTTGAAGAGGGCGTGTATTTTCAAGGCACGGCCGTATAGGAATTCCAAGATTGCATAGAAAGATACACGGCCAAAGTACACGGGCGTGTATGTTGCCAGAAGTTGCACAGAAAGATACACGGCCAAAGTTCACGGGCGTGTATGTTGCCAGAAGTTGCACAGAAAAGTACACGGCCAAGGTACACGGTCGTGTACACGGCCGTGTATCCCCTGCCGGCCAGCTTGTTCTGTTTTCGCGTTTTTACGCCATTTATCTAAACTACGTCGTTTTGGACTTGTTTTACATGAATTGTAACCCTAGTATAAAAGCTCCTAGGGTTTAGAACAATAGAACAATATACATCTTTGAACATAAAACACTTCTGAGAGGCACCTCTCTTGGTTCTTCAAGAACTAAATCGAACTTATTGGATTGATTTCCGTGGCGTTCATCCCGACTTATCAATCGGTCTTTCATCCTGATTGTGGCATCTTCGTTTTTATACCAAGGTTTTTATCTCGCTTATAGACAACGGGTCGCGGTTTCCACTTTAGGTGTTTGGGCGTCTTAGGCAACGAATTTCCGAACGTATTGGTATTGGGTTTCGTCACGGGTTGGCGTGGTTTGTATCAATTTGGTATCAGAGCTTAGGTTTATCAAAACATCAAGTTCGGTTGAGGAAGATAATATCGAAAACCCTAACTCCAATCGTTCATATCAATTATCGTTTTCAATTTCGTAGTATTGATTGTCTTTTGATAGTGTAATATCGCCTAGGAGATTGTTAAAAAAAAAAAAAAGAGTAAAAGTCACGACAAAAAAAAAAGAAGAGAAAAGAAAAGAAAAGAAAAACGTGATCAAGAGCAACAACCGAGACAAAAAAAAAATTCGGATAGAAAAATAGAGGGAAAATTTACGAACCCTAGAGTTGTTTTGAATTCTACGGAAGGAAATTGGTGTAGTTCGGGTTAGTTCCAAGAGAATTGAGAAGAGGAAATTGGTGAGTTGATATCATCATTATTTGTGAGAATACATGAGTGATTGTGTGATATCATCATTTGAGCGAAACACGTAAGAGAGTGTATCGTGAGGTTTAATTATATATATATTTGTGTTAGTACTAATCTTTTTTACAGGGACAATGTCGAGACAACATTCTCCAGAAGGTAAGAGGGGAAGGTTTGATGCTAGGGTAGTAATTGAGGCGTTGAGGGGAGAAATGAAGAGGATGTTCCAAGAGGGAATGGAACAAATTCATGAGACGGTAGAGCAAAGACTAGAGCAATCCACAAACATATTCCAAGGGCGTAAGCGGGAGAGTCGTTCTAGGAGAATACCGAGTGGTGGAGATAAAATGTCGGATGATGATTTTTATGAGCCTTCTGTTGGGAGTTATAGAGGTTATAGTGGTCGGAATAAAGGAACTAGGGATTGGGAAGATAGAGGAGATAGGAAAAGAGAGAATATATTTCATGCTAGATGTTATCTAGGAGATCACATTTGTAGTTTGATTATTGATGGGGGAAGTTGCACCAATGTAGTGAGCGATTTTATTGTTGAGAGGCTGGGGCTCAAAACTGTTAGACACCCTAGTCCATATAAAATGCAGTGGTTGAATGATAGTGGTGAGACTAAGGTGAGTAAGCAAACCTTGATTGGTTTTCGCATTGGTAGATATGAGGATGAGGTGTTATGCAATGTAGTGCCAATGCAAGCATGTCATATGTTGTTGGGGAGGCCATGGCAATTTGATAGGAAGGCTGTTCATGATGGCTTTTCTAACAAGTATACACTTGTTCACCAAGGGAAAAGCTTTAATCTTAAACCGTTGATAGAGCCATTTTATACTCAATCTTTATAGTATAAATTGTGTTAAATTATTATTGATTTTATAGAAATCATAAGGAAATGGTACTTTAATTCTATCATCGTGATAAATCAGGTTAAATGGAGTCAAGGATGCTAATTCAAGTATTTTAGAGAAGTCATCTACAACTTGGATCAAGACAAGGAATTACACCACCGGAGGAAGCACGGCTTGAGGCACGGCCAAGGTTTAAACCGTGTTACACACTAGACAAGAAGACAGAAATGTGGACTTTGAACAGAGAGAGACACGACTTAGGGCACGACCGTGGTGGAAGCTATGGGAGAAACCGTGCTTGGAGCCGTAGTGGAAGCTAGGTGTGCCAAGGAGAAGAAAGTGTGGAACATCAACCAGATGAAGGCACGGCTTGAAATCTAGCCGTGGGTGTAACCGTGGTACACACTGGACACGGATGAAGACTTGTAGATTATGCACAGATGAAGGCACGACTTGAAATCTGGCCGTGTGTGTAACCGTGGTACACACTGGGCGCGAATGAAGACTTGAAGAATATGCGGTACACACCGTGTGGTAGGGCATGCCAGGCGGACGAACATTTACTTCTCGAAATCTACTTGGAAAAGGAAAGATATTTTCGTATCTTGCTAGCAAAAGATCACATACCATCTCCCTAACAATATAAATAGAACCAACCCTAGAAGGTTAGGAGGGACTTTTGAATCTTTGGATCTTGAAGAACCTTGGATCATCTTGGAGGCAGAGCAGGCAACCGGGTTCATCATGTCTTTACTTTTTATTTTTGTTTTATTGATGAACATGAGTAGCTAAGCTACTTTTCTAGCCAAAGGGTCATAGATGTTTAATTCTCCACAAATTGTGAGGTCTAATTGACTTGTATTTATTCTATTCTTTGCTTTCGGGTATTCATATATCTTCTGATCGTTTTTTCATTATTATCTTTGTTGATTGGTATGAATAGAGCTCTTCTACTCAATTAGCAAGTTAATATATTATCAACTAGCACGTCAAATCCGTAATTGTTTGATTGTTCTAGTCTTAGTGACGCAATAACATGTTTGGTTATAAAAGAGATGATCGAATTCATGTTATGGAGGTGTGTGATAATGTTTAAATAGGTTATCTTATAATCTACTGGCATGAATTGGTGGTCTCTCTAGATCTTAATGCTATTGATAGATTAAATCCTAAGCGCTTGTCTAGGGTTGTTTAATCAATAAGAGAAATAATTCAAAGCGCTTGTCTGAGGTTATCGAGGAAGTAAGGAGAGATAGGTTGTTAGAGCTTGTTAATAACCATAACCAGTTTATCTAGGAACAAGAATAGAGAACATTTGCATCGATGATCAATTCCTTGAATTAAACTATCTTGATTCCTTTAGCTAGGCTTTTATTAATACCCGATTTTCTTACCTTGTTTTACTTTATTTTGATTCACAAACAAAACCCCCCCATTTTTCTTTTCCCTTTTATTCTCCTTGAATAGAAATAAGTTTAACCAATCTCTGTGGATTCGACCCTACTCACCACTATATGCAAATCATATAATTGTCTAGGAGTAGGTTTTATTTTTGTTGGATTCGACACCCATCAACCGTTAACACCTGAGCAGGTATATGTGGATCAATTGCAGCTACAACAGTCTTTTGCAAAACACAAGGTGAGTGAAAAGTAGAGTGAGAGTGAGAGAGCAAAAGACAATGAGAAGAAAAAGGAATATAAAAGTCAGGATCAAAAGGAAATGGAGAGGAAGGCTGGAAAGAGTGTGAGAGACCAAGTTGAAGGGGGATCAACTTTGGTAGTGAGTGAAAAGGAGAGTGCAGCCTTGCAAAAGGAGAGTTGTGTGGCAAGAGCGAGTGTAGTAAGGAGAGCGTTAGTGATGAGGCCACCTATGTTGCTGGTTTTTAAGGAAACATGTTTGACTACTAACGATTTATCTAATGCTTTGCCTAGTGTGGTTGTGTCTCTTGTGCAGGACTTTGAAGATGTCTTTCTTGAGGTGATTCCAAAGGGATTACCCCATATTCGTAGTATTGAGCACCAGATTGACCTTGTACTAAGAGCATCGATTCCAAACAAGCTAGCTTATAGGAGCAACCCGGAGGAAACAAAGGAACTCCAAAGGCAGGTCGATGAATTAATGGAGAAGGGGTACGTGAGAGAGAGCATGAGTCCATGTGCAGTGCCTGTGATTTTGGTGTCTAAGAAGGATGGGACATGGAGGATGTGTGTTGAATACCGCACCATCAACAACATCACGGTAAAGTATCATCATCCCATTCATCGTTTAGATGACTTCTTAGATTGGTTATATGAGTATAGTGTCATTCCTCATGAGCCTTAGATAGACATGTCCATAGATTTTGTGTTAGGATTATCTAAGCCTAAGCATGGTCGAGATTCTATTTTTGTGGTTGTGGATAGGATTTCTAAAATGGTTCATTTCTTTCCTTGTCATAAAACTGATGATGCTATACACATTGTTGAATTGTTCTTTAGAGAGGTAATGCGTTCGCAGGGTATACCTAGTAGCATTGTTAGTGATCGGGATGTAAAGATTTCGAGTCATTGTTGGAGAGTATTGTGGGAAAAGTGGGGAACTAAACTAATGTTTTCGACTATCCGTCACCCACAAACTGATGGGCAAATTGATGTGGTTAACAGGACTTTAATTCAATTGTTAGGGGAAATCATAGAGAAGAACATTAAGACTTGGAAGGATTGTCTATCATGTGTGGAGTTTGCATATAATAGGGCTTTACAGTGCACTACTCATTGTTCACCATTTGAGATTGTGTATGGTTTTAACCCATTGGTTCCTATTTATTTATTGCCTTTGCAACTTAATAAGTTTGTGAGTTTTGAGGCTGATTCTAGGGTAGATTTCGTGAGAAAGCTATATGCACAAGTAAAGTTTAGGATTGTAAAACAAAATGCCAGGGTCACTTCAAGGGTGAACAAGGACAGGAGACCCAAGATTTTTCAGCCTGGAGATTGGGTTTGGGTGCATTTTCGCAAGGAGAGGGTTCTATTACAAAGGAAATCCAAGTTGAACCCTAGGGGAGATGGTCCATTTCCGAGGCTTGAGAGAATCATTGATAATGCATACAAGAAAGATTTACTAGGTGAGTATCTAATAAGTGTCACATTTTATGTTACTGATTTGAGTCCATTTGATGCAGGCAATGATTTGAGGACAAATCCTTTTCAAGAGGAGGGGAATGATGAGATCCATGATGAGAGCCAAGCTGGAAGAAGAAATGTGGATCCTCTTGAAGTGCCGCCTGGACCGATCACAAGAAATCAAGCGAAAAGATTTAAGGAAGCACTTAATGGGTTGATAAAGGTTGTCGATGAAGCCGGAAAGGATTGGAGCAATCATGAAGTTGGAACGGATTGGAACAACCATGGGAAGACCCTTTCTTTTATACAAGTCACAATGGACACGGGTTGAAGAGGGCGTGTATTTTCAAGGCACGGCCATGTAGGAATTCCAAGATTGCACAGAAAGATACACGGCCAAAGTATACGGGCCTGTATCTTGCCAGAAGTTGCAGAGAAAGATATACGGCCAAAGTACATGGGCGTGTATGTTGCCAGAAGTTGCACAGAAAAGTATACGGCTAAAGTATACGGTCGTGTACACGGCCGTGTATCCCCTGCCAGCCAGCTTGTTCTGTTTTCGTGTTTTTATGCCACTTATCTAAACTACGTCGTTTTGGACTTGTTTTACACGAATTGTAACCCTAGTATAAAAGCTCCTAGGGTTTAGAACAATAGAACAATATACATCTTTAAACATAAAACACTTTTGAGAGGCACCTCTCTTGGTTCTTCAAGAACTAAATCGAACTTATCGGATTGATTTCCGTGGTGTTCATCCCGACTTATCAATCGGTCTTTCATCCCGATTGTGGCGTCTTCGTTTTTATACCAAGGTTCTTGTCTCGCTTATAGACAACGGGTCGCGGTTTCCACTTTAGGTGTTTGGGCGTCTTAGGCAACGAATTTCCGAACGTATTGGTGTTTATACTCCACTTCCACGGCAATAATAATAAAATATACTTCACTCCCCACAAGTTCTAACCGCAACTCACAACAAAATAGGCAGCAACTTCAATTTGAAATTTAAACAAATTCACTTATTGCAAGCCTTCTTCAATTGGTAAGTAATGAATTCAAATTCAAATAGCAATCATTAACTCCCACAACTTAATTGCATGTGTTTGAATTCAAATAATTCCTTACTAATCAAAACTCAATGCAATCTGCAAATTGTACTCCATCAATTCAGAATTACATAATGGAAGTCACAACAACAACCAACACAACGTCCTCACTTCAGAAGCTAGTCACGGCAAGGATTGATGAGTTTTTCAAGTTCAAAAGTTGTTAAATTAAACAACACTTCTATGCTTCTGCCCTTCCACGAAAATTATTGATCATAAGATGATATAATAACGTTCCCAATCCAACTCCAACAAACAGCAAATTAAATTCCAAGCCAAGGTAATTTCGCAAGCTCAAAACCACAAAAACAACACAATTTGTGGTTCCACTTTATCAACCCTAATTGAAATGAATTTTCACGAAATCAAATGCAATCAATCCCTTCTCTCAACATGTGCTCTGATACCAAAAAGATGATGTGCCTAAAACCAATATTAAGCACATAAAAAAAAAAATTGAAAGACAAACAAACAATGTCAATCAAACTAGTCTCAATCTTATGAACAAAGGTGTCAATTTCCTAATGCTTTTGAACCAATTAAACAACAATGATGTGTTCAATCTTAAATCCAAATATGATATAGCTCTGATACCAAAAAGATGATGTGCCTAAACACACTTGAATGCACATTCAAAAGACTTAAGAAAAACTATCTCAAGTCAAGGCAAAATAGGATCCAAAAATAAGGGCAAAATGACGTGAACCAAGTGAAGATATGATGAATTCCAAATGTCCAATGATATAATTAGAATACCACACTGATAATACCTTCTAACAACCTCTTAATTTCATATAATCCACGCAAATAAACCTCAAATGACAAGAGAAAAATTGTAACAAAAATAATCCCTCTCAAATAGTGAAGAACACATTTCCTAGGGAAATTTTCAATGATGAACCAAATATAATTGATAGATACTTCAAATAAGCACAAGAATTCATGAACACTAAGAAGTATTTCTGACCAAGAAATATCTCAATTCAACCCTAGATATGACACACTAGAGAAGAAAAGAAATCATAACAAAATGAAATTGATATAACTCACAATTTCAAGATGTTGCACTCACCACAATTTCAACTCTTGGGATTGAAATTGATAAGAGTTTGGAACCAAGGTATGAACCCTAATTCTCACGTGAAAGGAAGTGTATAATCTGCAACATGATAAGCCTCCCAAACCTTCTCTTAAGAAAGTATTTATACTTGCTACTCCTAGGGTTAAAAAGTGTTCAACATTACAAGTTTGCCACTTTTAAGGTGGCTAACCCTAAATGAAAATTACAAGGAAATAAAAGTGTCCCAAAACCAAAATATAACCAAAATAGTTCATACAAGAATAAATATATAAAAGAAATGGTCTTCAAGATGCCGGTCTTCTATAGGATCCATCGACCTAACTCATTGCCGGTTCAGGTCGGTCTATGGATAACCCACAAGCTGAGTCTGAGGGAGTTTGTCCATTGCCCTATAGAATATGATAAGTGTGCCTGTTGGAAAACACAATACAAGAATAATAGAAAAGAGGTTAATATATAAACAATTCCGGGGTTGTTCTGCTCAAAATGGGCCCTCAACGTCAAGATTTGAATTCTTTTATTTCTTGCCCTAATGATAGGTCTTGTCGGATTTTTATTCCTATCATCATGCTGGGAGCTTCCATTCCAAACTAGCCAGCATATAGAACTAATCTAGAGGAGGCTAAGGAAATTCAGAAACAAGTGGATGGGTTGATGGAAAAAGGGTTCATGTAAAAGAGTTTGAGCCCATGCTCCATTCTAGTGATCTTAGTGCCCAAGAAAGATGGGACATGGTGTATGTGCATGGATTGTAGGGGGATCAACAAAATTATAGTTAAGTACAGACATCCCATTCCTAAATTAGATGACATGCTTGATGAGTTGCGTGGTGTATGCTTGTTTTCAAAAATTGACCTTAGAAACGGTTATTACCAAATTCGTATGAAAGAGGGTGATGAGTGGAAAACTGCCTTTAAAACCAAACATGGCCTATATGAATGGATGGTAATGCCTTTTAGGTTGACTAATGCACTTAATACCTTCATGAGGTTAATGAATCATGTATTGTGTCCATTCCTAGGAAAATTTGTTATAGTTCATTTTGATGATATCTTGATAGACAGCAAGACATTGGATGATCATGTACAACATCTGCAAAGTATTTTTGCTGTTTTAAGGGAAAACTAATTATATGTTAACTTGAAAAAGTGCATGTTTTGTATGGAATCTGTGGTTTTCCTTGGTTTCGTTGTAGAGGCAGATGGAATAGCTGTAGATGAGGAGAAAGTGACGGCAATCAGAGATTAGCCAACACTGCAAAACGCCAATGATATCAACAGCTTCCATGGTTTAGCCAGTTTCTACAGGTGATTCGTGAGAGACTACAGCTCCATTGCTGCTCCACTAAATGATCTGGTGAAGAAGAATGTTGAATTCAAGTAGACCGAAATACATGAGTAGGCATTCCAGATATTGAAAGGTAAGTTAACTAACGCTCCTTTGTTAGTATTACCAAATTTTGATAAGGTTTTTGAGATTGAATGTGATGTTTTCGGGAAAGGTATTAGTGGTGTTTTAATGCAGGATTCTAAACCAATAGCCTACTTCAGTGAGAAACTCCATGGTGTTGCATTGAATTATCTAGTATATGATAAGGAGTTGTATGCCCTGGTGAGAACGTTGCAGACATGGCAGCATTACCTATGGCCCAAGGAGTTCATCAACCATTCTGATCATGAGAGCTTGAAGTACCTAAAAACGTAGGGAAAGCTGAATAAAAGGCACGCTAAGTGGTTAGAATTCATTGAAACCTTTCCATACATCATCAAATACAAGTAAGGCAAGGAAAATGTAGTGGTTGATGCTCCTTCTAGGAGGTATTCCTTACTGACCTCTTTACATACTAAATTACTTGGGTTTGAAAGTATGAAACAACTATATAAACATGATGCTGATTTTAATCAGATTTGGGCTGCTTGTTCTGAAAGCGAGTGTAGGGACTACTATAGGCATAAGGGATATTTGTTTAAGAAAGATACATTATGTGTGCCTAGGAGTTCCATACGTAAATTGCTAGTAAGGGAGATGCATTGATGTGCTCAAAACTAAGATTAAGCACATGCAAAACCAATTTGAAAAACAATCAAACAATGTTAATCAAATTAGCTTCCAAATGGCATCAATTCTCAATCTTTATGACCAATTCTTCAAACGAGGATGTAATCAATCTTAAGTATCCAAATTAGATTGCTTTGATACCAAATATGATGTTCCTAAAATAGGGTTTAAGCACATGTAATTGGAACAAAGTACAAACCTAAAAGGATTAGTCTAATCTCGGCTTAAAATTCTAAGAATTGCGTGAACCCTAATGAGGTAAAATGAAATCTGAAAGCTATAACTTTCAATGAAACAGTCCAGACTGATAAAATCCTCAAAACAACACTAAACACAATTGAAATGCCACGTGAATTACACACATGAACAACAAGAACTAATCCGAGATCCACTTTCCCAACAAAGTTGATCTACGGTTTAAAGGAAGTGAAATTGATGGTTAAAACTAAAGGCTAAAACCAATCAATTATAAGAACATAAAAATGATTACAAATGTAATCTAATCCGACCAAGAGAATGATGTGCCTAAAACCAAGATTAAGCACATGCAAAAACAATTTGAAAGACAAACAAACAATGTCAATCAAACTAGTCTCAATCACATGAACAATGGCGTCAATTTCCAATGAATGTAACCAATTCTTCAATTAGTTTGTGTTCAATCTTAATTCCACATATGATATAGCTCTAATACCAAAAGATGATGTGCCTAAAAGGGGATTAAGCACAATTAAAACAACCCAATATAAACCTCAAAAGATAAGAATAAATTCAGTTCAAAGGCAAGACAAATTGCGTGAACCCTAATTGATGGAAGATGAGCCAAATGATAAAATCAAGAGATGAAATCCACAAAGATGATAACTCTCAATTGAATCAAATATCTAACTTAAGTTCCAAGAGAATTCCAATCAACAATACACAAATTAAAGCTATGACCCTAGCTCACAACCAAGAGAATTTCACACCACAAGTGTAATGACAATTTGATGGTGATAACAAATGCTAAGAACCAATCAATTAAGTAATAATAATTTGATTACACATGCAATCAAATCTGACCAAGAAACTTCCAATTCAACCCTAGATATTACACACTAGAGAAGAAAAGAAAACACAACAAAAAAGGAATTGATATTACTCATAATTTCCCTTTATTGCACTTACCACAATTTCAACTCTTGGGATTGAAATTGATAAGAGAAAATTTGGATTTAGGAAAGCCCTAACTGATACAATTCCAAGAGTTGAGATACGAGCACCAAAGAAAACAAAGTCAATTCGAGCTCTAGGTAGCAGTATGGGATCAAAAAGAGGAGGACATAGGCGTTGGAAGGACCCAAGGCGAAGTTCGACCAGCCTTAAGTCGGCCTTGAATAAAGGCCGGCCAAATTAGTTTCAAGTTCGCCGGCCTTGGTGCAGACCTAAATGTAGGCCATCGGCTTTTGGTGCCAACCTATGTATTTAGGCCATCGGCCTTTGGCCGGCCTTGAATGGCCTCACACAACTTTTTCTAGGCATGATATAAATAGTGTCTTTTGGTATTTCGAAGGACAGATGATATTTTTGGTTGTAAGAAAAACACTTTTGAGTGTGTGAATCCTCTTTGGAGATTCTTTGAATATTGAGAATTGATTTCACTTTATTCATGTTGTTCTTATCAAATTCTTAGTTCCTATAGAATTTGTGGCGAACATTGTTATTAAATTCTTGGAATTCTTTAACCCTAGTGATTGATTTATAGAACGTGATCTCTATCGTTCTATGATTTGATTGTGAATTACTTTAATTTTATCAATCTTGGCATCTATAGATTGGTAATTTTATCCATATCCACTCTTTTATTTGATAGTATCAAATACAGAAAACCCTAAAAATATTGAGGATTCTATTATTATTGACAATTTGATTTATGTGAAAAGGATTCGATTTCCAAATCCGTATCATTTGGTATCAGAGCATTTCCATTCCGTATCATTTGGTATCAAAGCAAAGGTTGGATTTGTGAATTGATGCGAGTTAAATCCATAAGGCTGTTGAATCTCAACTTAGTTGTAGTTTTGATTCAATACTGCCGTTAGTTGGAAATTTGGGAATTTATTTTGATAAGTATTGCTGTGAATTCGATTGTTGGGTGTTGAATTGGTGTTTGGGGTTGTTGTTGAGAATTGGGGTTTTGTGAATATCTTTGCTGAATTCAATTGTTGGGTGTTGAATTGCTGTGAATTGGTGTTTGAGATTGTTGTTGAGAATTAGGTTTTTGGTGAATTTCTATTGCTGAATTTTGAAGGGTAGAGATGTCGTCGCATGGAAGTGTTCAAAACAACAACAATGGGAATGATGTTGATAATGGGGGTGAGGTTGTGACTAGGGCTAAGTTCAATCAAATCCAAGAAAATATTAGATTGATTATGGAGAGATTGGAGGTTAGGGATAGAAGAAGCCATAGTGGTGCAGGAATTAGGAGGAGACATTCTAGTGGTGAATCTGATGCTAGTAGTGAAAGGAGTAAGAGAGGAAACAATGATGACAGGCGTAAGGGGATTAAAAATATAAAGCTGAAAATTCCACCTTTCACTAGTAGTAGTAAACCAGAGGAATTCCTAGACTGGGTACCACGGGTTGAGAAGGTGTTTGACTGCTATGAGTGGGATGAGCGCATGAAGGTGAAAATGGCGTCTCTAGCATTTTTTGAATATGCTAGTCTGTGGTGGGATAAACTACAAACTGAGAGACGTAGGGCAGATGAGGAGAAAGTTCGTTCATGGGCTTTGATGAAAAGGTTGATGAGACGTAGATTTGTGCCAAATTACTATAAACAAGAGATGCTGATGGAGTTGCAATCCTTGAGGCAAGGTAAGAGAAACATAGAAGAGTATGTGAAGGAGTTTGAGACACTAATGGCAAGGTGTGATATTAGGGAATCATCAGATGAATCCATAGCTCGTTTCATCAATAGGTTGAAGATGGACATTGCCAATATAGTGGAACTCCAACATTATCAAACTCTTGAGGATGTGATTAAATTAGCTAGTCGGGTTGAGCGGCATCAACGCAGGTGGGATCAGAAATCATATCACCACCATAAGTCAGATGATGGTGAGAGGGAGAAGGAAAGGAAGGAAAAAGGAAAGGCAGTCGCTAGTGAGGCTGTTGACCAAACACAACAGAAGAAGAGCAGGGATATAAAATGTTTTAAGTGTTTAGGACTTGGCCATATTGCTTCTCAATGTCCTAATAAAAGGGTTATGGTCATAAAGGGGGACAAAGTTGAGAGTGAGGAAGAAGGATAGAAGAGTACTGAGGCAGAAGAGGAAGATGAAGACATTATAGCAAATCCAG
Organism: Laguncularia racemosa; assembly: GCA_037954665.1. Classification (NCBI taxonomy): domain Eukaryota; kingdom Viridiplantae; phylum Streptophyta; class Magnoliopsida; order Myrtales; family Combretaceae; genus Laguncularia; species Laguncularia racemosa. The sequence continues at coordinate 927,138 of JBBMOL010000206.1, read as the reverse complement.
TACAGGGAGAATTGCTAATGGTTAAGCAAGATGAAGTTGTTCCTAATCAGAGAGCCAATTTATTTCATATCCAAGGCATGGTGCAGGGGAAGACTTGTTTGATTGTGGTTGACACAGGCAGTTGCACTAATGTTGCTTTAGCAAGCTGGGTTACTAAGTTGGGTTTACAGGTGGAGCAGCATCCAAGACCTTATGCACTTCATTGGTTGAGTCTACAGTGATAGGAATAAAAATCCGACAAGACCTATCATTAGGGCAAGAACCAAAGGAATTCAAATCTTGGTGTTGAGGGCCCATTTTGAGCAGATTGACCCCGGAATTATTTATATATTAACCTCTTTTCTATTATTCTTGTATTGTGTTTTCCAACAGGTACACTTATCATATTCTATAGGGCAATGGACAAACTCCCTCAAACTCAGCTTGTGGGTTATCCATAGACCGACCTGAACCGGCGATGAGCTGAGCCGATGGATCCTATAGAAGTCCGGCATCATGAAGACCATTTATTTTATATATTTCTTCTTTTATTGAACTATTTTGGTTTTGGGACACTTTTATTTCTTTGTAACTTTCATTTAGGGTTAGCCACCTTAAAAGTGGCAAACTTGTAATTTTGAGCACTTTTTAACCCTAGGAGTAGCAAGTATAAATACTTGCTTAAGAGAGGGTTTGAGGAGGCTTAATTTTTCAGAAAAACACTTCACATTTTCGTGAGAGGGCTTAGGGTTTCCTAAATCCAAAATTCTCTTATCAATTTCAATCCCAAGAAGTTGGAATTGTGGCGAGAGCAACAAGGAGAAATCGTGAGTAATATCGATTCATCTTTGTTGTTGTTCATTTCTTCTCTAGTGAGTCATATCTAGGGTAGATTTGAATCTTTCTTGGACTTATTGGTTATTGTAATTCGTGGACATCAATCTTGTAAGATTGATTGTTCTTTTAGTTATTGAACTCACTATCATTTTTAGTGCATTTGGCGTGAATTTGGTATTGAAAGGGGAAGTGGAATTCACGGTTTGTGTTGCTTCATTTTGATCTGATTTCCACGTGATTCTCAAGCCTTTATTGTGTTTATTTGGTTAAATTATCATTAGAGATTACAATTATATCATTTGAACAACCATTTCCATCAAATTCTACAAGGTGTTCACGTGAAATTGCTTACTAGGTGAACCGGTTTGCGTTTTGTGAATTGAGGAGTTTTCCTTGATTCTTTGATTGTGCTTAAGCTTGGAATTAGGCACATCATATTTTGGTATCAGAGAACAAGTTGAGAGAAGGGATTAAGTGTTGGTTAATTTCGTGATTAAGGTTCTTCATATTTGAATCGAAATTGTGTGTTGTGGATTTGAGTTGCAAAATTGTCTTGATTGAGAATCTAATTTGTTGCTTGTTGAAGTTGGATTGGAGGGATTGTTGTAGCTTCTTGAGACTAATTATTTTCGTGGAAAGGAAGAAGAATAGAAGTGTTGTTAATTCAACATTTTGTGAAATTAAAAAAAAAAATTGCCTTTTCTTGTCGTGACTAGCTTGTTGCGTGGAGGAGGTTGTGAAGCTTGTTATTGTGTGAATCTTTGTGCAATTTGGAGTTGGAGCATTTGCAATTTCCAGATTTGAAGTGTGTGGGAGGATAAGCATTCATTTGAAATTCAAATACCTTCTTTAAGTTTGAAAGCAATTCATTGAGTAGTATTGAATAAGTGTTATTTGAATTTGAATTGTTTTTTACCATTTGTGGAGAAGGTTGCATTTAGTGGAGTGATTTCAAATTTGAATTTTGTTGCTGCCATTGCTTTGGTTTATGGTAGGAATTTGTGGAAGTTGTGTGGAGTAAGGTGCTACACATTGAGGCTAAAGTGTGAGAGTGTATTACAAGGTTAACAAACCGTGAAGGGGAAGAGTGGTGTTTCAATTGTGAAGTAAAATTGTGTAGTGTGTGCATTTTTGGACATTGGAGGAATCATAATTATTATTTTCATATTTGAAATCAGAATTGAAAGTGTACATTAAGAGGTCAATTTGAAATCTCAAATACACATTAAGTCATAATTAATTGTGTATCATTTGAATTTGAAAAGCCTCTTACCATTTGTGGAGTCGTGCACTTATTGAACAAGCTGCCTTATCTTGTGTTGAAGTTGCGGTTTTGGTTGTATTTTGTGGAAGTGAATTATGCCATGGCTAGAGGAGTGTAGTTGGAGTTAAATTCTTGTTAATTTAGTAGAGGTTGTGTACATTTGACATTGGTTATTGTATGTGTTGTCAAGGACTTTGTTAGTAGTGGCATAAAGCATCTTGAACCGTGAGCATAAGGGGACTTTTGTGGCGGTGGATGGTGTGTTGTGTGAGTATTTTCCTTGCTGCCCATTGTGTATTTAAGTGGTGAGAAATCAAGGCAAGAATAAGGAAAGTGAGTAGTAGAATTTAAAATTCAAACAAGTCATTAAAGTGTGAAAGTAATTAAACTAGTTACTTAAACACTTGTAGTTGAATTTAATTCTATTTACTTGAAAGTAGTTGAGTGTACTTCACTTGTAGCTTGGTTGTGTGCTTGAACCGTGGAAGTGTGAAGATAATTATTGTGTTGTTGGGTTTGAACATAATCATGTCTAGTGAAATGCTTCATTATGCCAATGTATTACGCCGGACATTGACTACATTTACTACTAAGGATGACGAACAAAGGGAAAACTTGTTCCATACTTCTTGTAGGGTACAAGGAAATTTATGTGTCCTTATAGTTGATGGTGGTAGTTGTACCAATGTGGTAGCAGCATCGATGGTATCGAAACTAAAACTTGCTATTACTCCACATCCTGAACCGTATACATTGCATTGGCTTAATGATCAGGGGCGTTTGCATGTAACCCAAAGAGCTAGGGTACCATTCAGTGTAGGGGATAAATACTTTGATGAGATTGAGTGTGATATTGTGCCTATGTGTACATCCCATATATTGCTTGGCAGGCCTTGGTTATATGACAAGAGGGTTTTACATGATGGCTTCAGGAATACTTATGTATTCCAGAAGGAGGGAAAACGAATTATTCTGAATCCGATGTCTCCTTCAGAGGTTCAAAGGGTTCAGCAACAAATCAGTAGACCATCAGTGGGCCATGAGCAGTCAAACAAACCTTTAGAGAACAAAATTTTTCAGACACAGATGTGCCAACCTTTAGAGGATCCTGATGATCATAATCAGACAAGCAGACCAACAGAGAGCCAGACTGTTCAGAGACAGTTATGTTCACCTTCAGAGGTTTTAGAGAGTAATGAGCAGTTGGGCCAACCATTAGAAGACCATGAGGATCAGCAACATACAGATGAGTTAGAAAAAGAGGAAACAGTTTCAATGGAACAGGTTGATAAAAGGGTAACTTTAGTGGATAATGGGTCATTATTTGTGTTGCAGAAGAGATACATCCTGGAAATGGAGGAGAGAAGACAATCACCACCTGTAGTATTTCAGATATTGGGATTCTGTAGAGATATTTCTTCAGGTGACTTGCTAGGAGGAAACAAAGTCTCTATTGCATTTGATCTACTAGATTTGAGGACAAATCTTTTTGAGGCCCGAGGAGATGATAGGAATAAAAATCCGACAAGACCTATCATTAGGGTAAGAACCAAAGGAATTCAAATCTTGGTGTTGAGGGCCCATTTTGAGCAGATTGACCCCGGAATTATTTATATATTAACCTCTTTTCTATTATTCTTGTATTGTGTTTTCCAACAGGTACACTTATCATATTCTATAGGGCAATGGACAAACTCCCTCAAACTCAGCTTGTGGGTTATCCATAGACCGACCTGAACCGGCGATGAGCTGAGCCGATGGATCCTATAGAAGTCCGGCATCATGAAGACCATTTATTTTATATATTTCTTCTTTTATTGAACTATTTTGGTTTTGGGACACTTTTATTTCTTTGTAACTTTCATTTAGGGTTAGCCACCTTAAAAGTGGCAAACTTGTAATTTTGAGCACTTTTTAACCCTAGGAGTAGCAAGTATAAATACTTGCTTAAGAGAGGGTTTGAGGAGGCTTAATTTTTCAGAAAAACACTTCACATTTTCGTGAGAGGGCTTAGGGTTTCCTAAATCCAAAATTCTCTTATCAATTTCAATCCCAAGAAGTTGGAATTGTGGCGAGAGCAACAAGGAGAAATCGTGAGTAATATCGATTCATCTTTGTTGTTGTTCATTTCTTCTCTAGTGAGTCATATCTAGGGTAGATTTGAATCTTTCTTGGACTTATTGGTTATTGTAATTCGTGGACATCAATCTTGTAAGATTGATTGTTCTTTTAGTTATTGAACTCACTATCATTTTTAGTGCATTTGGCGTGAATTTGGTATTGAAAGGGGAAGTGGAATTCACGGTTTGTGTTGCTTCATTTTGATCTGATTTCCACGTGATTCTCAAGCCTTTATTGTGTTTATTTGGTTAAATTATCATTAGAGATTACAATTATATCATTTGAACAACCATTTCCATCAAATTCTACAAGGTGTTCACGTGAAATTGCTTACTAGGTGAACCGGTTTGCGTTTTGTGAATTGAGGAGTTTTCCTTGATTCTTTGATTGTTCTTAAGCTTGGAATTAGGCACATCATACAGGGAGCTGTTCATGTACATAAACAGGTTCATGTTCCATTACTTATTCGTGATTATACTGACGAGATTGTTTGTGATGTAGTTCCCATGGAAGCTACACATTTGATCCTTTGAAGACCTTGGCAGTATGACCTCAGAGCTAAGTATGATGGATACACCAATGAGTATACCATTCAGCAACAGGACAAGGTATATAAGCTTCTTCCTATGAGTCCGATTGAAGTACAACAAATAAGGCTGATTTGCCTTAAAAAGCCCAAGGGAAAGAGGAGTCTGTTTATGTGGTCTAGCAGGATGGACAATACAGATTCGAGGCCAAATCTTTTTCAACATGGAGGGAATGATACGATTCAAAGAGCTAAGATACGAGCACCAAAGAAAACAAAGTCAATCCGAGCTCTAGGTGGCAGTACAGATCCAAAAGAGGAGGACATAGGCGTCGGGAGGACCTAAGGCGGAGTTCGGCCAGCCTTAAGCTGGCCTTGAATAAAGGCCGGCCAAATTAGTTTCAAGGCCGCCGGCCTTGGTGCCGGCCTAAATGTAGGCCGTCGGCCTTTGGTGCCAGCCTATGTATTTGGGCCACTGGCCTTGAATGGCCTCGCACAACTTTTTCTAGGCATGATATAAATAGTGTCTTTAGGTATTTCGAAGGACAGATGATATTTTTGGTTGTAAGAAAAATAATTTTGAGTGTGTGAATCCTCTTTGGAGATTCTTTGAATATTGAGAATTGATTTCACTTTATTCGTGTTGTTTTTATCAAATTCTTGGTTCCTATAGAATTTGTGGCGAACATTGTTATTGAATTCTTGGAATTCTTTAACCTTAGTGATTGATTTATAGAACGTGATCTCTATCGTTCTATGATTTGATTACGAATTACTTTAATTTTATCAATCATGGCATCTATAGATTGCTAATTTTATCCATATCCTCTCTTTTATTCAATAGTACCAAATACAGAAAACCCTAAAAATATTTAGGATTCTATTGTTATTGACGATTTGATTTATGTGAAAAGGATTCGATTTCCAAATCTGTATCATTTGGTATCAAAGCATTTCCATTTCGTATCACTAACCCTGACACGTGAAGTGTATTATGAAAATTCATCAAAAACTCCTCAAAACCCTACTTTAGCAAGTATTTATACTTGCTCCCTTTAGGGTTAAAAAGTTTACAAAATTACAACTATGCCACTTTTAGGGTGGCCGGTCCTAAAAGATAAATTACAACCAAATAAAATATCCCACAAAGCATGCAAAATAAATAGTTCAAAAATAAATTACAAATACAAAAATAATCTTCAATAAGCTAGCTCTGCAATGGAATTCGTCAATTCAGCTCATCCTCGATTTTTAGGTCGGTCCATGGATAACCCACAAGTCTTAGTGAGTTTGTCCATCGCCTTGTGAAGCCAAATAAGTATGCCTATTAGAAAACACAATATAAGAATAATAGAAAAGAGGTTAATTTATAAATAATTCTGGAGTCGATTTGCTTAAAATGGGCCCTCATCGACAAGATTTGAAATCCTTTGCTCTTGCCCTAATGATAAGTCTTGATGGATTTCGATTCCTATCAGAGAACATCCAATTCAACCCTAGATATAACTCACTAGTGATGAAAAGGAAATTACAACAAAGAGAACTTGATATTACTCACAAATTCACTTTAAGGCCACTCGCCGCAATCTCAATTTTGGGATTGAAATTGATAAGAGCAATTTTGGAATTAGGAAACCCTAACCCTCAACACGTGAAGTGTTTGTTCTATTTCTGAAAATTTAGGAAAAGTCTCCCAAAACCCTACTTAAGCAAGTATTTATACTTGCTCCCTTTAGGGTTAAAAAGTCCACAAAATTACAACTATGCCACTTTTAAGGTGGCCGTTCCTAAAACTCAATAATAACCAAATAAAAAGTATCCCAAAGGTTTACACATAAATATTCCAAAGAAATAATTACAAATAAAAATAGTCTTCATCATGCTAGCTCTTCCATAGGATTCGTCGGCTTAGCTCATGACCGATTTAGGTCAGTCTATGGATATCCCATAAGCTGAGTCTTAGTGAGTTTATCCATCACCCTATAAAGAATGATAAGTGTGCATATTGGAATATACAATACATGAATAAGAGAAAAGAGGTTAGTAAACAAATAATTCCTAGGTCGATTTCCTCAAAATGGGCCCCCATCGCCAAGATTTGAAATCTTTTGGCTCTTGCCCTAATGATAGCTTTTGTCGGATTTTGATTCCTATCATCTCCTCGAGCCTCAAAAAGATGTGTCCTCAAATCTAACAGATCAAATGCAGTAGAGACTCTGTTTCCTACTAGCAAGCCACCTGAAGAAGTATCATTACAGAATCCTAATATCTAAAATACCATAGGGGGTGATTGTTTTCTCTCCTCGATTTCTAAGATATATCTCATTTGCAACATAAATAATGACCCATTATCTACTGAGGTCTCCCCTATCTCAACCCGTTCCACTGATTTTGTTTCCTCTTTTCCTAACTCATTTGTATAGCGATGACCTTCATAGCCCTCTAATATTTAGCTCAACTACTCATGGCCCTCTAATGGTCTACTGATCTATTGCTAAACCCTTTAAACCTCTGAAGGCAACATCGAATTCAGAATAATACGTTTTCCCTCCTTCTAGAATACATAAGTATTCTTGAAGCCATCATGTAAGACCCTCTTGTCATATAACCAAAGCTTGCTTAGCAATATATGGGATGCACACATAGGTAGAATATTACACTCGATTTCATCACAATATTTATCCCCTACACTAAAAGGTACCCTAACTCTTTAGGTTACATGTAAACTCCCCTAATCACTAAGCCAATGCAATTTATATAGTTCAGGATGTGGAGTAGTGGTAAGTTTTAGTTTCGATACTAATGATGCTGCTACCACATTGGTACAACTACTACCATCAACTATAAGGACACATAAATTTCCTTGTACCCTACAAGAAGTATGGAAGAAATTTTCCCGTTTGTTCATCATCCTTAGTAGTAAAAGTAGTCAATGTCCGGCGTAATACATTAGTATAATGAAACATTTCACTAGACATGATTGTGTTCAAACCCAACAACACAATGATTATCCTTACACTTCCAAACGGTTCAAGTACATAACCAAGTCACAAATGAAGTACACTCAACTACTTTCAAGTAGATAGAATTAAATTCAACTACAAGTGTTTAAGTAATTAGTTCAATTACTTTCATGCTTTAATGACTTGTTTGAATTTCAAATTCTACTACTTAACTTTCCTTATTCTTGTCTTGACTTCTCACCACTTAAATACTCAATTGGCAGCAAGGAAACACATACACAACACACCATTCACCGCCACACAAATTCCCCTTATGCTCATGGTTCACAATGCTTCACACCACTACCAACAATGTTCCTGACAACATATATAACAACTAACACCAAATGTACACAACCTTTACTAAATTAACAAAGATACAACACCAAATACACTCCTCAAGACATGGTACACTTCCACTTCCACAAACTACAACCAAAACCACAACTTCTATATAAAATAAGGCAGCTCACTTTCAAATTCAACAAGGAGTTCAATAAGTGCAAAATTCCACAAATGGTAAGAAGCTATTTCACATTCAAATGACACACAATTAAACAATGACTTAATGTGTGTTTTGAAATTTCAAATTGGCTTCTTAATTCACACTTCAATTCTGAATTCAAATATGAAAATTATAATTTGCTACTCCTCACTTCCGAAAATACACTACACAATTCACACTTCTTCAATTGATCACAAAGGATCAACACTCTTACTCCTCACGTCTACTTCAAGATCACTTACACTACTTTACTCATACAACAATTCACATCATCACTCACACTTACACATACACAACAAGTCACACCGCCACTCACACTACACACACATAGTGCACTCCTTCAAGCAACAATAATAATACTTCAAATGTATGACTTCCTTACCTTAACACACACAACACTTCTTATTGAATCCCCTTACACCGAAAACCTCACAACAAAGGCAGCAACAACAATTCAAATAATTCCACTAAATACAACCTTCTCCATAAAAGGTAAAACAATTCAAATTCAAACAACAATCCTTAATGCTACTCATTAACTACTTCAAATTAATGGATGTTTGAATTTCAAATGTTTTCCTATTCTTTACACAACTTCAAATCTGGAATTTAAGTTTGAAATCACAAATACTGCTCCTCCAATTTCCGAAAATGCACACAACATAATTCCACTTCAACAATTGAATCACTACTCTTACCCCTTCATGGTTTACTTTCCATGAACTACACATTCACAGCCACAATCAAGGAATCCAAGAGTGTTCAAATCATCAAGTGATCAACCACTAATCAACAAGACAACAAATTCAACAACACAACAACAAAATGTAATTTCACGCCAATAAATTTTGTTCGGATCAAGGTGCTACACAACTAACCCCTAAATTCCGAATTCAATTTCTAACCAATCCCTTCTCACAACCTCAAGCTCTGATACCAAAAGATGATGCGATCAAAACCAGATTAAGCACATGCAAAACCAATTTGAAAAATAATAAAACAATGTCAATCAAACTAGCTTCTAAATGGCATCAATTCTCAATGTTTATAACCAATTCTTCAAATGAGGATGTGATCAATCTTAAGTATCCAAATTAGATTGCTCTGATACCAAATATGATGTGCCTAAAATAGGGGTTAAGCACACGTAATTGGAACAAAGTACAAACCTCAAAGGACTAGTCCAATCTCGACTCAAAATTCCAAGAATTGTGTGAACCTTAATGGAGTAAAATGAAATCCGAATGTTATAACTTTCAATGAATCAATCCACAGTGATAAAATCCTCAAAGCAACACTAAACACAATTGAAATGCCACGTGAATTGCACACAAGAGCAGCAAGAACCAATCTGAGATCCACTTTCCCAATAAAGTTGATCCATGGTTTAAAGGAAGTGAAATTGATGGTTAAAACTAAAGGCTAAAACCAATCAATTATAACAACATAAAAATGATTACAAATGTAATCTAATCCAACCAAGAGAACATCTAATTTAACCCTAAATATAACTCATTAGTGATGAAAAGGAAATTACAACAAAGAGAACTTAATATTACTCACAAATTCACTTTGAGGCCACTCGCTATAATCTCAATTTCGGGATTGAAATTGATAAGAGCAATTTTGGAATTAGGAAACCCTAACCCTTAACACGTGAAGTGTTTGTTCTATTTCTGAAATTTTAGCAAAAGTCCCCTAAAACCTTACTTAAGCAAGTATTTATACTTGCTACCTTTGGAGTTAAAAAGTCCACAAAATTACAACTATACCACTTTTAAGGTGGTCGGTCCTAAAACTCAATTACAACCAAATGAAAAGTGTCCCAAAAGCTTACACATAAATAGTCCAAATAAATAATTACAAATAAAAATAGTCTTTATCATGCTAGCTCTTCCATAAGATTCATCGGCTCAACTCATCGCCGGTTTAGGTCGGTCCATGGATAACCCACAAGCTGAGTCTTAGTAAGTTTGTCCATCACCTTGTAAAGCATGATAAGTGTGCATGTTGGAATATAAAATACATGAATAAGAGAAAAGAGGTTAGTAAACAAATAATTCTTGGGTCGATTTGCTCAAAATGGGCTCTTATCACCAAGATTTGAAATCCTTTAGCTCTTGCCCTAATGATAGGTTTTGTCGGATTTTGATTCCTATCACGCATAGGGGGGGCTGGGGTGGGTGGGTCTCATGGGACATTTTGGAGTAAATAAAACTTTGGATATCTTGCATGAACATTTTTATTGGCCTAGGAGGAGACATGATGTACAACTTGTGTGTGACAAGTGCATTGCATGTAAGAAGGCTAAGTTCAAAGTCATGCCCCATAGGGAGTATCTTCTCTTACCTGTGCCTAGTTAGCCTTGGGCTGACATTTCCATGGACCTTATATTAGGTATGCCTAGATCTCAGAATGGTAAAGATAGCATATTTGTTGTCGTCGATAGGTTTAGTAAAATGGCTCACTTTACTGCCTGTGCTAAAACTAATGATGCTCGATATATAGCTGATTTATTCTTTAGGGAGGTCGTTAAACTGCATGGTTTACCTAACTCTATCATTAGTGATAGAGATATGAAATTTTTGAGCCACTTTTGGCACACCTTATGGAATAGGCTAGGCACTAAACTACTATTTTCCACTATGGCACATCCTCAAACAGATAAACAAACAGAAGTTGTTAATAGGATACTTTCCACATTACTACATGCTGTGATTGATAAAAATTTAAAGCAATGGGAAACATGTTTGCCTCATGTAGAGTTTGCATATAATAAGACTATACATTCTACTACATCTTACTCTCCATTTGAGGTTGTACATGGTTTTAATCTCTTAACTCCATTAGATATATTGCCTTTACCTACTAACAAGTTTGTTGATCTTGATAACATAAAGAAGGCAGAATTTGTTACGGATTTACATACGTAAGTACGGGCTAACATTGAAAAGAAGAATGAACACTATGCCTGACAAGCAAATAAAGGATGTGTCAAAGCTATATTTCAGCCTAGTGATTGGGTTTGGGTACACCGAAGGAAGGAAGGTTTTGTTGAACAACGCAAATCCAAGTTGCATCCTAAAGGCGATGGACCTTTCTAAGTGGTGGAGTGCATCAATGGCAATGCTTACAAGATAGATCTACCAAGCTACTATGGTAATGTCAGTGCTACCTTTAACGTTTTTGACCTTACTCTTTATGATGCAGGTGATTCGAGGACAAATCTTTTCGAGGAAGGAGGGAATGATGAGGATTAACTAGCATCACAAAGGAAGGAGCCAAAATCTCATGATCCATTACATGGTATTGGAGGTTCGATGACCCGAGATAGAGCTAAAAGGATAAACGAAGCTCTATAAGGACTAGTCATGGACTTGTAAGCCTAGGAATCAAGCTACACAAAAGAAAAACATACATGTGTTAACTTGATTCATGTGACCATGGAAAGATGAAATAATTGAAGGATATTATATATTTGCATTGACACTACATTAGAGGATACATTCGATTTTGTTAATATTTATTTTTATTTGTTGGTTTATTTTCCATGTTATTTAGTTGCCTACTTGGTGACACAAGAATAAGGATAGAATAGGTAACTTAGGATTTCTATGTTGTAAGGTTTTCCATGTTGTTATGTGTACTATATATGCTGTGCAAAGGGGTTGGCCAAAGATTATCTTCGAAATATGAAAAACACATTTTTCATGAGTAAAACGAAAAACCACTTTTTTGTTCTTTTGCAAAAAGAACTTTTCCATAGAATTCTTAACCAAATTACTAGGAATACCTATTAATAACTTAGGTTACAGTCAACGGGTTTGATTGGGGTCTAGTTACACATCGCTTATTCAGGATGATCTTCGAGGTAATTGAATCCAATAGCGTCGCCGGGGTTTTAGGTTTAACATACCTAGGGTTTCACGCATCAGTTGTTATCTAGAAAATGTGGGTTAGAAGTCTTTAAATGTAATTTTTGGGCATGTCTTAGAGATCCTACGACCACTTGATGCCATGAAGACATGCAGATAGGCGAAAGGTGCAATGAGATGCTCGTTGATCGAGTTGCTCTAAATTTCAGCAATGTAACCCTTGTTGGTCTATGAAATGATCAAGTGTGGAAACTTTGTGTTACTTGAACTATCACTATTTCTCTTTCTCTTATGGTTTGAGAAAGCACATTGGGGTTTTAATGTTTTGTCCTCTATTACATGTTAGTATATGCTAACATGGTAATTCACTAGTTAAATTCAAATGGTTTCAGTAATAGTTTAGCAATGGTTTCTCAAATTAATGTACGCATAAGTAAACAAATATAACTAGTCAATGTTTATGATTAGATGTTAAACAAATATAATTTATGATGATATATCTAAGCACATATCTATAATTAATTTTCAAGGGCTACTTAAAATTTCTAGTTTGTGTGAGCTATTTTGTTATAAAAATTTTGAGACTTTATTACATGTTTAGCTTGTCATTTTAAATTAGTCATCATGTTGTCTCAATGTAATGTAATAATTTTTTTTTCATGTATTTGTATTTATAATTTTTTTCCTTATCATTTACACGACCTCTACCAATAAATAAGTTTTAAAAAGTGGGGTTCAATGGAAATGGCTAAAAGTTGTCATATCACGTGTGCACACACAACTTGAGAATTGGTATCCCTTAGCAAATTGTGAAATCATATAGTTAGAACTGTAAAAAATAAAGTTTTAAAATGAGTTTTGAATAGAAATGTGTAAAAATAAAATAAAATACAATTCTTAACACTCTATTTACCAATCTAATTTTAATTCTAATTACTCTATTTTTACACCTATCCTTTAGGATTTGAGTTGAAACACTTGTCACTTTGATGCTAGCCTATTGCTATCTGTGTAGTAACTGTAAGATAAACTAACGAGGGACAAGTCAAAACATGGTTTAATTTGACCCTCACCACAACCGTTTAAGCAAGTTATCAAAGCATAATTAGCACAACATGATGTTTGTCTACACATGAAATGAATGCAAGTAACATTTCTATGGGACTCTAAAACTACGAAAAAGTGTAGATTTGGATTATCTACACTTGGGTTGTGATGCGAACTTCGTCAACTTGTGCCGAAACTTGAAATCAAATTAAATCGAACAACCAATGATTGATTACGAATGGAGGGAAAACCGCGATCCTTTGTTTATAGTGAAGCAAGAACCTTGGTATGGTGTATATGCCATAATTAGGATGGAAGACCAATTGATAAGTAAAGGTATGAACACCACAAAACAATGCTGATAAGTTTAAGTTCTCAAGAACAAAAGAAGACTGTTTGTATTTTAATAATGTCAAAAAAGTGTCTGCAATGGAGTCTAAGGGGACTATTTATAGTCTCCTCAAATAAAGTTAAAACGACATGCAAAACCTAATGCAATTAAAGGAAAACACAACAAAAGCCGGCAGCCTAAAATTATCTAAAGCCGACCTAAAAATGATGCAAAGCCGGCAGCTTTGATTTAAAGTCTAGCCGACTTAAAAAGAAATGTAAGCTGGCCACTTAGGTCGGCGACTTACTAGTCACTTGGCATGTAATTCTAAAGCTGTCGGGCTTTGATTCCTTCCTCGACTTCCACCTTCGTGATCCGCACTTCAAATAGGGTCGTATTCCTTGATCCAATTTCTCTATCTTGTCTTTCATCATCCTTAGACCAATTCTCCTAGTGCGATCATCATCAGGTTGACCTTGATGCTTACTCGTATGTAGCACCTCACCTTACCTAAGGGGCTATTTGAGAGTATGGCCCCATAAACAAACTAAATGCTTACTGAATGTTAAGAAAGAAATGTTGCAAATGCTAATTAAGGCAACTCCCAAATTAGGGCATCCACCATTAGTCAATCAATCAACAATGCCACATGGAATAAACCAAGTGATTTAGACACTAGGATATATACCGTGGATTAATCGATCAATATTGCTAAATATGGCTTAATTAAAGGTTGGTCTAACAACATTCCTTGATGAAAACAATTTTGATATAATTACCTTTGGCAACCTCATGAACACACACTTAGCTTTTGGATAAAATTACCATAAGTGAGCTCAAGAGCACACATTAAGGCTATAGAAAAAAAAAAAAAAGGTACCATCAGCAGCTAAGAGAGCACACATAGAGGTTTTAAAAATGGAAAATGTCACACCCCTTGGGTACCCCTATTTCAATAGTCCATAATGCAATGCATGAAAATCGAAGAATAACTACCATGTTATTTATTGTTATGCACTATAGCGTACAAGGTATTATTGCGTAAAGTTACATCGATTAGAATCTTTGTTCTATGTAGTAAAAGATTAAGAAGACAACTACATAAATTCATAAATAATACCATTACATTATTCAAGATGTGGGACCTATAATAAAAATAACATAATGATTATAATAATAATATCAACATTCTAAGTACCTACTATTAAATTAACAAAATACGTAATAAACTCTAGCAAATCACTTAAATAATCCATGCTCTTGAATATTCTCAACTCTTAACTTATAAAGACCTTCCAAAATCCCATGAGCTATTTTATGGTATTTGACGACTAGCTACTAATCCTACGAGCTCTTGTAATAATGAAACATTGCGAGGATGCAAGTTATATCCACCTTAGTGAGATATTCCTCATATTATACCTTTCAAGCAAATTAACTACCAATCGAAATAAATCCCCAAAATAAGAAATTAAATCTAGTTAAATAAAGGCTAAAAATAAAGTCATACTACATAATATATATAATTTAAAATGAAATAAGATCTATTTGCTTCTGAGTTTTGCATCCTTAGCACACCTTTACAATATTACTAGTTATTCTCATATGATATGATTCCCTTAATAGCCTTGTTTTGTTTATGCATTAAAATGCTCACACTATTTCAATCAGTCCATCTATAATACTAAAGGGGATATGGTGGCTTCAATGGCTTCTAAAAATATAAAGATAAATAAATAAACAAAAAAGGAAACTACAATTAGAAAGACTATTTTGGGAAATGATAGGAGATGGAGTAGTCTTAGACACTAGAGTACGAAAGAGTTATTTTGGAATGTTTTATAAATTGATGTATCTACTCTATTTGAAAAGTGACAAATATCCCATACGGAAAAAAGAAAATTTCTCAACCAATGCTATATGAATTCATCTACTTAAATATTTATCATCTTCTTTGTATCTGTAATGTAGTTGCAACATCCACTAATGCTTACAAAGTAAGGAGTGGTACAACAATAGTTTGACCATCATAGTGATGTGCCTTAATAATTTAAGCACATGACCACAATCCAACTGGAGAATTCAACAAGACAAAATCCCCAAATTGGCGCGAATACAATCTTAATGGCATGAATCCAAATTAGATGTATTACAAAGGAATTCCAATACTAATAAATTACATATAAAAATGTAATTTCAATCTCTAATATTTGTTTGTAATCTTAGCAATATGAACCCTAATTTGGTGTGAATCAACAAGTAGGAAAATTAACCAATTATCACTAGATATTACACACTAGCAATAAAAGGATGCAACTTAGAAGATCTTGATATTATTTACAAGAAATTCCAAGCCAAACTTGCCACAATTTCCAAGAAATTGATAAGAGTGGATGCTAGCAAGAAGGATTCTCTCACACGGCACAAAAGTTTTTGTTTTTCAAATTGATAAAAAGCTCCCTAAAAACCCTAGTTAGCAAGTATTTATACTTGTTCCTATTAGGGTAAAACAAACCAAAAAATTACAAAGTTGCCACTAGGTAGCCGGTTCCAAAAATCAAAATTACAAGTACAAAATAAACAAAATGACCGGTTCTCATAGCAACAATTACATATTTAAATGGTCTTCAAGTGGCCAGTTCTTCAATTTAAGTGAACAATTTGTTAGACCAGTTCTTCTTTAGTTTATGTCGATCCATGAATAACCCACAAGCTGAGCTTTAGTGAGTTTAACCATCACCCTGTAAAAACTGACAAGTATACCTGCTAGACTACACAATAAATAAGTAATAGAAAGAAAGTTAGTCTACAAATATTTTTGGGGTCGGTTTGTTCAAAGAGGACCCTTATCGCCAAATTTTGCAACCCTTTGGCTCTTGCTTTAGTGATAGTTCCTGTAGGATTTTGATTCCTATCATATAGTATACTCAAGAAAAAGTACCTAATGTTCCAGGTGGACATGCACGTGCAAGTTGTGTGCTAAAATGAAAGAGATCAAGTATAATGTATTGAAACTACCTTAATAGATAGAAACCTTTCAAAATTAATGACCCTTCAATTGATTAAATTTAGTCTCCTTACTTGAAGCAGATAACGTGATGTATAGGAAGGTAAAAAGTGCTAAACTGAAGAAACTTTATTGGTTTACTGGAATCACCCTTCAATAGTTTGTGAGATAAAATGTATGCTTTGGTAATTGAAATAATTTATTAGTAAAATATGAATTGCTAAATTGTGATATAGCAAAAACAGTGTCTTACATTTTAAGGTGGGTGCATATATATTAGAAACTTAGAAAAGCAAGGTAGGATATTATTTAAAGAATGAAAATAAGGCAATGCACAAGTGAACATGTGGAGAAAATTAATACCATTATCATCCCAACATGAGCATTTCTTTCCTTAACCTAAACTTGATGTGCTTCAATTGAATTGCAAGAATATAATAAGGATAGAAGAGTAAATTAACAATCCTCAATCAATTAGGCATGAACCCTAATTGGATATTAACCTTAATTGACGTGAAATGAAGAGCAAAAAGAATCCCAATTCCTTACCAGATATAACGCATTAGTAGAATTAGGAACAACTTGTAATTTGTTGATATTACTCATAAAAAACCTCAAGCCCTACTTGCCACAATCCAAGCTTGAATTGATAAGAGTATTTGTGAAGAGTCAAACCCCTTACACGTGTAATGGCAACCAAATATAATGTTCAAAAGTTCCCTTCTAAACCTACTTAGCAAGTATTTATATTTGCTCTAAATAGGGTAAATTCAACAAAACAAAATTTCAAGTAAAACCCACAAGTGACCGATTTTAAACACCAGAAGAAAATTACAAATAAACCCTCAAAAGTGGCCGGTTCTTCAATTCCATGGAACAATTGTTGGACCAGTTCTTTTGATTAATGTAAGTCCTTAAATGACCCACAATTGATCCTTAGTGAATTTTATTCGCTATCCTGTAAAAACGATAAATTTACTTGCTACAATGCAAAGATAAATTGTTATTAAATAAATAAATAACATGTAAATGTTTAGGCTCATTTGTCCAATTTGATTTCCCCATTGCTGGATCTAGAGGTTTGATTCCCATCATCTCCTCGGGCCTCTAAAAGATTTTCCCTCAAATCTAAGGGGTCTTTTCTTGGACTAACATCTAGTGTTTGCGTGTACTTGTTGGTTTGAAATCTTAAGAAACCATTAGTTTTACTAATTTGTTCTTGAAATGTGCAAACTTCAGATGGAGACATAGGAGTCAAGATAACCCGTTCACCATCTTTATGAAACATGTAAGTGTTTCTAAACCCGTCATGTAGCACCTTCCTATCAAACAACCAAAGCCTACCCAACAATATATGAAAGGTGCACATAAGAAGAACATCACAGATAATCTCATCACTATATCTATCTCCTATACTGAATGGCACCTTTGCCTCTGTGTAACATGTAAACCACCTCGATCATCCAGCCAATGTAATTTATAAGGGTGTGGATGTGGACTAGTGGCTAGTTGTAAGTTATTTACTAATGCAGCAGATACGACATTAGTGCAACTACTACCATCGATGAAAAGAACACACAAGTTACCTCGAATTCGACATGGTGTGTGGAATAGGTTCTCCCTCTGTATGTCCATGACATTTGGAGATATGGTCATAACCCTACGTAACACATTAATAAGTAAGTATTTATCATCCCTCTTGTCTTCATGTGTCTCAGCATCATGATCATTGTAATATTCCTGCAGAGCTATGGAAAAATCTGCAGGATTGACAACTTCTTGAACATCTTCATTGTTTCCCTCCATAACAGTCATCACCCTTTGATACGAACCACGCCAACCCGTGACAAAACCCAATACCAATATGTTCGGAATTTGTTGCCTAAGACACCTAAACACCTAAAGTGGAAACTGCGACCCGTTGTCTATAGCGAGACAAGAACCTTAGTATAAAATGAAGACGCCACAATTGGGATGAAAGACCGATTGATAAGTCGAGATGAACGCCACGGAAATTAATCCGATAAGTTCTAATTAGTTCTTAAAGAACCAAGAGAGGTGCCTCTCAAAAGTGTTTAATGTTCAAAGATGTAAATTCTATATTATTTCTATTCTAAACCCTAGGAGCTTTTATACTAGGGTTACAATTCGTGAAAATACAAGCCCAAAACGACGTAGCTTAGATAAGTTGCGTAAAAAACACAAAACAGAACAATAAAGGCCGGCGGTGTAACCATGAAGGCCAGCGGCGTTGGATTGAAGGCCAGCGGCCTTGAGCCGGCCTTGAAGAGATACACGGCCATGTACTTCTAGACGTGTATCTTTCTATGGATTTTCTTGACTCCATACACGGCCATGCCTTTTAGCCGTGTGTCTAACCGTGTATGATTCTGTGCAATCTTGGAATTCCTACACGGCCGTGCCTTGAAAGTACACGCCCTCTTCAACCTGTGTCCGGTGTGACTTGTATAAGAGCGAGGGGCTTCCCATGGTTGTTCCAATCCGTTCCAACTTCATGATTGCTCCAATCCTTTCCAGCTTCATGGACATCCTTTATCAACCCGTTAAGTGCTTCTTGAATCGTTTCGCTCGATTTCTTGTGATTGGTCCAGGCGACACTTCAAGAGGATCTACATTTCTTCTTCCGGCTTGGCTCTCGTCATGGATCTCATCATTCCCCTCCTCTTGAAAAGGATTTGTCCACAAATCATTGCCTGCTTCAAATGGACTCAGATCAGTAACATAAAATGTGACACTTACTGGATACTCACCTGGTAAATTTTTCTTGTAGGCATTATCATTGATTTTCTCAAGCATAGGAAATGGACCGTCTCCCCTAGGGTTCAACTTGGATCTCCTCTGCAATGGAAAACTCTCCTTGCGAAAATGCACCCAAACCCAATCTCTAGGCTGAAAAATCTTGGGTCTCCTGTCCTTGTTCACCCTTGAAGCGACCCTAGCATTTTGTTTTACAATCCTAATCTTTACCTGTGCATGTAGCTTTCTCACGAAATCTGCCTTAGAATCAGCATCAAAACTCACAGACTTGTTAAGTGGCAATGGCGATAAATAAATAGGAACCAATGGGTTAAAACCATACACAATCTCAAATGGTGAACAATGAGTAGTGCTATATAAAACCCTGTTATATGCAAACTCCACAAATGGTAGACAATCCTTCCAAGTCCTAATGTTCTTCTCTATGATTGCCCCTAACAATTGAATTAAAGTCCTGTTAACCACATCAATTTGCCCATCAATTTGTGGGTGACAGATAGTTGAAAACATCCGTTTAATTCCCAACTTTTCCCACAATACTCTCCAAAAATGACTCAAAAATTTCTCATCTCGATCACTAACAATGCTTCTAGGTATACCATGCGGATGCACTACCTTTCTAAAGAACAAATCAACAATGTGTATAGCATCATCAGTTTTATGACAAGGAATGAAATGAACCATTTTAAAAATCCTATCCACAACCACAAAATTAGAATCTCGACCATGCCTAGGCCTAGATAATCCTAACACAAAATCTATGGAAATGTTTATCCATGGCTCACGAGGAATGACACTATACTCATATAACCAATCTAAGAAGTCATCTAAATAAGGAATAGGATGACGATACTTTACCGTAATGTTGTTGATGGCGCGGCAGTCAACACACATTCTCCATGTCCCATCCTCCTTAGGCACCAAAATCACAGGCACTACACACGGACTCATGCCTTCTCTCACGTATCCCTTCTCCATTAACTCATCTAACTGCCTTTGGAGTTCCTTCGAAAAGCCATTTTCAAAATCCTGCGCAAGAGACATAACCACACTAGGCAAAGCATTAGATAATTCGTTACTAGTCAAACATGTTTCTTTAAAAACCAGAAACAACACAGGTTGCTTCATCACTAACGCTCTCCTCACTACACTCGCTCTTACCACACAACTCTCCTTTTGCAAGGCTGCCCTCTCCTTTTCACTCACCACCAAAGTTGATTCCCCTTCAACTTGGCCTCTCACACTCTTTCTAGCCTTCCTCTCCTTTTCCTTTTGATCTTGACTCTTATATTCCTTTTTCTTCTCATTGTCTTTTGCTCTCTCACTCTCACTCTGCTTTTCACTCACCTTATGTTTTGCAAAAGACTGTTGTAGCTGCAACTAGTCCTCATACACTTGTTTGGGTGTTAACGGTTTAAGATTAAAGCTTTTCCCATGGTGAACAAGCGTATACTTGTTAGAAAAGCCATCATGAACAACCTTCCTATCAAATTGCCATGGCCTCCCCAACAACACATGACATGCTTGCATTGGCACTACATCACATAACACCTCATCCTCATACCTACCAATGCGGAAACCAATCAATGCTTGCTTACTCACCATAGTCTCTCCACTATCATTCAACCACTACAATTTATATGGACTAGGGTGTCTAACAGTTTTGAGCCCTAGCCTCTCAACAATAAAATTACTCACTACATTGGTGCAACTCTGATAGAGCCATTTTATACTCAATCTTTATAGTATAAATTGTGTTAAATTATTATTGATTTTATAGAAATCATAAGGAAATGGTACTTTAATTCTATCATCGTGATAAATCAGGTTAAATGGAGTCAAGGATGCTAATTCAAGTATTTTTAGTGAAGTCATCTACAACTTGGATCAAGACAAGAAATTACACCACCAGAGGAAGCACGGTTTGAGGCACGGCCAAGGTTCAAACCGTGTTACACACTGGAAAAGAAGGCGAAAATGAGGACTTTGAATAGAGAGAGACACTGCTTAAGGCACGGCCGTGGTGGAACCCGTGGGATAAACCGTGCTTAAAGCCGTGGTGGAAGATAGATGTGCCAAGGAGAAGAAAGTATGGAACATCAACCAGATGAAGACACGGCTTAAAATCTGGCCATGTGTGTAACTGTGGTTCACACTGGGCGCGGTTGAAGACTTGAAGAATATGCACAGAGGATGGCACGGCTTAACCCACGGCCGTGTGGTGGGGCGTACCAGGCAGACGTATCTTCACTTCTCGAAATCTACTTGAAAAAGGAAAGATATTTTCGTATCTTGCTAGCAAAAGATCACATGCTATCCATCTAATAGTATAAATAGAGCCAACCCTAGAGGGTTAGAAAAACTTTTGATCTCGGAATCTTGGATCTTGAAGAAGGAAACGTGGAGGCAGAGCAAGCAACCGGGTTCATTATGTTTCTATCTTTTATTTTCGTTTTATTGATGAACATGTGTAGCTAAGCTACTTTTCTAGCCAAAGGGTCATAGATGTTTAATTCTCCACGAATTGTGAGGTCTAATTGACTTGTATTTATTCTATTCTTTGCTTTCGGGTATTCATATATCTTCTAATCGTTTTGTCATTATTATCTTTGTTGATTGGTATGAATAGAGCTCTTCTACTCAATTAGCAAGTTAATATATTGTCAACTAGCACGTCAAATCCGTAATTGTTTGATTGTTCTAGTCTTAGTGACACAATAACATGTTTGGTTATAAAAGAGATGATCGAATTCATGTTATGGAGGTGTGTGATCATGTTTAAATAGGTTATCTTATAATCTACTGGCATGAATTGGTGGTCTCTCTAGATCTTAATGCTATTGATAGATTAAATCCTAAGCGCTTGTCTAAGGGTTGTTTAATCAATAAGAGAAATAATTCAAAGCGCTTGTCTGAGGTTATCGAGGAAGTAAGGAGAGATAGGTTGTTAGAGCTTGTTAATAACCATAACCAATTTATCTAGAACAAGAATAGAGAACATTTGCATCGATGATCAATTCCTAGAATTAAACCATCTTGATTCCTTTGGCTAGGCTTTTACCAATATCTGATTTTCTTACCTTGTTTTACTTTATTTGATTCACAAACAAAACCCCCCATTTTCCTTTTTCTTATTGTTCTCTTTGAATGGAAATATCTTTACCAATCCCTGTGGATTCGACCCTACTCACCACTATATGCAAATCATATAATTGTCTAGGAGTAGGTTTTATTTTTGTTGGATTCGACACCCGTCAAACTCCCTCCATCAATGATCAAACTACAAATGTGATCTCCTAGATAACACCTAGTATGAAATATATTCTCTCTTTGCACCTCTTCTTCTTCCTTCACCTGCACATTCAAAGCTCGCTTCAGTACTGCCACAAACCTTCCCATTGCAGGCTCCTCATCATCACTAGCATCCTCTAATGGAGGCATATCATCTTCTTCACTATCCCCCTCAGTCTCATACTCTCCATCATCACGCAAAATCATCACACGCCTATTTGGACATTGACTAGCAATATGGCCTCTACCTTGACATTTAAAACATCTAATGTCACGATTTCTAGAAGTAGAAGAATCAGGGTTACCTTAGTTACCAAGAGTAGAACCCGCTTGCCTCAGCTCTCCTTTTGGTTTGGTGGGTAAAGGCTTTTCTTCCTTCTTCCATTGATTAGTCTTCCAAGCGGATGAACCATTACCCTATTGCAACCGTGCATTACTACTACCTCTCCTCTTGTGCTGGTTCTCAACCTTTATAGCCATGTGAACCATATCCTCCAATTCTACAAAATGCTGCAATTCAACCACATTTTGGATTTCTCTATTCAACCCCGCAAGAAACCTAGCCATTGTAGCCTCTCTATCCTCCTCTACATCCGCCCTAATCATAGTGACTTCCATCTCCTTGAAATACTCATCTACACTTCGGCTTCCCTACCTCAGAGTTTGCAACTTGTTGTGCAATTCACGATAGTAATACGCAGGCACAAACCGCTTCTTCATCACTCTTTTCATCTCTTCCCAAGACTCAATAGGTGGCTTGCCACTCCTTCTCCTATTCAACATTAGTTGATCCCACCACACTATAGCATAATCCGAAAACTCAATGGCAGCAAGTTTTACTTTCTTTCTCTCACTATAGTTGTGACAATCAAACACCATCTCTACCTTCTTCTCCCACTCTAAATACACCTCGAGATCATTCTTCCCTTGGAAAGGAGGAATCTTCATCTTTATGCTACTTAATTGATCATCCTCTCTATTCCTATCTCCTCTATCTTCCCAATCTCTAGTTCCTCTATTCCGACCACTATATCCTCTATAACTCCCAACAGAAGGCTCATCAAAGTCATCATCCTTCATTTCATCTTCACCCCTCGGTACTCTCCTAGAACGACTCTCCCTCTTACGCCCTTGGAATACGTTTGTGGATTGCTCTAGTCTTTGCTCTACGTCTCATGAATTTGTTCCATTCCCTCTTGGAACATCCTCTTCATTTCACCCCTCAATGCCTCAATTACTAACCTAGTATCAAACCTTCCCCTCTCACCTTCAGGAGAATGTTGTCTCAACATAGTCCCTGCAGAAAAGATTAGTACTAACACAAATAATATATAAAATTAAACCTCACGATACACTCCCTTACGTGTTTCGCTCCAATGATGATATCACACAGTCACTCGTGTATTCTCACAAATAATGATGATATCAACTCGCCAATTTCCTCTTCTCAATTCTCTTGGAACTAACTCGAACTACACCAATTTCTCTTGATAGAATTCAAAACAACTCTAGGGTTCGTAAATTTTCCTCTATTTTTCTATCCGATTTTTTTTTTTTTTTTGTCTTGGTTGTTGCTCTTGATCACGTTTTTCTTTTCTCTTCTTTTTTTTTGTCGTGATTTTTACTCTTTTTTTTTTTTTAACAATCACCTAGTCGATATTACACTATCAATCAATACTACGAAATTGAATACGATAATTGATATGAACGATTGGAGTTAGGGTTTTTGATATTACCTTCCTCAACCGAACTTGATGTTTTGACAAACCTAAGCTCTGATACCAAACTAATACGAACCAACGCCAACCCGTGACGAAACCCAATACCAATACGTTCGAAATTCATTGCCTAAGACGCCCAAACACGTAAAGTGGATACCGCGACCCTTTGTCTATAAGCGAGACAAGAACCTTGGTATAAAATGAAGACGCCACAATCGGGATGAAAGACCGATTGATAAGTCGGGATGAACGCTACGGAAATTAATCCGATAAGTTCTAATTAGTTCTTGAAGAACCAAGAGAGGTGCCTCTCAAAAGTGTTTAATGTTCAAAGATGTAAATTCTATATTATGTCCATTCTAAACCCTAGGAGCTTTTATACTAGGGTTAGAATTCGTGAAAATACAAGCCCAAAACGACGTAGCTTAGATAAGTGCCGGCGGTGTAGCCATGAAGGCCGGCGGCGTTGGATTGAAGGCCAGCGGCCTTGAGCCGGCCTTGAAGAGATACACGGCCGTGTACTTCTAGACGTGTATCTTTCTGTGGATTTTCTTGACTCCATACACGGCCGTGCCTTTTAGTCGTGTATGATTCTGTGCAATCTTGGAATTCCTACACGGTCGTGCCTTGAAAGTACACGCCCTCTTCAACCCGTGTCCGGTGTGACTTGTATAAGAGCAAGGGTCTTCCCATGGTTGTTCCAATCCGTTCCAACTTCATGATTGCTCCAATCCTTTCCAGCTTCATGGACATCCTTTATCAACCGGTTAAGTGCTTCCTTGAATCGTTTCGCTCGATTTCTTGTGATCGGTCCAGGCGGCACTTCAAGAGGATCAACATTTCTTCTTCCGGGTTAGCTCTCATCATGGATCTCATCACCCTTTTATTGGGACACTACGTAATCATGTGTCTATAACTGATAGGAATTAAAATCCATGAAGACCTATCATTAGGGCAAGAGCTAAAGGATTTCAAATCTTGGCAATAAGGGCCCACTTTGAGCAAATCGACCCCAAAATTATTTATAAATTAACCTCTTTTCTATTATTCATTTATTGTGTTTTCCAACAGGTACACTTATTTAGCTTCACAAGGCAATGGACAAACTCACTAAGACTTAGCTTGTAGGTTATCTATGAACCAACTTAAAAACTGAAGATAAGCTGAATTGACGAATTCCATTGTAGAGCTAGCTTAAGATTATTTTTTGTATTTGTAATTTATTTTTTGAACTATTTATTTTGTAAGCTTTGTGGGACATTTTATTTGGTTGTAATTTGTCTTTTAGGACTAGCCACCCTAAAAGTGGCATAGTTGTAATTTTGTGAACTTTTTAACCTTAAAGGGAGCAAATATAAATACTTGCTTAAATAGGGTTTTAAGGAGCTTTTTGATATTTGAGAAAATACCCCTTTTGTTGCCGTGAGGATCATCCTTGCATGCAATCCATTTCTTATCAATTTCATCCTTGAAATTGTGGCGATAACCAACTTAAAATCGATTATAAGTAATATCAGTCATTTCTTGTTGCTACAAATTGTACTTAGTGAGTCATATCTAGGTGTTTTTTGTTGTTCCTATCATTCATGTGAATTAGAGTTCTCAATTTTTAGATTTAAATTCAATTCAATTTTATTGGAATTCTAACTCATTCATATCTTATCTATTGTTCATTTTGTTCTTACATTATTCTAAAGCACAATTTGGTTTCTTGTTCATTTGAATCCATGTGAATAGGGATTCAATTACATTGTTATTGATCATGCCAATTGTGGAATTGTTCTTCATTTGTTATTTGATTGTGCTTAGTCGATTTTAGGCACATAAAAAACCCATGCATTTGAAATATTTAATTTGGTGTATTTTCCCACTGGTTGACTCTGGTACTGTCTGCCTGAAATCAGCCCCAACAACCTCGTTTCCTTTCCCATAAGTATCCCTCTCCCTATCAGTGTTAGAGATATTATTGTCTAGAGCCTTAGCATATTCCCCTATTCCTTTTTGTCCTCCCATCTAACCATCTGACCCAAGATGTTTTCTAGAAGTTCCATATTTGTTACTAGTTGCTCAAAAATGGTTAGATCGCCTCTACCTCTCCACTTTTAAGGCTAACTGGATAGCCTCATCAAGTGTATTATACCTCTATAACTCTACAACACAAGAAATCACATACTCCAACCCTGTATATCAACCTTACCATCCTTCGTCTACTAACCACAAGATTTTTCCACCATAAGGTAGCTTAAACTATGAATTCCACAACTGCAAGATGAACCCGAGTGTTATCATCAATCTCATAGCACTCAAACAGACCCTTAACCTTGTCTTCCCAATCCAAATAGTCACTTGCAGAACCCTTGCCATCGAATGAAGGCATCTACAATTTCACATACTCCAATCCCCAAGGTGGTTTAAAATTCCTGTTTGGGTAAGGGTCATTCTCAAAATTATCATCTCTTTCCTCCCTAAGAGCAAGATAATCTCCTTCCATCCTTTTGCCCCTATTACCTCTAATAGCTCCCTCCCTATGAATATTTTGAGGAACTACCTTAGGTGAAGGTGCTTAAGGATTTGCTACTAGTGGTTGTGACATCGTCATTCGATTTATCCTTGTTGCTAATGTAGCAACAATAGTGGTGAGATCCTGCAATTGCTCCTCCAATGTCCTTCCACCTGCAGTTCGATGACCCTGAATGCCACTAACTTGACTATTAGCCTCATTTCCAATTCCCCATTAACATTGATGTGCTCAAAACCATGTTCAAGCACAATCAAATGACTCAAGAAAACAAGTCACAATTCAATCACAAAACTGGTTTAATGTGGATGAACAATTCACGTGAAACCCTTTGAGATTTTATGGAAAACCAAAGAACAAATGATGTAAATGCAATCCCTATTTGTAATATTCACCAAGTGACAACAAAAGGAGATTAGATTCACGTGAAATCAGAACAAAATCGATGCACCAAAACCGTGATTTCCACTCTTCCTCCAATTCCTATTCACGTCAATCACTAAAATGATATTGAGTTCAATAACTAAAAGAACAATCAATCTTAACAAGACAATTGTTCATGAATTACACTCACAATAGTTCCAAGAAAGATTCAAATCACCCTAGATATGACTCACTAGAGAAGAAATGAAAAACAACAAAGATGAAATCGATATGACTCACAATTCCCCTTTGTTGCACTCGCCACAATTGCAATTCTTGGGTTGAAATTGATAAGAGGTTTTGAGCTAAGGATGAACCTTAATTCCACATGTGAAGTGCTAGGTTTAATCTTCAAAATATGGCCTCCTCAAACCCTATTCTAAGCAAGTATTTATACTTGCTACTCCTAGGGTTAGAAAATGGTCAAAATTACAAGTTTGCCACTTTTAAGGTGGCTAGCCCTAAATGAAAATTACAAGGAAATGAAAGTGTCCCAAAACCAAATACAACAAAAAATAGTCCATAAAACAATTACAAAGTACAAAATATCATAAGTCTTCATGAATCGATGCCTCGGAATGGAAAACAATCGCAGTGGGTCTTTGATTGTCACCCTGAAAATGTTCTGTGTCCATCAACTGTTGTAGGACATATTGGCATCCCATGGAGAATTATTATTGTACCTATAAGATTATTTCTCAAATATTTATTAGAATAAATACATAAAGTAAAATATGAGTGATTTGGATCATCATCCAAATCGGGTTCTAAAAATGTCGACTGTGCCAGAAATTTTCCCATCAAACATTATCATTTGACATGGTCAATGAATTGATCTGTCGGAACACAAAAAAAATTCAAGTCAATTGCAATATACTTCACATCATATGCAATATACAATATTCACTTCAACACATACTTACTCCATGACACACACACACATTATGGTGCAATACCCTTTAAATCACAACACATACACTTCTACACCATACACACACACACTTCACCACGGTGCAACAACCTTTAACCACACTACACTCACTACGCTACACACACACACACCTCACCCATAGTGTAATAACCTTCAATTACAACATACTCACTACGCCACACACACTCTCCTCACTCATTGTGCAACACACTCACTTCAACACACACTTCCAATCATGGCAACAAGAAACAATGGAAACAATTAATGATACCTCTCTAAATGGTAAGTAAACAATTCAAATTAGTCAAAGTGTATTATGATTAATAATACACAATAACTCCTTCAACTTAATGATTGTTTTTTAATTTCAAATTGTTTCCAAATCTTCCATGCAAGATGAGCAAATCTGAAAATGAACACTTCTAATTCTAAAATTTCAAGGAAACAACAATGCTCCAATCAACACTACTTTAACTTATGGAATTCAAATTCAAGAACTTCCCCTTCTTCTACACACAATTAACTCACAACAAGGATTGTAATTTATTTGCTACACTTCAATTGGAAATCACACAAGCAATTCAAGGTAAAATTCAACACAAAACTTCAAGTTTCACTTCACATAATTCAATTTCGAGATAAAAGATCAAGAACCCTAAATCCCAATTTATGATTCACGAAATTTCCCCTCTCAAAACCTTGCTTTGATACCAAAAATTATGATGTGCTTCAATTGAATTGCAAGAATATAACAAGGATAGAAGAGCAAATTAATAATCCTTAATTAATTAGGCATGAACCCTAATTGGATATTAACCCTAATTGACATGAAATGAAGAGCAAAAAGAATCCCAATTCCTTACCAGATATAACGTACTAGTAGAATTAGGAACAACTTGTAATTTGTTGATATTACTCTTAACAAATCTTAAGACCTACTCGCTACAATCCAAGCTTGAATTGATAAGAGTATTTGTGAAGAGTTAAACCCCTTACACATGAAATGGCAGCTAAATATAATGTTCAAAAGTCCCCTTCTAAACCTACTTAGCAAGTATTTATACTTGCTCTAAATAGGATAAATTCAACAAAAAAAAATTACAAGTAAAACCCACAAGCGACCAGTTTTAAACACTAAAAGAAAATTACAAATAAACCCTCGAAAGTGGCCGATTCTTCACTTCCATGGAACAATTGTTGGACTGGTTCTATTGATTGATGTAAGTCCCTGAATGACCCATAATTGATCCTTAATGAATTTTATTTGCTATCTTGTAAAAGCGATAAATTTACCAACTACAATCCAAAGATAAATTGTTACTAGATAAATAAATAACATGTGGATGTTTAGGCTCATTTGTCTAATTTGATTTCCCCACTGCTGGATCTAGAGGTATAGTTCCCATTAAAACTACTTTATTATTTTCGATTTATTCCACTATGTGGCTTCTATAGTCTTACAATGAACACATTAGATTTTTTTCTCAACAATTGTTTTTAAATGCCAAAGGAGTTAAGTAAAACTATTAAGCTGCATTCATGTAAATATTTTCTATTTTGTTTTAAGAAATGGCTAATATAAGTAAGATAAAAGAGAACAAAAACAAACTTGATTAAAAGGAAGAAAAAAGGGACTGGTTTTACAAACTTCCTCGTATATAACCTCTTAATGTTGGCACAAAATATGCTGACAGAATTTATTGTTGTTGGAAAATGATATTTTAGGAACCATTTGAAACCTAAGATATTTAATTAGCAAACAATGAAACTCACTTCATTTAATGCAGATGAACATAAATACTTTCTTGTTAACTCGTCCATATAAATATACATGAACAACCATCTTCTCATCAACATCCAAAGATTATATTTCCAATAATTTACCATGGTAGGACCAAACAAAATGCCAAGCATTGTGATGATTCTTTTGCTTGTGGGCAATGTTATGACAATGGTTTCTTACACTCAACACATCCCTAAAGACTATGGTGATAGTAGTTATGCATTTGAGCTTATTGAGCTACCCTTTTCAAGGCAAGCCGCACCTGCACCGTATCTTATAGAATGTATTAAGCACATGTCTAGAAAATGTGGGGTCGAACTCTTCAAAAGCATTTTTTGGGCAAGTTTTGGGGATCCTACCTCTACTTGTTGCCATGAACTCATGCATGTAGGGGAAACATGCAATGATGTGCTTGTTCATCGAATCGCTTCAAAGCTTAGAAATGCAACTCTTATTGTTCATAGGAACGATCAAGTGTGGAAAATTTGTGCTGCAAGAACTAACACTCTTTCTCCTTCTCCTAAGGCTTAAGAAAGCACATTCAGGTTTCAACTTTTGGTCATATATTACGTGTTATTATTTACTGATGTGGTAATTCACTAGATGAATTTAATAGGTTTTTAGAAGTAGTTGAGCAATGATTTCTCAAATCAATGTAAGCATAGCTAAACAAATATAACTTGTCAAACTTATCGATTAGATTTTAATCAAATATAATTTAAGATGATATATTAAACCACATAACTATAATTAATTTATAAAGGCTAATTAAAATTAGTAGCTTGTGTGAACTATTTTGTTATATAAATTTTGATAGCTTTACTATTCATGTTTAGCTTTTAATTTCAATTAAAGTAGTCATCATTGTTGTCTAGAAAATGAGGGTTGGAAGTCTTCAAAAGGATTTTTTGGGCGTGTTTTGTAGATCCTACATCCACTTGTTATCGTGAACTCATGAAAGTTGGGGAAAGGTGCAATGAGATGCTCGTTGATAGAGTCGCTACAAATTTCAAAAATGCAACACTTTTTGGTCTTTGGAATGATCAAGTTTGGAAAATTTTTGTTGCTTAAACTATCACTATTTCTCTTTTTCTTAAAGCTTGAGAAAGCACATTAAGGCTTCAATGTTTTGTCTTCTATTACGTGTTTGCATATGCTACATGGTAATTCACTAGATAAATTCAATTGGTTGTAATAATAGTTTAGCAATGGTTTCTCAAATTAATGTATGTAGAAGTAAATAAATATAACTGGTCAATATGTATGATTAGATGTTAGTCAAGTATAATTTATGATGATATATCTAAGCACATAACTATAATTAATTTTCAAGGGATACTTAAAATTGGTAGTTAGATGTAATATAATGATTTTTTTTAGATGCATTTACGTTTATATTTTTTTTGTTATCATTTGCATTAACTTTACCAATAAATAAGTTTAAATAAAAGGGGTTTAACGGAAATGCCTAAAAGTCCACTTATTATGTGTGCACTCACAACATGAGAATCGATATCCCTTACCAAATTATGAAATTAGATAGTTAAAACCATAAAAAAAAAAATTCTCAAAATGAGTTTTGAATAGAAAAGGGTTTTTCAAACAAAATAAAATACAAATCTTGACATTCTATTTGTCAATCCAAGTTTAAGTCAAATATACTCTATTTTTTCACCTATCCTTCAAGATTTGAGTCAAAACACTTATCATTATGATACTAGCCTATTGCTATCTATGTAGTAACCTATAAGACAAACTAATGAAAGATAAGCCAAACAATTTTTCAATGAGTTTATCTCTCACCACTAATATTTAAACAAGTTATTTACGCATAATAAGCACAACATAAAGTCTATCTACACACAAAACGAATCCATATGTAATGATTGCAAGTAACATATCTATGGGACTCTAAAACTATGGTTGGTGTAGAATTGGATTGTCTACACTTGGATTGACCTCCATACTTACCCGCATGTATCACCTCACCTTACTTGGGAGGCTATTTGAGGGTATGGTCCCCCAAACAAGTTGAATGCTTACCCATTGCCAACAAAGAAATGCTACAAATGCCAATTAAGTCAAATCCTACATTTAGTCATCCACCATTAATCAATCAATCAACAATGCCACAAGAGGTGGACCAAGTGACTTAGACACTAAGATACACACCATTGATTAATTAATCAATAATGCCACAAATGCCTCAGTAATGGATGATCTGTCAACATTGCCCTTATGAAATCAATTTTGATATAATTACCATTGGCAACCTCACGAGCACACATTGAGGTTTTAGATAAGTCACCATCACGGCCTCGAGAGCACACACTAAGGTTATTGAAAAAAAAAAAGTACCATCAGTGGCTATGAGAGCACACATTAAGGATTTAAAAGCGATGAATCTCACGCTATCATGCCCTAAGGGGTACCCGAGTCATAACAGCCCACCATGTACTAGTATGAAGTCCATGATTAGCCGGATTCTAGTACACATAAACTTCAATATGGTGTATAAGGCCTTATTACTCTAGAAACCACCATAAAGATAACAATTTTACAAATATTTAAACTAACATATATTTAACATAGAACATAAAGTTCTACATATACAATAGATAGAGAAATGATCCTAAGCAATTAATATTACATCCATCCAAAAAAGTCTATTCAAAATTAAAAATATCTATTCTAGTTGTTTTCATCCTCACTCGCCCATCTATTGTTATCATAAAGATTCTCAACACTAGCTAGGTTCTACCGGGGGAAAACCAGAGTGGTGCATGAAAAAAGGGTAAACTATGTGGGTGTAAGCTATAATAGCTTAATGAGATCCCAACTCAAAACCACCTTTCATGCAAAACAAACAAGTTAACATTTTAATGCTTGAATGCATGAACAATCAAATGCTAATCATCACATGTGGTCAATCGGAAACTACATGAAGTTTAAGGTTATTTCTAACTAGTAAACCCCTCCTTTAATCTTGGGTTTAGGATCATTTTAAAATTCCATCAGTGTTTGGGCTACCATTTCATTACACTTGCACGTATCCTTGGCTACACAATATTAAAGTCACCCTCTACATATCAATAGTTATGCAAGAAGAATGATCTTCTAAGCAGGAACCTAATATAAACCAAAAGAAAATATTGTTTTCCCTACCGAACATCTTATGTGCCTAAAACTAAGATTAAGCACATGTAAAACTAATTTGAAAGACAAACAAACAATGTCAATCAAACTAGCTTCCAATCACATGAACAATGGCGTCAAATCTTCAAAGTTATGACCGATTCTTCAACTGGGATGTGAATCAATCTTAAATATCCAAATCTGATAGCTCTGATACCAAATATGATGTGCTTAAAATCCAAAGCACAATGTACACATTCCAATTGTTGAATCAACTATATAACTTCGCAAATATGGCGCAACAATTATCTAAAATAGCGTGTACTAAATTAGACAAAGACCAATCCAATAACAACACAATTGATTCCATGTTTCAATTAACAAATGGCATGACCCACAAATTGAATAAGGAACCTTAAATTGCATGTAACAAGAATAACATAAATAACTAATTCCTTACTAGATATGATGCACTAGTTTGGAATTAGGATCAACTTGTAATTTGT
Organism: Laguncularia racemosa; assembly: GCA_037954665.1. NCBI lineage: Eukaryota > Viridiplantae > Streptophyta > Magnoliopsida > Myrtales > Combretaceae > Laguncularia > Laguncularia racemosa. The sequence continues at coordinate 893,558 of JBBMOL010000206.1, read as the reverse complement.
TGATATTACTCACAATAAATCCAAGTCCACTCACCACAATTTCACACTTGAAATTGATAAGAGCAAAATGCTTGTAAAAGGGTGTCTCTTACGGCACAAAAGTGTATTTTTCTCAAATTATCAAAAGGTCCCCAAAAACCCTAATTAGCATGTATTTATATTTGCTCCCTTTAGTGTTAAAATGACTAGAAAATTACAACTATGCCACTATAGAGTGGCCAGTCCTAAAACACAAATTACAACCAAATAAAATGTCCCACAAAGCTTACAAAATAAATAGTTCAAAAATAAATTATAAATACAAAAATAATCTTCAACAAGTTAGCTCTGTAATGGAATTTGTTGGTTCAGCTCATCTTTGGTTTTTAGGTCGGTCCATAGATAACCCACAAGTTAAGTCTTAGTGAGTTTGTCTATCATCCTGTGAAGCCAAATAAGTGTGCCTATTGGAAAACACAATATAAGAATAATAGAAAAGAGGTTAATTTATAAATAATTCCGGGGTCGGTTTGCTTAAAATGGGCCCTCATCGCCAATATTTGAAATCCTTTGGCTCTTGCCCTAATGATAGGTCTTGACAGATTTTGATTCCTATCATCTCCTCAAGCCTCAAAAAGATTTGTCCTTAAATCTGATAAATCAAATGCAGTAGAGGCTATGTTTCCTCCTAGCAAGTCAATTGAAGAAGTATCATTGTAGAATCCCAATATCTGAAATACCACAGATGGTGATTATTTTCTCTCCTCCATTTCTATGATGTATCTCATCTGCAACACAAATAATGACCCATTATCCACTGAGGTCTCCCCTGTCTTAACCCATTCCACTAAAATTGTTTTCGCCTTCTCTAGCTCATCTGTATGGCGTTAATCCTCATGGCCCTCTAATGGTTAGCCCAACTGCACACTGCCTTCTAAAACCTCTGAAGGTGGACACGACTGTCTCTAAACAGTCTAGCTCTCTGATGATGGGCTCATCTGACTCTGACCCTCAAAATCCTCCAATGGTTTACTCAACTACTCATGAGCCTCTAGTACCTCTGATGGTCTATTGATTTGTTGCTGAACCCTTTAAACCTCTAAAGGCAACATTAGATTCATAATAATTCGTTTTCCCTCCTTTTAGAATACATAAGTATTCTTGAAGTCATCATGTAAGACCCTCCTGTTATATAACCAAGGCCTACCAAGCAATATATGGGATGCACACATAGGCAAAATATCACGCTCAATCTCATCAAAGTATTTATCCCCTATACTAAATGGTACCCTAGCTCTTTGGGTCACATGCAAACTCTCTTGATCACTAAGTCAATGCAATTTATACGGTTCAGGATATGGAGTAGTAGCAAGTTTTAGTTTCGATACTAATGATGCTGCTACCACATTGGTACAACTACCACCATCAACTATAAGGACACATAAATTTCCTTATACCCTACAAGAGGTATGGAACAACTTTTCCCTTTGTTCATCATCCTTAGTAGTAAATGTAGTCAATGTCTAGTGCAATACATTAGTATAATGAAACATCTCACTAGACATGATTGTGTTCAAACCTACTAACACAATAATTATCTTCACACTTCCATGATTCAAGTACACAACCAAGCTATAAGTGACGCACACTCAACTACTTTCAAGTAGATAGAATTAAATTCAACTACAAGTGTTTAAGTAACTAGTTCAATTACTTTCACACTTTATTGACTTGTTTGAATACACAATTTGCAGCAATTTGCAGCAAGGAAAACACACACAACACACCATTCATTGCCACACAAATTCCCCTTATGATCACAGTTCGCAATGTTTCACACCACTAGCTTCAATGATATTGATAACACATACAATAACCAACACCAAATGTACACACCCTTCAGTAAGTTTATAAAAATACAACACTACATACACTCCTCAAGCCACGGTACACTTCCCACTTCCATAAGCTACAACCAAAATCGTAACTTCAATACAAAATAAGGTAACTCACTTTCAAATTCAAAAAAGAAGTTCAATAAGTGCAGAACTCCACAAATGGTAAGAGGCTTTTTCAAATTCAAATGATACACATTTAACTATAACTTAATGTGTATTTGAAATTTCAAATTGACCTCTTAATGTAAACTTTCAATTCTAATTTCAAATCTGAAAATGACAATTGTAATTCCTCTACCTTTTCCGAAAACACACATTACACAATTCCACTTCACAATCGAAACACCACTTTTCCTTTTCACGGTTTGCTATCCATGCATTGCACTCTCACACTTTAGCCTCAACGTGCAACACCTTACTCCACACAACTTCCACAAATTCACACCGCCACTCACACTTACACACACAACAAGTCACACCACCACTCACTCTTACACACACAACAAATCACACTGCCACTCACACTAAACACATACAACTTCACTAAATTTTTACAAACACAACTCTACACAAAAATAACCATGGTGCACAACCTCCCCAATACAACACACACACAATAATTCAAAGTATACACTTCCTTGCCACTACACAACTCCAATTCACACCATAAACCACAAGCAATGGTAGCAACAAAATTCAAATTTGAAATCACTCCATTAAATGCAACCTTCTCCACAAATGGTAAAAACAATTCAAATTCAAATAACACTTATTCAATGCTACTCAATGAATTGCTTCAAACTTAAAGAAGGTATTTGAATTTCAAATGGATGCTTATCCTTCCACACACTTCAAATATGGAAATGGTAAAATATTCACCCTAATTCCAAAATCAACAAAAGTCACACTTCTCTTTTTACCACAAATTATTGTATTTCCAATTCTACAATCAAACACTAGGAAATACACTTCTTACTTTTCCTTCCAAGCTCACGTCAACAACAAAATGATAAGGATTCACAACTGCTCCACGTCTACAACAACAAGCAGCAACTACAACTCCTCAACAACACAATTAGACAATTCAAGCTTCACGTTAAGCAAATTCAAATCAATGTGCTATTCAACAATTTCCTAACTTCCAAATTCAAATTGAAATCAATCCCTTCTCACAACCTCAAGCTCTGATACCAAATTATGGTGTGCCTAAAAGGGGATTAAGCACATGTAAAACTACTTTGAAAGACAAATAAACAATGTCAATCAAACTAGCTTCCAATGATGTGCTCAAAAGCACTTGGAAACACAATCAATTGACTCAAAGAAAACAAGCCTCAAGTCTCTTACAAAACCGGTCTAAGTGATTAGGAAATTGCGTGACCTTAATGGAATTATGATGAAATCCAATTATTCAAAAATTCAATTAACTTCCACTAATGAGCAATTTCACTAATCAACAATAAGAACAAGATAATTACACGTGAAATGGATGAAAAAGACAAGCTCAAAAACCATGAACTCACACCTTTCCAACCTTGCCAATTCACGCCAATCACTAAGAGCAATTCAATTCTCAATGAACAATCAATCTTAAAAGATGATTATTCTCGAAAAACAAATACAAATATATCCAAGAAAGATCCAAATCTACCCTAGATATGACTCACTAGAGAAGAAATGAACATACAACAAAGATGGAATTGATATGACTCACAATTCCTCTTCGTCGCACTCGCCACAATTCCAATTCTTGGGTTGAAATTGATAAGAGTTTTGAACTAAGGAAAGAAACCTAATTCCACACATGAATGTGTCTCTCAAATTTGTAAAAATTGGCCTCCTCAAACCCTCTCTTAAGCAAGTGTTTATACTTGCTACTCCTAGGGTTAGAAAGTGGTCAAAATTACAAGTTCGCCACTTTCAAGTTGGCTAGTCCTAAATGAAAATTATAAGGAAATAAAAGTTTTCCAAAATGATTACAACATAAATAGTCCATGCAAATAAAAAATATGTAAAAGAAATTAGTCTTCAAGATGCCGGTCTTCTATAGGATTCATCGGCCCAGCTCATCACCGGTTCAAGTCAGTCTATGGATAACCAACAAGCTAAGTCTGAGAGAGTTTGTCCATTGCCCTATAAAATATGATAAGTGTGCCTATTGGAAAACACAACACAAGAATAATAGAAAATAGGTTAATATATAAATAATTCGGCGGTCGATCTGCTCAAAATGGGCCCTCATTGCCAAGATTTGAAATCTTTTAGTTCTTGCCCTAATGATAGGTCTTATTGGATTTTTATTCCTATCATCCAATCACATAAACAATGGCATCGAATCCTCAAAGTTTATGTGATGGGAAAAATTCTGGCACTGTCAACCTCTTCAAAACCCAATTTGGATGATTAACCAAATTGCTCATATTTTATCTTATGTCTTTATTTTTAATAAACTTTGAGAATAATCTTACAGGTACAATTATATATCTCCATGGGATGCCAAAATGTCCTACAACTTCAGTTGGACACAGAACATTTTTCTGGATAACAATCAAAGGCCCGCTGCGATTGTTCTCTATTCTAAGGCATTGGATCATGAAGATTTATGTTATTTTGTATCTTGTAATTGTTTATTGAACTATTTTGGTTGTATTTTGGTTTTGGGACACTTTTATTTCTTTGTAACTTTCATTTAGGGTTAGCCACCTTAAAGTGGCAAACTTGTAATTTTGAGCACTTTTTAACCCTAGGAGTAGCAAGTATAAATACTTGCTTAAGAGAGGATTTGAGGAGCTTATCATTTTGTAGATTATACACCTCTTTTCACATGAGAATTAGGGTTCATACCTTGGTTCCAAACTCTTATCAATTTCAATCTCAAGAGTTGAAATTGTGGCGAGTGCAACATCTTGAAATTGTGAGTTATATCAATTTCATTTTGTTGTGATTTCATTTCTTCTCTAGTGTGTCATATCTATGGTTGAATTGAGATAGTTCTTGGTCAGAATTACTTGTTGTTATTCACGAATTCTTGTACTTATTTGAAGGAATTATCAAATTGATCTGATTCATCTTTGAGGATTTCCCTTGATAACGTGTTCTTCACTATTGGAAAAGGGATTATTTTGTTACGGTTTCTCTTTGTCAAATTGAGGTTTTATTTGCGTGGATTACATGAAATTAAAGTGTTATTAGAAGGCATTTTCATTGTGGTATTCTAATTATATCATTGGAGGTTTGAATTTCATCATTTCATCATTAGTGTTCATTTGAAAAGTGCCCTTTGTGGATCCGATTTTGCCTTGACTTGAGATAGCATTTCTTAAGTCTTTTAAATGTGCTTTCAAGTGTGTTTAAGCACATCATTATGATCGATTCTTCAACTAGGATGTGAATCAATCTTAAATATCCAAATATGATAGCTTTCCTCTTGTGCTGGTTCTCAACCTTTATAGTCGTGTGAACCATATCCTCCAATTCTACACAATGCTGCAATTCAACCACATTTTGGATTTCTCTATTCAACCCAGCAAGAAACCTAGCCATTTTAGCCTCTCTATCCTCCTCTACATTTGCTCTAATCATAGTGACTTCCATCTACTTGAAATACTCATCTACACTTCGGCTTCCCTGCCTCAGAGTTTGCAACTTGTTGTGCAATTCACGATAGTAATACGCAGGCACAAACCACTTCTTCATCACTCTTTTTATCTCTTCCCAGGACTCAATAGGTGGCTCGCCATTCCTTCTTCTATTCAACATTAATTGATCCCACCACATTATAGCATAATTCAAAAACTCAATGGCAGCAAGTTTTACTTTCTTTCTCCCACTATAGTTGTGACAATCAAACACCATCTCCACCTTTTTCTCCCACTCTAAGTACGCCTTAGGATCATTCTTCCCTGGGAAATGAGGAATCTTCATCTTTATGCTACTCAATTGATCATCCTCTCTATTCCTATCTCCTCTATCTTCCCAATCCTTAGTTCCTCTATTCCGACCACTATAACCTCTATAACTCCCGACAGAAGGCTCATCAAAGTCATCATCCGACATTTCATCTCCACCTCTCGGTACTCTCCTAGAACGACTCTCCCTCTTATGCCCTTGGAATACATTTGTGGATTGCTCTAATCTTTGCTCTACCGTCTCATGAATTTGTTCCATTCCCTCTTGGAACATCCTCTTCATCTCACCCCTCAACGCCTCAATTACTAACCTAGCATCAAACCTTCCCCTCTCACCTTCCGGAGAATGTTGCCTTGACATAGTTCCTGCAGAAAAGATTAGTACTAACACAAATATATATATATAATTAAACCTCACGATACACTCCCTTACGTGTTTCGCTCAAATGATGATATCACACAGTCACTCGTGTATTCTCACAAATAATGATGATATTGACTCGCCAACTTCCTCTTCTCAATTCTCTTGGAACTAACCCGAACTACACCAATTCCCTTCCATAGAATTCAAAACAACTCTAAGGTTCGTAAATTTTCCTCTATTTTTCTATCCGATTTTTTTTTTTGTCTTTGTTTTTGCTTTTGATCACGTTTCTCTTGTCTTTCTTTTCTTTTCTCTTCTTTTTTTTTTTCGTGATTTTTACTCTCTTTTTTTTTTGTAACAATTGCCTAGTAGATATTACACTATCAAAAGACAATCAATACTGCGGAATTGAATACGATAATTGATATGAACAATTGGAGTTAGGGTTTTGATATTACCTTCCTCAAACTGAACTGATGTTTTGACAAACCTAAGCTCTGATACCAAACTAATATGAACCACGCCAACCCGCGACGAAACCCAATACCAATACGTTTGGAAATTCGTTACCTAAGATGCCCAAACACCTAAAGTGGAAACCGCGACCCGTTGTCTATAAGCAAGACAAGAACCTTGGTATAATGTGAAGACGCCACAATCGGGGATGAAAGACTGATTGATAAGTCGGGATGAATGCCACGGAAATCAATACGATAAGTTCAAATTAGTTCTTGAAGAACCAAGAGAGGAGCCTCTCAAAGATGTTTAATGTTCTAAGATGTATATTCTAAGTTTTTCTAAACCCTAGGAGCTTTTATACTAGGGTTACAATTCGCGAAAAACAAGTCCAAAACGACGTAGCTTAGATAAGTTGCTTAAAAACACGAAAACAGCACAAGCTGGCCAGCAGGGGATACACGGCCGTGTACACTACCGTGTACTTTGGCCGTGTACTTTTCTGTGAACATTCCGGTCACATACACGACCGTGTACTTCTGGTCGTGTATCTTTCTATGGATTTTCTTGTCTCCATACACGGCCGTGCCTTTTAGCCGTGTATGATTCTGTGCAATCTTGGAATTCCTACACGGCCGTGCCTTGAAAGTACACGGCCTCTTCAAACCGTGTCCGGTGTGACTTGTATAAGAGCAAGGGTCTTCCCATGTGTAAACACCCTATTTTTGCCGTAGGAGTCAATAATTTTCAATAATAATCAATTTTTAATTTTTCCTAATTTTTCCCAAATTTTCCCTAATTTAGCATAAAATAATAAAAATGTTCAAAAAATAAAAATAAATAGGAAAACACTTCAATTTTGAAAAATGATTTCGGAAATAGCAATAATGAATAATAAACAATTTTTATAAATTTTTGAAATTTCAAAAAATACAAAAAAATAGAAAAATTACATTGCATATATGCAAATTGCGAAATAAATAAAATTGCGAAAGTGGGCTAGCCCAGCTGGTCCGGACCATGGTTAGGCGCGCGCGGGGGGGGGGGGGGGGGGGGCTCGGCCAAACGTTCGAATCGCGGAGGAAGCAGTTTCCGCGTTTTGCAATTTTTCGACTTATCTAGGACACGTGGCAGCATCTAATTGGCTGGAAGAAACGCACGCGCCGGACGCGTGATCATCTCCTACCTCGAGCCCGAGATCGCTGGCGAAGAAACAATTCGTATTTCGGCCGTTTTGATTCGATTTTTTTGCACAAATCCAACAGATCTTCAACAAAAATAAGATAAACATTATCTAATTAAAATCAAATCGCAACAAATCGTTGGATGGGCACGAATCGGAGTTGGTTTTTCAACCGAAAATTCGATCAGCTTCAATTGGAGGAAATCCGAGCTTATCCAGCTCGGTTTCAAGCGCCTATAAATAGAGGAGGAGATGAGGAAGCAAGAACAGAGATCAGAATTGCGAGAGAGAGAGAAAAGAGTGTAGATTGGAGGAAACCCGAAGTTGCGACCACCGATCGGAGTTGAGCCACCGCAAGGAGACATTCTGGGAGTAAACCGCCACCACCATCGGATTCAGCACCCTCAAGAAGCTAGGATTCGGCACTTCACCCGCCGCAAAGGACCGCCGGAACGCCGTGAACGAGCCAACCCCGCCGCCGTGTCCGACCGATCCGATCCGACCCGACCGACCCGACCCGTGCACCGACCCGGATCCAGGTAAGTCGGATTTTCCAGATTTTTTTATTTTTATTTAATTAATTTTTTTTATTTATTTATTCTGAATTAATTAATTAATTTATTATTTGTTATTTAGTTATTTATTTATTTATTTGTGTTATTTTTAATAGATAGGAAAATGTAGAAATTAGATTTTTCTAGAATTTAATAATGTAGAAAAATAATAAAAAAATAATAAATAGATAAATAAAAAATAAAATAATAAAATAATAATAATAATAATAAAAAATATAGAAAAATAATAAAAAATTAGGAAAAATAAATCATAAAATTTTAGATGTCAAATAGGATAGATAATAAACAAAAATTCCCAAAAAAATCACAAAAATTCTCAAAAATCACGAAAATCAACAAAAATTCCCAAAAAAACCACAAAAATCCCCAAAAATTCTCAGAAATCACAAAAATAAAAAAAAAATCATAAAAAGTCATTAAAAAATCATAAAAAGACAAATAACTAAGTTTTAGCACTTAGAGAAATCATTTTCACCAAATAAATCAAAATCGATGTTTTCCCTACAAAAATCATTTTCAAAATGAAATCAAGCTTAGGCTTAGAGTTTTTTTAGGAAAAATCCCCAAAATGGTAAGAACATAAATCGAAAGAAATTTCAAAATTAAAATTCACCAACACATTAAAGATTTTCAGAAAAGCGAACTACGGCTTGTTTGATCCTGAGTAGCAGGTACGTAGGCACCCATTCGGGTCAACCCATAAAATAAATGAAAAATCCTTTTTCTGAAATAAATTCAAAGACATGACAAAAATTAACAGAAACACAATGAAACACATTTCTAAAGATGAACAATTTTAGGAGATTAGGTGGTAACCGTATAGGTTTTAATAGGTTAGCCCCCGGACTTAGAAACTCTGGTTTTCCTTTTCTCACAAAAACGAGAAGAGGAAATAACGACGACTAGTAGTCCAAATTAAGACTAATCCGCTCCTTTAGTCTTAATTCACTTTTTCCTAACAACAGTTGGGTGGCGACTCCAAAAATCAAACGAAATTCCTAACTCAAGTCGAGGATCTAGATTAGATGAGCATAGGGTTTAGTTTAGATCGGATTAGGAATGGGAATTCAAAAATTAGACTCGACAGGATGGCGACTCCACTAGGGACCCATACCAGCAGGCTAGCCACCTGAATCTCTCCAAGCTGTTCTCTTTAAGAAAAATGTGTTTCAATCATTACTTTGTTACTAACTTTGTAGGATTTAGTTAGATTTTAGTCTCTTTACCGTGGGTGTTTTGCATGCATACATATGTTTGTGTGAGTAGATGATGGGAATCAAAATCCGACAAGACCTATCATTAGGACAAAAATTGATGGATTTCGAATCTTGGCGATGAGGGCCCATTTCAAGCAGATCAACCTCGGAATAAATTATTATCTAACCTCTTTTATCTTATTCATGAATTGTATGTTCCAACAAGTATGCTTATTTGGTTTCACAAGGCGATGGATAAACTCACTAAGACTCAGCTTGTGGGTTATCTATGGACCG